>VSWD01000003.1:33464263-33814263 GCA_033119305.1 Pinctada imbricata
TGTTTTGTATGATATTCGTTCTGAAATGCAATCCTTAGAGTATGTTTTGTTTGATATTCGTTCTATGATGCTTTTCTTATAGTATGTTTTGTATGATATTCGTTCTATGATGCAATCCTTAGAGTATATTTTGTATAATGTTCGTTCTGTGATGCTATCCTTAGGGTATGTTTTGTATGATGTTTGTTCTGTGATGCAATCCTTAGAGTATGTTTTGTATGATGTCCGTTCTGTGATGCTATCCTTAGAGTATGTTTTGTATGATGTTTGTTCTGTGATGCAATCCTGAGGGTATGTTTTGTATGATATTCGATCTGTGATGCAATCCTTATGGTATGTTTTGTATAATGTTTGTTCTGTGATGCAATCCTTAGAGTATGTTTTGTATGATGTCCGTTCTATGATGCTATCCTTAGAGTATGTTTTGCATGATTTTCGTTCTGTGATGCTATCCTTAGAGTATGTTTTGCATGATTTTCGTTCTGTGATGCACTCCTTAGAGTGTGTTTTGTGTGATGTTCGTTCTGTGATGCAATCCTTAGAGTATATTTTGTATAATGTTCGTTCTGTGATGCAATCCTTAGAGTATGTGTTGTATGATGGTCGTTCTGTGATGCAATCCTTAGAGTATATTTTGTATGATGTTCGTTCTGTGAAGCAATCCTTAGAGTATGTTTTGCATGATGTTCGTTCTGTGATGCAATCCTGCGAGTGTACGTTAAGGGTAGGTTGTTGAAGATCTTTTAAGTATAGCTCCACTTGATACATCAAAATTTGTTGCAAATTTTTTTATTTCTGTTTTGAGGCATATATGTGGTACAAACCAAACATATGATATCTATTGATTTCTCAAGGTAGCGATAGTTAGGCGAGATATTCATTTCATAAATTTAAAAAGGATTAAGGAGGGAAAATGGCGGGAAAATTGTCTTTATTTAATTCAATCAAATTTGCTACCCCTATAACTTTCTTCACCATCCAAGTATGAGGAAAATTCATTAAGAACATTCATATGAAGGCTGATCTGAACATAATTCAAGAGAAAAAATTTAAAGGTTTTCATTTGCCTGATCCTTACGTGGACCTGTACTTAATACATCGTTTTATGATTTCATGTAAATTATTTAATAAATGAAGTCTTTATTTAAATTATTCAGAAAAATAATGGAATCTTGATTTTATTTTTCAGAAAAATAGTTCAAATGAAGACGATATGCCCTCACTTTTCCCAAACAAACTCAACTCTGAAGTGATTTAAGTTTAATTATTTGATAATTGATGAACAATATTCTGAATACTTCTCTTTTGAAATAAGTTTGTTTTTTAATACTTGTTCTGATGCAAACTTTGCTCCTCCGACCCATGGTAAGTATTTTCTCGATGCCAGAGCTTTGACATTTGCTTTCATACCTCGCGGGCTAGAGCAGTTATTTCTCTTGGCATTCTTTCTCCGATACCTGGAAATGCAGTAGCAATTCCAGATAGGACTATGTCGTTAAAGAGACTGCGACGTTGATTATCACTGCATTTCATGATACTATTGAACACCATCTCATGAATTCCAGGAATTGAATTACGCAAGAAACGAGGCTTAAACAATGCTTCTGGACATTTTAATCTTTCATTCCCGATAGAAACAACCCGACCGTCTGGGAGTTTGAAACTTTTTACCAACGATGAACAGGATGCGACCGTCGCCAATTCTTTTTCAAAATCTAGATCAACATAGCATAATTCATCTTTAATCAAATCTGCAGTTTCTCTATTTACAGTTACTTTCGTATCCATCATTTTTATCATGTAATCCGTCACGAAAGATACTTAGCTTCTGACTTCAACTTCACTTACAGATACATAGACGATGTGTTGTCCATCAATAATCCAAAATTCGCGGATTACCTCAGCAGTATGTATAATTCGGTGCTTGAAGTCAAAGAAACAACAGAGACAAATAATTCAGCATCCTATTTGGGCATTATGTTGTCCTACGACACTGATGGTCACATGAACACCTCACTCTATGGCACACGTGACGACTTCAATTTAAGCATTACAAACTTTCCTTTAGTAGCAACATCCCTTCATCGCCTACTTACGGCGTGTTCATATCTCAGTTGATACGATATGCCAGAGCAAGTAACAAATATACGGATTTTGTTCTGAGAGCAAGGCGTCTTTCAGATAAGCTTCACAGTCCGGGATATGTTTGTGACCGACTAACATCGTCACTGAGGAAGTTCTACGGTAGATATGGGGAACTCATCACACATTATGATGTCCAATTCTCCAGAAATATGGATGATATTCTGTCATAGACCATTTGAACCATACAACCAAAGATTGTACTCTATGTCTTCCGAAATGGAAGTAACCGGATGGGACAGTTCTACCGAATTGAAGCGGCGGATGCTGCATACAAACAGGAGATGCTTACTCTTCCTGGGCACCTGGTCTCACTCCCATATTGGGAGTTAGCTTCTTTTCATATGGTGGAGGTTTTCGTTTGTTTGCTTTGGTTCCTGTTTTATCCTGATTTTGTATGCCTTCGGTTTCTGATTTTCTGAAGTTTCAATTTTGTGCTGTGTACAGGGATATGGTCATTATCCATATTTGTCATTGACGCCCCCTGTTTGGTATATTAGAGAGATTTAGTTACAAGTTTTAGCGCGACGTGCTCGTATGACGTTATCACTTCCTGTGATCTTTGATGAAATAAAGTCATGAAGTGACGTTTAGCTACACGTTATGGACGTGTAAACGACGCTCTACACGTAACGACTGAACAGGTAACTTCTTCGAAAATTTCCACACTTATCATTGATCAAACTGCCAGTATTTAGTGTTATAAAGCACGTTGAGGATTCCAACTTACCTTACGTAGATATGTACATTTCTCGCAGATTGAACTGATTGAAAAAAGAAGCTAACTACACGAACACCTTTTCTCATAACTATACTTATACCCTCTTCGCTTCGTACGTATATCTAAACGGCGTCTTCGGATTGTGACGTCAAACGGTGACGTGTACATGTAAGTCATACGTACACATTGAAAGCACTTGTAACTAAACCTCTCTATTAATTAAGCTTATAACAAATGTTTAGCACCTTGACAGGATGATTTCGCTACATCTGTACCTTGTTGCAGTGTTGAACTTTCGAATGTAGTACTTCTCTCTATTTTTCTCTTTGTCTACGGAATGGAGTGCTCAAATTGGCATTATCTATTCTGTGAGAATTTGTCTCTGGTACCAAGGTTTCTGACTTAAATGGATAGAATGGAATGATTTAACAGATAAGATTTGTTTGTACAACAGTTTGAATCAATTTGAAGACGTTACATGAGACTTATGACCAAAATATTCTGCTCCAGCGCATCCCTTCTTTTTCCTCGACATAAATCAATCCACACAGTGAACACTCAGCTTCATCAACACGACTTACAATCAAGATTCCTTAACTGTGGGTTTTACTCAACTGTTTAGTAAGATTGCTGGTAAATGAATTGTCCGTAATAAGAATATCGCATGTTTTACAATTTTTGCTCCTGCATTTTGATATTCTACAATTATTGGAATGGAATGTGCTATTCATTTTTTTTCCAAATCTTTGTCTTATTCCTTTAAGTAAATCCAGCGAATTTATTATTGATCAGAAAAGGTAGAGAAATTAAATAATTTGCATTTAATTCAAATGAAAAAAATTAATTTCTACATAATGAAGGATCATGAGAGTAGAAATTTACACATTACCATGGAACATTTCGGTCTCATGTTTCCGCTTTAATAAACTTGTTAAAAATTTCTGAAATGTTTACAAAATCTTCTCTCAGATTCTTTTGATATTCGGGCCAATAGATGCAACAAAGAACACTGCTAAAAAATTAAAAAAGCGATTTTCACATTGTGATATAATGGTAGATGGAATGAAACAATAAATCACCAAGACTATCAAATTGTGTATAATTATGTGTAACAGTTTATCTGATACATAAACAGGTAAGTAAGAAATGACCATAAAGTATGCCTTAATGCATTTGTGTTCGTTACTTAGATTTTTGTTCGTTACTTGTTACTTATTACTTGGCCCTTTTTTCAATTTGACATCATAAATATTATTTTGCTATTTCGGAAACTTAATTGGCATTTTGTCCAAAAATATTATCGACATTAAGGGAGGTTAACATCTTAGCATCATCCCTATGGACAACTCTATTTTAAACAAAGATTTTTATTTCCATATGCTACTGAATTGACGCTACAGGAAATTTGGAGCCGCTCACTCTCTGAAAAGTAAATGCACATATATAGATTTAAAAAACCAGCGCTACTGAAATGAATTTTTGCTGCTTATGAAAAAACACTTTGACTGGAAACATCACTGATATATTTGTTTGAAATTTTCTTAAAAAGGGTATAGAGTTGGAACACTTCCGTATTATTGGAATTAGCAACTGCAAATAACTTGAAAAATAACATGTAAGTATAGACCTTGCCTCACTTTGGGAATTTTACAGCCTGCCTTTTATGGTGACATAATTAAAACAAAATTAATTGGATAAAGGGTTATCTATGGCACGCAAAAGTCACATAAATTCGATAAACTAGGTTTTACAGCTGTAAACCCTAGTTTACGCATGGTAAACCTAGTTTTCCGAGTGAAAACTAGGGTGTACAGTTGGAAATGATAATTAATTCTAGATGTAAACGTCTTCAAATTGAATAGCATCATTTTAGAACAGATAAATTGGCAACGTGGACCAGACATGCACGTTTCGGGTACATAACCCTCATCAATGATCCTAAATCTAAACAATGTAATATGCCAAAAAAGTATGAAAGTTACTATGTCGAAAAATTGTACCGAAAGACGTAGCAGGATGGGTGGGATATGATGCTACAGGACCCACTGTTAAGAAATTTCAAGAACTTTTGATAACAGAAATTTAGAAAGCGTTGAAGAATCGATCAACCGAAATTGATCGAACTTGGCTACATGTGCCCTCGGGGACTCCTGGTCCACCAGCAGTGACACTCACCAAGTGGTATAAATGTAAACGTCTTCAAATTGAATAGCATCATTTTAGAACAGATTAATTTGCAACGTGGACCAGACATGCACGTTTCGGGTACATAACCCTCATCAGTGATCCTAAATCTAAACAATGTAATATGCCAAAAAAGTATGAAAGTTGCTATGTCGAAAAATTGTACCGAAAGACGTAGCAGGATGGGTGGGATATGATGCTACAGGACCCACTGTTTAGAAATTTCAAGAACTTTTGATAACAGAAATTTAGAAAGCGTTGAAGAATCGATCAACCGAAATTGATTGAACTTGGCTACATGTGCCCTCGGGGACTCCTGGTCCACCAGCAGTGACACTCACCAAGTGGTATAAATGTAAACGTCTTCAAATTGAATAGCATCATTTTAGAACAGATAAATTGGCAACGTGGACCAGACATGCACGTTTCGGGTACATAACCCTCATCAGTGATCCTAAATCTAAACAATGTAATATGCCAAAAAAGTATGAAAGTTACTATGTCGAAAAATTGTACCGAAAGACGTAGCAGGATGGGTGGGATATGATGCTACAGGACCCACTGTTTAGAAATTTCAAGAACTTTTGATAACAGAAATTTAGAAAGCGTTGAAGAATCGATCAACCGAAATTGATCGAACTTGGCTACATGTGCCCTCGGGGACTCCTGGTCCACCAGCAGTGACACTCACCAAGTGGTATAAATGTAAACGTCTTCAAATTGAATAGCATCATTTTAGAACAGATAAATTGGCAACGTGGACCAGACATGCACGTTTCGGGTACATAACCCTCATTAGTGATCCTAAATCTAAACAATGTAATATGCCAAAAAAGTATGAAAGTTACTATGTCGAAAAATTGTACCGAAAGACGTAGCAGGATGGGTGGGATATGATGCTACAGGACCCACTGTTAAGAAATTTCAAGAACTTTTGATAACAGAAATTTAGAAAGCGTTGAAGAATCGATCAACCGAAATTGATCGAACTTGGCTACATGTGCCCTCGGGGACTCCTGGTCCACCAGCAGTGACACTCACCAAGTGGTATAAATGTAAACGTCTTCAAATTGAATAGCATCATTTCAGAACAGATAAATTGGCAACGTGGACCAGACATGCACGTTTCGGGTACATAACCCTCATCAGTGATCCTAAATCTAAACAATGTAATATGCCAAAAAAGTATGAAAGTTACTATGTCGAAAAATTGTACCGAAAGACGTAGCAGGATGGGTGGGATATGATGCTACAGGACCCACTGTTAAGAAATTTCAAGAATTTTGATAACAGAAATTTAGAAAGCGTTGAAGAATCGATCAACCGAAATTGATCGAACTTGGCTACATGTGCCCTCGGGGACTCCTGGTCCACCAGCAGTGACACTCACCAAGTGGTATAAATGTAAACGTCTTCAAATTGAATAGCATCATTTTAGAACAGATTAATTTGCAACGTGGACCAGACATGCACGTTTCGGGTACATAACCCTCATCAGTGATCCTAAATCTAAACAATGTAATATGCCAAAAAAGTATGAAAGTTACTATGTCGAAAAATTGTACCGAAAGACGTAGCAGGATGGGTGGGATATGATGCTACAGGACCCACTGTTTAGAAATTTCAAGAACTTTTGATAACAGAAATTTAGAAAGCGTTGAAGAATCGATCAACCGAAATTGATTGAACTTGGCTACATGTGCCCTCGGGGACTCCTGGTCCACCAGCAGTGACACTCACCAAGTGGTATAAATGTAAACGTCTTCAAATTGAATAGCATCATTTTAGAACAGATAAATTGGCAACGTGGACTAGACATGCACGTTTCGGGTACATAACCCTCATCAGTGATCCTAAATCTAAACAATGTAATATGCCAAAAACAGTATGAAAGTTACTATGTCGAAAAATTGTACCGAAAGACGTAGCAGGATGGGTGGGATATGATGCTACAGGACCCACTGTTTAGAAATTTCAAGAACTTTTGATAACAGAAATTTAGAAAGCGTTGAAGAATCGATCAACCGAAATTGATCGAACTTGGCTACATGTGCCCTCGGGGACTCCTGGTCCACCAGCAGTGACACTCACCAAGTGGTATAAATGTAAACGTCTTCAAATTGAATAGCATCATTTTAGAACAGATAAATTGGCAACGTGGACCAGACATGCACGTTTCGGGTACATAACCCTCATCAGTGATCCTAAATCTAAACAATGTAATATGCCAAAAAAGTATGAAAGTTACTATGTCGAAAAATTGTACCGAAAGACGTAGCAGGATGGGTGGGATATGATGCTACAGCACCCACTGTTTAGAAATTTCAAGAACTTTTGATAACAGAAATTTAGAAAGCGTTGAAGAATCGATCAACCGAAATTGATCGAACTTGGCTACATGTGCCCTCGGGGACTCCTGGTCCACCAGCAGTGACACTCACCAAGTGGTATAAATGTAAACGTCTTCAAATTGAATAGCATCATTTTAGAACAGATAAATTGGCAACGTGGACCAGACATGCACGTTTCGGGTACATAACCCTCATCAGTGATCCTAAATCTAAACAATGTAATATGCCAAAAAAGTATGAAAGTTACTATGTCGAAAAATTGTACCGAAAGACGTAGCAGGATGGGTGGGATATGATGCTACAGCACCCACTGTTTAGAAATTTCAAGAACTTTTGATAACAGAAATTTAGAAAGCGTTGAAGAATCGATCAACCGAAATTGATCGAACTTGGCTACATGTGCCCTCGGGGACTCCTGGTCCACCAGCAGTGACACTCACCAAGTGGTATAAATGTAAACGTCTTCAAATTGAATAGCATCATTTTAGAACAGATAAATTGGCAACGTGGACCAGACATGCACGTTACGGGTACATAACCCTCATTAGTGATCCTAAATCTAAACAATGTAATATGCCAAAAAAGTATGAAAGTTACTATGTCGAAAAATTGTACCGAAAGACGTAGCAGGATGGGTGGGATATGATGCTACAGGACCCACTGTTAAGAAATTTCAAGAACTTTTGATAACAGAAATTTAGAAAGCGTTGAAGAATCGATCAACCGAAATTGATCGAACTTGGCTACATGTGCCCTCGGGGACTCCTGGTCCACCAGCAGTGACACTCACCAAGTGGTATAAATGTAAACGTCTTCAAATTGAATAGCATCATTTTAGAACAGATAAATTGGCAACGTGGACCAGACATGCACGTTTCGGGTACATAACCCTCATCAGTGATCCTAAATCTAAACAATGTAATATGCCAAAAAAGTATGAAAGTTACTATGTCGAAAAATTGTACCGAAAGACGTAGCAGGATGGGTGGGATATGATGCTACAGGACCCACTGTTTAGAAATTTCAAGAACTTTTGATAACAGAAATTTAGAAAGCGTTGAAGAATCGATCAACCGAAATTGATCGAACTTGGCTACATGTGCCCTCGGGGACTCCTGGTCCACCAGCAGTGACACTCACCAAGTGGTATAAATGTAAACGTCTTCAAATTGAATAGCATCATTTTAGAACAGATAAATTGGCAACGTGGACCAGACATGCACGTTTCGGGTACATAACCCTCATCAGTGATCCTAAATCTAAACAATGTAATATGCCAAAAAAGTATGAAAGTTACTATGTCGAAAAATTGTACCGAAAGACGTAGCAGGATGGGTGGGATATGATGCTACAGCACCCACTGTTTAGAAATTTCAAGATCTTTTGATAACAGAAATTTAGAAAGCGTTGAAGAATCGATCAACCGAAATTGATCGAACTTGGCTACATGTGCCCTCGGGGACTCCTGGTCCACCAGCAGTGACACTCACCAAGTGGTATAAATGTAAACGTCTTCAAATTGAATAGCATCATTTTAGAACAGATAAATTGGCAACGTGGACCAGACATGCACGTTTCGAGTACATAACCCTCATCAGTGATCCTAAATCTAAACAATGTAATATGCCAAAAAAGTATGAAAGTTACTATGTCGAAAAATTGTACCGAAAGACGTAGCAGGATGGGTGGGATATGATGCTACAGCACCCACTGTTTAGAAATTTCAAGAACTTTTGATAACAGAAATTTAGAAAGCGTTGAAGAATCGATCAACCGAAATTGATCGAACTTGGCTACATGTGCCCTCGGGGACTCCTGGTCCACCAGCAGTGACACTCACCAAGTGGTATAAATGTAAACGTCTTCAAATTGAATAGCATCATTTTAGAACAGATAAATTGGCAACGTGGACCAGACATGCACGTTTCGGGTACATAACCCTCATCAGTGATCCTAAATCTAAACAATGTAATATGCCAAAAAGTATGAAAGTTACTATGTCGAAAAACTGTACCGAAAGAAGTAGCAGGATGGGTGGGATATGATGCTACAGGACCCACTGTTTAGAAATTTCAAGAACTTTTGATAACAGAAATTTAGAAAGCGTTGAAGAATCGATCAACCGAAATTGATCGAACTTGGCTACATGTGCCCTCGGGGACTCCTGGTCCACCAGCAGTGACACTCACCAAGTGGAATAAATGTAAACGTCTTCAAATTGAATAGCATCATTTAAGAACAGATAAATTGGCAACGTGGACCAGACATGCACGTTTCGGGTACATAACCCTCATCAGTGATCCTAAATCTAAACAATGTAATATGCCAAAAAAGTATGAAAGTTACTATGTCGAAAAATTGTACCGAAAGACGTAGCAGGATGGGTGGGATATGATGCTACAGGACCCACTGTTTAGAAATTTCAAGAACTTTTGATAACAGAAATTTAGAAAGCGTTGAAGAATCGATCAACCGAAATTGATCGAACTTGGCTACATGTGCCCTCGGGGACTCCTGGTCCACCAGCAGTGACACTCACCAAGTGGTATAAATGTAAACGTCTTCAAATTGAATAGCATCATTTTAGAACAGATAAATTGGCAACGTGGACCAGACATGCACGTTTCGGGTACATAACCCTCATCAGTGATCCTAAATCTAAACAATGTAATATGCCAAAAAAGTATGAAAGTTACTATGTCGAAAAATTGTACCGAAAGACGTAGCAGGATGGGTGGGATATGATGCTACAGGACCCACTGTTTAGAAATTTCAAGATCTTTTGATAACAGAAATTTAGAAAGCGTTGAAGAATCGATCAACCGAAATTGATCGAACTTGGCTACATGTGCCCTCGGGGACTCCTGGTCCACCAGCAGTGACACTCACCAAGTGGTATAAATGTAAACGTCTTCAAATTGAATAGCATCATTTTAGAACAGATAAATTGGCAACGTGGACCAGACATGCACGTTTCGGGTACATAACCCTCATTAGTGATCCTAAATCTAAACAATGTAATATGCCAAAAAAGTATGAAAGTTACTATGTCGAAAAATTGTACCGAAAGACGTAGCAGGATGGGTGGGATATGATGCTACAGAACCCACTGTTGATGTCACAAAATGATAAAACTTGCATTCACAAATTTAAACCCATGTTTACGTATGTGAAACTAGGTTTTGCACGTGGAAAAGTATGGTTTCATATCATTTTGGGTAGAAATTTAAACAACTGTTACCATAGATTAATTCTGATAATGATAACTAAAATTGGTATTAAAGACAATTTAAAATAAGAGTAAATGATAATTCCTAATTTCTGTTTATAAAAGTTTTAGCCAATGAGATCATCTGTTTCATTCTGGTAATGGTAATTTTATCCAATGAAATTGCTTGATACAGTCTAATAATGGAAATTTTCCCAATTTCTGTTAACAAATGTTTTAGCCAACCAGATAACCTGTTTTTATCTGGTAATGGTAATTTTATCAAAAAAATTCTTGAAACAGTCTGATAATGGAAAATTTCCTTATTTTTTGTTAACAAAAGTTTTAACCAATCAGATAAACCCTTTCATTCTGGCAATGGTAATTTTATCCAATGAAATTGCATGGTCTAGTCTGATAATGAAATTTTTCCTAATTTCTGTTAACAAAAGTTTTAGCAAATTAAAGCAACTGTTTTTTTTCTGGTAATGGTAATTCTATTCAATGAAATTGCTTGATACAGTCTGATAATGGAAATTTTCCTACCCAATCAGATAAACCCTTTCATTCTGGTAAAGGTTATTTTATCTAATGAAATTGCTTGGTCAGTCTGATAATTGAAATTATCTATTTCCGGGACGTTTCTTGTTTCATTTCGTTGACGAAAAGTCTAACCAATCAGAGGTGAACAGGAAATAGCTAGACTTCCGTCAAAATACCATTTTGAAAACTTGTAGACATAGATCGACTTTCGCGGGCTTATTTACCTGAAATAGAATCTGTCTTGGATCGTTTGAATATTATTTTACTTGGTGAACCACGTAGTGCTCGACAAGAAAATTTAGACGACACTAACTTTAAATAAAGGAACAAAAAAAAAAAAAATCCACAAACTAATAATCAGCAGCTTACTGATATATATCGAAAGTGTTCGTTAAACGCATTCTGATTTGATGAAATTTCCATTACCACAAATAAAACCTATCCTGATTGGTCAAAATGTTAATTTTCAAACTTGGAAGAAAAATCCATTACCACGAGTAAGAGCTCATTTGATTGGATGAAATATATTTTGATTGGTGGAAAGTAGTGTTAACAAGAAATTATTAACAGAAACCTGGTTTCACATTTGCTAATTATAGTTCCATGACAAATATGGATAATGACCATATCCCTGTATACAGAACAAAATCGATAATTCAGAAAATCAGAAACCGAAGGCATACAAAATCAGGATAAAACAGGAACCAAAGCAAACAAACAAAAACCTCCACCATATGAAAAGAAGCGAACTCCTGATATGGGAGTGAGACCATGCAATAAAATAGGTTTTGGCGTGTAAAGTATACTTTACACGTGCTAATGATCAATAATTAGAATTCTTGTGCCGATGTGATAAAAATAAGAAAAAAATACTAGGCTTTACGATTGAAAGTTAGGTTTTTTCTCGTAAAAGAAGGTTTCACAGCAGAAAAACTAGGTTTTACAGCTGTAAATCCTAGTTCACACTCGTAAAACTAGGTTTTCCAAGCTAGTTTTCCATGTGTAAACTAGGGTTTACAGCTTTGAAACCTAGTTTAACAATTTTTTGTGACTTTGGCGCGCCAACTCGAGTTATACATATATTTCAGATGTTAAAAAGTATATAATTTCTATATATAATGTAACAAAAGATAGTGTTGAAGTAAAGCAAAAAAAAAAAAAAATATCTTTAGAAGAGAAAACGTACGTTTCTTAATGAGGGTTGAAACATTAAAATATTATTTCAGTGTAAATAAATAAGTTTTATTGTAAAGAAGAAAAAAAAAGCCGTATCATGATCGGGAAAAACCGTATCATGTACAGGTGAGTATTTGACGGTTTATTGATATTCTCCAATGATTTTTACTTCGTGCTAGACTTGAATTATTATTGTGATAAGCTACATTACAGCGTTCTGTTTTAACGATCGATATACGCGACAAGTATGAGCTTTTCAAAAAATCTTGCCTGACCTTAACAAAATAACGTTGAAATGAAGCTATAACTCAGTATAGTATACATTTCTGATACACAGAAGTCCCCCCAACCAATAGAAAATAAAAACACGTGTATCATGTAAAAACAATGAGTGCTTCTGATTTGTTAAGTGGTCCGCTATCGTGTGCAATAAATATGTACTAAATCTACCATCAGACACATACTTTCTCATGTTTGCAACGTGTCACGATTTTGTACATGTACTTCCACGTCTTTAATTTGAAAATAAAAAATTAACAAGTGACCGCGTGTTATGTAAACGAAATTAATGACTGCACCGAGATTCGAACCCCGGCCGTGTGCGTGAGAGGATAACTCGTTGACCACTCAGCCACCTACATCCCTTCTACTCACATAATTATTTTCACAAATAAGTGTACATGTTAAAGGAGCGATAACTCTTTAAAAGAGAATGCAGTTTTTGTCTGATCTTGTGAATGTTTGTTAACAGCGCTTTTATCATTATTACATGCAAACGCCGCATTGACTTCTTGATTTGTTTCATGCATTTCAAATCTAGGTGTGCACGAGGTCAGGCAATAAGATTATACAGGTAAATTTTACAACTAAATTTTCAGCGGAGTTGCGAGTTCAAGGTCATATGTCAATGATGTTTAAAAAGAGTGCAAGGGTATTTCAATTCTTTATCTGGTTTCCTATGTTTACCTTGTTGAATGTTTATTTTTTGTAGGGTGACATGACAAAGTGTTGTATGCTGTGTATTGTAATGTGCAGTAGTGTTTACAGACTCAATGATAGTTTCACTCATGTGATATGCTCTGTAGATAGTATATGCTGCACATGTTATTATGTGATTGATATCATGCTGGTGGACCAGGAGTCCCCGAGGGCACATATAGCCAAGTTCGATCAATTTCGGTTGATCCTTTCTTCAACGCATTCTAAATTTCTGTTATCAAAATTTCTTGAAATTTCTAAAACGTGGGTCCTGTAGCATCATATCCCACCCATCCTGCTACGTCTTTCGGTACGCTTTTTCGACATAGCAACTTTCATACTTTTTGGCATATTACATTTTTTAGATTTGAGGATCACTGACGAGGGTTAAGTACCCGAAACGTGCATGTCTGGTCCATGTTGCCAATTTATCTGTTCTTAAATGATGTTATTCAATTTGAAGACGTTTACATTTATACCACTTGGTGAGTGTCACTGCTGGTGGACCAGGAGTCCCCGAGGGCACATGTAGCCAAGTTCGATCAATTTCGGTTGATCCTTTCTTCAACGCATTCTAAATTTCTGTTATCAAAATTTCTTGAAATTTCTAAAACGTGGGTCTTGTAGCATCATATCCCACCCATCCTGCTACGTCTTTCAGTACGCTTTTTCGACATAGCAACTTTCATACTTTTTGGCATATTACATTGTTTAGATATGAGGATCACTGACGAGGGTTAAGTACCCGAAACGTGCATGTCTGGTCCATGTTGCCAATAGATCTGTTCTTAAATGATGGTATTCAATTTGAAGACGTTTACATGATATTCTTCTTGTGTAATTTTGTAGCCTATAATTATATTTTTTAAGGTAGACATTTCATTTTCAAATCCTATTTGCGCAAAAACATTTTATTTGATTCCTGAATTGACTAAAGAAATTACATGTGATAAAATAATGATATTCATCTTCTATTTCATTGCAGTAGTTGCATAGTGGGTCTGTTGATATTTTCCATTTATGTAATAGAACTTTATTAGGTTATTAAGTAATTTCCATCGAAAGACTTCGATTTTATTGTCATATATTTCATTGTGTATGACGTATAAGCAGCTTTTGATCTCTGTTGTTTGAAGTTGGTAATTATTTATCCAATATTTATTATATAGTGGCTGAATTGATTTTTTGTTTATTTGATCATTATAGATTATTTTGTTTTTTCTCTCTTTGAGTGATATTTTGCTTCCATCGGAAAGCATTATACATATTTTTATTTTCAAATTGAATTGATATCTTTGTATGTTTGTGTTTTTTTTTAATTTTTCCTTCCATTCATATGGTATGCATTTTTTTTATCATGAATAACTCTTTAAGCAATTATCTTTTTGTTCTAGTTTATTAAAAATGTATGATTCATTTATTTCTTCTTTTTCATCTAAGATATCTTGTATTCATATTAAATTGCTTTTTATCCAGTTATTGAAAAAAAAATTTACCTTTGTCTTTAATATATTTGTTTCCCCATATTACTTGTAAGGCTATGTCTGTAATTGAGTTAGGTTTATTTGTCTGACTTCCACCTATATCAATCCATGCAGTTACTATGTTTTGGTAAAACTGAGTTAAGTTGTCTAGTCTGTCAGACTCATGTTTTTAATGTTGTAAACATTAGGTAGTCTTCACCATATTTTTTCAAATAGCTCATTTGGAATGATTTTCCAGTTGCCTATGATAGTTTTGTCTTCCAATTTTTGGACCCAGCTACTTAGAATTGTTTTCACATGTGATGTTAAGTCAGTTACTTTATGTCCTCCTATTTTATAGTCCCTTATACTTCTTTTAACTATTTCCCTTTTTGAGTTCCAAATAAATTTGTACATAATATGATCAATATTTTTTATAATAGATCTATGTATTGGTAGTACTGTTATATAATAAGTTAATTGGGGTATTAACAATGAATTAACAATTTGAACTCTCCCAAGAATAGTTCATTTCCTAGATTTCCAGGATGTTATTATTTTTTCTATCTTTTCGATCCTCTTATTCCAATTAAGTTTAAATGCTTTTTCTATATCCCTATCAAAGTATATACCTAAGGCTTTTATCATTGGGTTGTAACATAGTTGTTCATGGTGCCTGTGACCTGCTTGTCCATTTTCGATTTTTTTATTTTGTTTGTTTGATTGCGATGTAGCACTCTCAGGTGGGCAGTTGTTTGTGAGCGAAGCTGTAGCTTGGGTCTTTTTATTGGATGCATCACTTCTCCAGAATTATCAACAGATAACAGGTTCTCTGTTGTTGTTGTTGTTGTTGTTGTTGTTGTTGTTGTTGTTGTTGTTGCGGACTCTTCAGAGTCTACTGGCAATTCTGCATCTGACTGACTGCTCTATGTCGCTGTTACATTCCTCGGTGTCAGATTGGGTATCTGGGGTGCATCATAGTAGTGAGGACAGTCTGCCATCATGTGTCCTTCTTCAAAGCAATGCTTGCACTCTATCTCGTTGGTGCAGAACTTAGCGGTATGTCCTTTGAGGAGACATTTGCTGCATTCAAGGTCTGTTCTAACTTGACCTTTGTGGTGTTTTGCAGCAGTGTATCTACCTATTGCAAGTGAAGTTGGGAGTGGGATGTTAACAGGCTCTGTGATGGCGATCCGGTCGCCAGTCTCACAGTTGGTGAGTCTTCCTTCCACTCTGAGTTTTTCTCGTAGAGAGACTTTATATTATATTTGTTCTAAAGCCCTGTGTATCTGAGCATCGTCTGTTGACAGTGGTATGTTTTATACCCTGATTCTGATGGTGTCATACGAAAGCTGAATGCTAGGGTTGGAGCCATATACTGTTAGACTTTTGCCACGCAAGGAGAAGTCACTTGTAAGCAATTCCTCTCTCGAATTTGGATCGTCGAGATATATTCGCCATAACCCCCTGACTCGCTGAAGACCAGCTATATTGGATGCAGGGATGTAGTGTAAGATAGTTTTAAAAAATCTACATGGGTGATCCATCGGTCTTGTGATGGTTTTCGACCAAAGAAATCAGTTTCCTTGATAAACAAGGGTTTTACCGTAATGTTGATTTGAATATCTTGGCTTGCAGCCACAGCATACGACAAGTTTGTTGTCATGATAGAGATTTGATGTGTCACTTACACCTTTGTTTTATGCTGAATGCTTCAAAATAGCTGTCAAAACAGAGTTTTTATAGCAGAGCAGAAAATTCGCCGCCACCTTGGTTCATGGCAGATAACTCTCCAAATTCGCCACAGTCACATAAATTCGATAAACTCGCCAAAGTCACAAAAAATCGATAAACTAGGTTTCACAGCTGTAAACCCTAGTATACGCATGGTAAACCTAGCGTGCCATAGTTATCAGAATTTCCATTAAAATCTTTTCTGAATGTCGGTCGGTTGTTGTTGGGCCCCTGTGTTTTGCTTTCTTGTTTTTGCGGTCACCTTTCAGTAAAGAAGATATTTTACACAACAATTGTACGCTATGCGAGATCTCTGAGTAACAGGAAATGCTGGAGGGTTCGGACAACCACATCATTTGTTACTAACAATGGCCGCCCTCAGTCAACCGAATGCCCATTGATCTCGTTGGTTTATGTGTAACTTTTTGCTCTGGTCATTTACTGTTTGATATCCCCTCCTTACCTCTCCCCTAAGGTATTCTTCAGAGAGAGAGAGAGAGCCTTGTTCATACTTTGATTGAAATAAACGATTTTACCTTCATAATAAAACAGGAAACAATAGACAAACAATTATGAATTAAATCGTTTATCGTACGCATTTTGTTTTAGTTATTTTTTCATATTCAACTAATAATTTGCTCTAGACAGAAGAAATAAATTACATTACATAGTGCTTTGTGATATTTTTGTTTGCTTCATTGTTACAGTCCAGTGAGTGTGTTTTGTGCACGTTATACCGATAATAACACCTGCTACTTTCAGTGAATGAAAGTCAAACAAAAAACCCGAAATCAGAATTAAAAAAAAATTATATTAATAAAAAGGCTTACAAATTCTAAGATAGCATTATTTAAGATAAATTAGCAGCATGGACCAGACATGGCAAACAGACGGAGACAATATAACATCTTTATAGAAACACGAAGGACAATTTAATATGATGATCTCAAGAGTCCAGTGTAATAAGGAAATGCATCGTAGGCGGGGCTTTAAAAGCAGTACCGTGTTAATTACTGTCATGTTAACTAATTCCAGAGCACCCTGTTTTCCCGGTTTTCTCTAAAATATGATACTGTCATCTTAAAAAAAGATATCAATTTTATAGTACCTCTTTAGTCGTAACAGAAATTACAATTTTTATGACTGTGCGTCAATTAAGTTAGAAATAGGACGGAAAATAAAAAGTCTACGGGGATTTTCTATAGTAAAATCGCTGAAAATGCGTGACGCCGGGAGCTTTGACGTCACTGTTTACCATTGTTGACACGGAGAGCAATATGGCGGCGGCTTGAAATTAACATGGGAATTTCCCGTAGACTTTTCATTTTTCATATTGCGGTTTGAAGATAGCTGATAGGGTAAGTTGAAGTTAATTTCCAGTTACGACTAAAGGAGGTCAATTCTTGGAGACTATAATCTATAAGAAAATTCTTCAGATGACAGAATAAATCGACAAAACAGGGTGGTCTGAATTTAGTGAACAGGACAGTAGTACATTTTAAACATATTCAAATATATCATGGATCAAATTACATTTATGATGAAAGTAATGATATCAAATAGTATATAGCATAGTCGATAAGCTTTCCACATCGGACTTTCTCATTTCATGTATCATTCTTGTCTTGCACCGCAACGTCATAGGTCCCTTCCACTACTTTCAACTCTCAATATGACCTTGCCTTTACCCCTAAGGTCCCATATATTTATCAAATTAATTAAAAAGGAAATTAAGTAAATCAAGATTGAAGATAGGAATAAAGTTAGTATAATTGTTCTAAAATACGGCGCCAAAAATAAAAAGCAAGCGCATTTGTTGTTTTCCGACGTCATTAAACTACAATGACGTGACGTCATAATATGGCCGCCGACATATTACGAGTCGAAACTGGGGACTCCTGAATCAAAGGGTATTTTGCAATGAAGCGTCTGGCGGAATGCTTTGAAACCCTTGGTGAACCAAGATGGTATCATTCTATCATTATACCTGCTTTGATTACTTTGTAAGTTGTTTTGTATGATGTCCGTTCTGTGATGCAATCCTTAGAGTATGTTTTGTATGATGTTCGTTCTGTGATGCTATTCTTAGAGTATGTTTTGTATGATATTCGTTCTGTGATGCTATCCTTAGAGTATGTTTTGTATGATATTCGTTCTGTGATGCTATCCTTAGAGTATGTTTTGTATGATATTCGTTCTATGATGCTATCCTTAGAGTATGTTTTGTATGATATTCGTTCTGTGATGCAATCCTTAGAGTATGTTTTGTATGATGTTCGTTCTGTGATGCAATCCTAAGAGTATGTTTTGTATGATATTCGTTCTGTGATGAGATCCTTAGAGTATGTTTTGTATGATGTCCGTTCTGTGATGCAATCCTTTTTAAGAGTTTTCAATTGCCTGATCCTTACGTGAACCTGTACTTAATACATCGTTTTATGATTTGATGTGCATTATTGAATAAATGAAGTCTTTAGTTCAAGTAATGGAATCTTAATTTTATTTATTCAGAAAAATAGTTCAAGAGAAAACGGTATGCCCTCACTTTTCCCAAACAAACTCAATTCTGATTTAAGGTAGAGCATCCCTCAGATCTCATATGCTAATATTTCCAAAATTTCATCTTTTACCATATTATCTTTTTCATATATTCGAAATTTGTGCTAAACCTGATATACAAACCAAATAATTTGTGATTTCATGATTATAATGAGAACATAAGGAGTCTGAACTTTAACATTGGACCCTATGGGTAAAAAAAAGAAAATACCAATTTTAGAGGTTATATAATGTAACTACAAAATTTTCTTTTCCCAAAACTATGTTAGTTTGATACTCTTTACAATATTCTGAAGAGAAAAATAGGGTATCCAGGCATAAACTTTTCAAAATTCTGACCTGAGGGATACTCTTCCTTAAGTTTAATTATTTGATAATCGATGCACCATATTCTGTATACTTCTCTTTTGAAATAAGTTTATTGTTGAATGCTTCTTCTGATGCAAACTTTGATCCTCCGATCCATGGTAAGTATGTTCTCCATGCCGGAGCTCTGACATTTACTTTCACACTTTGCGGGGCTAGAGCAGTTATTTCTTTTGTCATTCTTTCTCCGATACCCGGAAATGCAGTAGCAATTCCAGATAGGACTATGTCGTTAAAGAGACTGCGACGTTGATTGCCACTGCATTCCATGATACTATTGTACACCATCTCATGGATTCCAGCAAATGAATTTAAATAATTTCCTCATTTACATAGATGATTTTTTACATTGACTGACGTCAAAATGTAAACAAAACCAACGATGCCGTAACATTCAATGTCGTGGCTATGTAAACGTCTTCATATTGAATATGACGACATAACATATGTCAATTAGAGCACGGGACAAGATTTCTCCAGTCTCAAGATGTAAGTGAGTGAAAAGAAGACAGTTTACAAACTCATAATGTTCCCAATTGTTAATTTTTACTGGTTCAAAGAATGTTTTAGATGCGGTTGCGACTTAAATACGAAATAGACATTTAAAAATGCATTTTCTGGAGAAAATATTGAACATATGGTGTGTTTGGCATATATAGAATCATTGCAATCATTGGATTTCCACATGACTTTCACATCAAAACACTTAATAGCATTTTTCATTGAACATAAATGAACTCTACCGTTTGACCCCCTAATTCTTCAAAGCAAATGTATACAGTCCGTAACCTCTTATCACCTTGATATCGCACATATCTCGTGATGCTAACGGCTTTGCCAAAAATGATTTATATAGACGTAAATCAATAGGAAATTTGAACTGTTCCATTGCCAACTCGTTACTCTTGAACAGCTTTTCAAACCGTTTTCATGCCCCAGGCATGTTTTAAGATTGCAAATCTTACACAGAAGTTTTTCAAGTCAATGTGTTTTTTTTTCTAGACAAGCCAAGTGTTATTAAGAAGCCCTCCAGTTTGAATTTTGTGTTGTCTATTCTGTACAGACTGCGCAGCTTCATTTCTTATAGGGTCGAAACAGTAACATACCTAGACGAAATCTGTGAACAAAGGACATTGGAGGGATGGGTAATATTTATCCATATGTATTACAAGGGTAATATTTTAGAATGATATGACAAGTTTCCAAAATAGCAAAGTAATATATGATGTCAAATTGATAAATGTCAAGCACAAAGCTTCTTTCATGAAAACAAATTGAAAACAAAGTATAATCAATAATCGACGGCGGATGCGGCTAGCCAAACAGGGGAGGCTTACTCCTCCCGGGCACCTGGTCCCACCTCTGGCTTGCTAGGGTTCCGTTGATGCTCAGTTTGGTGCTCTATTGTGAGTGTTGTTGAGTGTTGTTGAGATTGTCGTCGGGATCTTCTTTAACTCATTTGAAACACTCAATCGCGAGGAGCATGTTAAATTGCTCTACACTGTACATATACATTTCTACATGAATCATTCCCTATCCCAAGATTCCAAAACAATGAAGTGATTGATACAAGTCATTCAGATAGTTCTCCTGAAAATGTGCTATGAAATAAACCCTATTTCACAGAGGATCCATCTTTAATTATGCTTTCAATAAAACTGTTGGAATCATTCAGTCAACTTGATTAAATTTGAATTTAAACTTTATTCGTTTTACAACGATTAACAAACAAGTTACAAACTTATATTAAAGTCTTACGTTGGCTCAAATGTTGTCATGAGGGGGTTCTTAGAGCAGGAGGAAACCGGAGTACCAAAGAATACCTCCTGAATTGGCGACCGCCATACCCTCCCAGATAAGACCCCTTTGTCGAATCAGGATCCGATTTCTGGACATCAGAGGTAAGAAGCGAGTACGCTAATCCGTCACCAATCTACTTGATAGATGAGAGTATGGTTACGTCATGTATGAAACTACACCAATCTGCAGTTTTGTGCCAACATTTTTTGGCGAATTTAACATCCACAAAACGTTACGACTGAAGACAAATACGGTTCAAATCTCATCATAGGTTTGATCCCATATCTTATCTGAAAATATGTCTGACATTTCGGATGATTCAACATTTGCTTGCTTTAGTGAATATAGCACAGATTCTTTATCGTTATGTTATGAATATCCACTTACAGAGACTTTCTGTGTAATGGGATGTCCTTTGCAAACTGCTGTCTCGTCGTTTTGAACAGTCTATTTTTCTACAGTAGACAACAATAAGCAAAGTCACCTTTTATTGTATTGCTTAAGGTACATCGCGGCGTTACGGCACGGAAAATTTTGCGAGAAGACATAGCCTGAAAATTTGTGTACATGAAATATAAGATTTGATCAATCTTTGATATAATTTTCATGTAACTATTTCACGAAGTTTTTCGAGATTTTAAGCCTCAAAGACGGCATTGACGTTCTAATTCGAAAATATGCATTTTCTGAACTAAAATAATTTTAATCTAGAAAATTGACCAAGGAGGGTGAAAAGGGAGATAAAAAATATTGTTGCCATGTTGAGTATTGTAATTCTACGGATTATTGTGTCTCTAAGGGGAAATTTGCAATTTTTATCGCCATTTTGCAACTTATTATTCAAAAATCCGCACTCATTCAAAAGGCAAAACACGGCTTGCTTCATTATCATTTTCTTCATTAAGTTGTGGAGGTCCTTAAAGCCCTTCTTACACGTAAAAGTAGAGAATGAGCTGAATTCGAATATATAAAAACATGGATAGGTCTTCTCGGCAGATTTTTTGCAATTTAAGATTGAAAATTTGTTTTGCGTGGCTTCGGCGTCAATTTTACTCGCAACGTCAAAGTCACAGCGTGTTCAGATCGCATATGTCAACATGACGTCAAGGAGTATGTGGAATATTTGATTCCCTATGACGGTCTTCTTTAAAACATCCAGAAACCCCTTTTTTTTTTAAAGATAATTAATCAACAATTACATGGGCTGTATTCGAACTAGACCTTATATCTTAATGTAAAAATAAAATTCTCCGTACATGACATTTTTTTCTTCTAATATTTGAAAACATCATACGGAACAGACGGACGGACATGCTCATTACTATTTAATCCGATATCTTTTGGCGGGGTATACAAAAAATTCCCTCTTGTTTATATGTACATATACTTTATAATATCGGAAAAGGGTTGGGGAGGGGCGGTCCATATAAGATATACATTGTGTTTTTCATTTCATGCTCGTTTTCTATCATTACGTTCAGCCGCCTCGATTGTCGTTATATATATATTATTAAAATGAAATTTCAATTTCTCCGAGTTCAGGAATTCCTCAAGAAGGCAGTACGGTATCCTTTTTTCCGATAACAAAAAAATAGATAAATAAATAAATAAATGAATAAATAAATAAATAAAATGAAAATCCAAACAAACAAACAACTTGCACATATGTAGTCTCTTTGGCAAATTTTTAACACTGACCTTGACTCCTAAGTATGACTTTTTTTTTGGGGGGGGGGGGCTTGTCAGGATTGTTATAGGTTAAAAATAAATATTCTGATCTTTATTTACTGGAAAATAAATATTCCGGCCGGCCCTGCGTTGAAAATAAATAATCTGACCCGAAAAAAATTGCCAGCCCCCCCCCTCCCCCCTCAGGATCAAATTGGTCGTACCCTTACAAAACAATTCCGGTTCGCTCTGCTTTCTGATATATATACAAATCTTTGTCAGTGCAAGCGTGTCTAAATACATTGACTGAATTTAGACACAATGTAAAGTTTATGTTTAAAAATTTCGGCACGCTACGCTTACTAGAAAATATAAGTATTTAAAAAAAAGCCATTATTTGCGCCCTAACGATATATGTCGCGCAACGGAACGTGACGTTACGATCAAGTAAGGTTTATGACGTCATAGCGTAGATGTGCACATAAAAAAATTCGAAGGTGAAACCTGCGTACACATTTGATTGTGATGAAAGCTTCCCCGCGAGCTACGTTAAGCATATT
Source organism: Pinctada imbricata (assembly GCA_033119305.1). Taxonomy (NCBI): domain Eukaryota; kingdom Metazoa; phylum Mollusca; class Bivalvia; order Pterioida; family Pteriidae; genus Pinctada; species Pinctada imbricata. The sequence continues at coordinate 33,487,717 of VSWD01000003.1, forward strand.
ACAAAAGAAAGCATGATTCTCTTTGTTGACTATAATGAGTTAAAGAAAATCCTGACGATAATCTCAACAGGACTAACAATCTGTAAAATGCAAAATGAAACAAAAATGAATCCAAAAGAGACGAAACATCTTCTATTTCGTTTCATTTTTGGTTTGCCTGGTTTCGTTTTAATTTATCTCATTTCGTTTCGATTTGTTTTTGTTATATTTTTCACTTTACATGGATCCGTACATATACGTGATACCTTATATTAATTATTCGGCTAATGATGAGGCATACACATTCAATGTAAGGTTACATAAGATGTTGCGAGTATCTAATGTCAACAAACATTCAAATAAGGAGAAAACAATCGAAAGATTGTTCATTATCATGAGTCCCCAAACAGCAACCGTCTGTTATTTTCAGTTTTCCGGACTTTTTCCTGCAACTGATAAAGATATTGAGATGAAAATTGATACACAGCTTGACCTTGTTAGTTACAGAGCAATTTCGAATTGAGTTAGTGTTTGACCTTTTTTCCGAAGAGATATGTTACTTGAAGACTTGCAAAATTCGGTTTTTCTTACTATTTTTCCCTGCTTAAGCAATATTGAAAGAATGTTTGGTATGTGAATACAGCTAAGTGTAAAACAGGTCTTCATATTGAATAGCATTATTTAAGAGCAGATAAATTTCCAGCTTGCATGAACCAGACATACACGTTTCGGGTACTTTACCCTCATCAGTAAATCATATTTTCAATTGGCCTAAAGAACAACTCGATTCATTCTCCGTTACATTCATGTCTGGTACAACACATTTACAATCTCCTCTCTGGGTGCAGGTCAGATACTTTTGTTTTTCTCCATGTTTATAATGCACTGTAAGCCGGCCTATTCACTATGTTCGAAAATCAGAGTTACTTCCCATTTGATACGGTATCTGACGTAGACTGATTATGACGTCATCATATTCTATGAAAACAGTCCTAAAAGTCTGAGAAATGACGGTATTAAATTGACGTTACCATACCATTTTCATGACTTCACAATGGTTTTACGTTAGGTATCGTCTTTAAGGGGAAAAACTCTGTTGCACGCAAAGACTTAATATTAATAAAACAAAATCATATAAAATGTCTTCAATGAAATGACGTAAGATATATTTTTCACATAACGTATTTACCTCCACTGTGTACTTTTAGCAATACAATCAAAAACTAAGAATAAAGTATGGATAATAACATACGGTAACTTAGATTACACTATATGGCATTACCTTTGATCCGTTTACTGCATAGGATAATTCGATCGTGTTCAATTACTTGCAGACTCTAACGAACTAGGTCTGCCATCAAGATAAAAAAACGCGGTCAACATTTGGAGGACAACATGATAAGATTTTACATGATGTTTAATTGCAACGGATTTTCATATTCTTATACCTCTAGGTTTCAATTTTAGTTTCGACTACACATATAAACCTACTTCTTTACAACCCTCTGTTTATTTCTAATATAACTTGTTGATTTTTAATTACATTGCATGAAAAAAATTGATACGTATTACGTAATCTGATATACAATTTTCTTACTACACGGTGTTTTGCCAAATGGAATGCAGTAGTAAAGAAATTCAATTATATGTATTCCTGTATCGCCCTTCGGTATGTTACATAAATCAGGACACATGTTGTTGTTAATATAACCTCCTCTCTCCTGCACACTCCCATCTCTCGGTACTGCTCTTCCGTTGACGCTTTATGCCTCTATTTTTTTAGTCATCTTTCGTGCTCTTCGAAAACCTCTGGTCACTCCTTTGATCTCGGTCCTCAGTTACTATAGTATTTCGACATTAGGCTTGAAATATATCTGTAAATTTCATGGGGAAAAAGTGACTTATAGAATCTATATCTGGGTATTATCATTGACAAGGAAATCTTACCCGTACCTTGTACCAAGATGAGGCTTGCCAAGTCACTGACAAAAGCAAATCATGGACACGAGGATTGGAATCCTTGTCAATGGTCAGACTCGGTGATTTATTATTTCTTCACTGTACCTGAAAATTTGTGTTTCTGTTCAAAACTATTCAAGGGTACCAGTCAGTCATTATGCAATCGAAATATGAGTTTTTTTAATGGTTTCATTGAAAGCTGATGGATATCGATAGATTTTTAAATGCACGGATAAAGAGGGGGACGATAGTCAAGTACACACCCTCACCTTTGCCAAGAAAAATGATTTCCAATATTTACGTATATTCTATCAAAATCATGATGAGCCAAGTTTCCTTACGGGATGTACCCAACTGAAGATAAAAATAGATTTACTCGTGGCATTGATAACAGAATGTCCTTAGACTTGCTTAAAGGAAGATTTGTTTCAATTTTTTGTCATGTTGTGTTTTAAAAACAGGAGGCAATCCATGGACTGCAGGTCAGGTAAAGAGAGATCCATCGTACAACTTCTGTAGAAAATTAGACATTATATTATACACGAAAGAGTGGCATTACCTTTGATCCGTTTACTGCATAGGATAATTCGATCGTGTTCAATTACTTGCAGACTCTAACGAACTAGGTCTGTCATCAAGATAAAAAAAAAACGCGGTCAACATTTGGAGGACAACATGATAAGATTTTACATGATGTTTAATTGCAACGGATTTTCATATTCTTATACCTCTAGATTTCAATTTTAGTTTCGACTACACATATAAACCTACTTCTTTACAACCCTCTGTTTATTTCTAATATAACTTGTTGATTTTTAATTACATTGCATGAAAAAAATTGATACGTATTACGTAATCTGATATACAATTTTCTTACTACACGGTGTTTTGCCAAATGGAATGCAGTAGTAACGAAATTCAATTATATGTATTCCTGTATCGCCCTTCGGTATGTTACATAAATCAGGACACATGTTGTTATTAATATAACCTCCTCTCCCCTGCACACTCCCATCTCTCGGTACTGCTCTTCCGTTGACGCTTTATGCCTCTATTTTTTTTTTAGTCATCTTTCGTGCTCTTCGAAAACCTCTGGTCACTCCTTTGATCTCGGTCCTCAGTTACTATAGTATTTCGACATTAGGCTTGAAATATATCTGTAAATTTCATTGGGAAAAAGTGACTTATAGAATCTATATCTGGGTATTATCATTGACAAGGAAATCTTACCCGTACCTTGTATATTGTACCAAGATGAGGCTTGCCAAGTCACTGACAAAAGCAAATCATGGACACGAGGATTGGAATCCTTGTCAATGGTCAGACTCGGTGATTTATTATTTCTTCACTGTACCTGAAAATTGGTGTTTCTGTTCAAAACTATTCAAGGGTACCAGTCAGTCATTATGCAATCGAAATATGAGTTTTTTTTAATGGTTTCGTTGGAAGCTGATGGATATCGATAGATTTTTAAATGCACGGATAAAGAGGGGGACGATAGTCAAGTACACACCCTCACCTTTGCCAAGAAAAATGATTTCCAATATTTACGTATATTCTATCAAAATCATGATGAGCCAAGTTTCCTTACGGGATGTACCCAACTGAAGATAAAAATAGATTTACTCGTGGCATTGATAACAGAATGTTCTTAGACTTGCTTAAAGGAAGATTCGTTTCAATTTTTTGTCATGTTGTGTTTTAAAAACGGGAGGCAATCCATGGACTGCAGGGTCAGGTAAAGAGAGATCCATCGTACAACTTCTGTAGAAAATTAGACATTATATTATACACGAAAGAGTGGACTTATTAGGACGGATTCCGTTATTTATCTGTTTTACTGTACACCTTATCTATGGTTGGATAGCTTTAAGCTTAGCAATGAAGTCTTATTAGTTAGAAATATCGCCGCCCTACTCTTCAAACATTTTATTATGCAATTTTTCTTGGAATTTTGTTATTCAACTTCAAGTTCTTCTATGTAATCCTCTCCATTCTGTATATTTTTCACGTCTCATCCGATTTCGTCTTTCCTGTTTACGGGATTTCTAAGATCTACAATTTGCATACCGATTTTTGAATTATTACATTTATTCCCTCAAAAAGTTATTGGATTTCTTTTGTACCTTTGTGGGAAATTACCTTAATCAAATAATCGGCTTAGATTTGACTGCATCAAAAGGCAAACTACGTAGACGTACTTCATGCAAAAACATATCTGTTCTTATTTTTCACTTAAATATCGCTATAAAGCAGTCCCTGTAATCACATCCTGCAAAGCATAAAACAATGTTGAATCCTTCTGGCTGGAATAATTCAGAATTTTTGTACAAAACATGCAGTCTAAATATCTAGACAGAAGATTGAAGAATTCAAAAGAAAGCACTTATCCAAGTCATTTTTAGAACAAGACATGACCTGTCTTTGAGGAATCTTAAGTCATATTTTTGTAAGATTTGCAAATTTTCATCGGTTTGACAAACGACAAGGGATATAAAAGGTAAGTTACAGCCTTTATTTCTAGTGTTAAAAAATTAAAACTGAAAATTTCCCGACTATTGTCGTACTGTGGAAAATTCATTCGTTAAGTTCGATCATTTTCAGTTGGTCGTTTTTTCAAACACATTTGAAAATTTCTGTTTACAAAATGTTCTCAAATTTCTGAAGCCTGGGTCCTGTGGCATCATATCCAAGCCATCTTTCTACGTCTTTCAGTATATCTAAGACATAATTTCACAAATTGTGACCATATTTCTTTGTTAAGATTGAGGATCACAGACGAGGGTTATTCATGAATACCCGAAACGTGCATGTCTGGTCCATTCTGTAGGTTTGTCTATTGTAAAATGATGTTGATGAATTTGAAGACGTTAAACATTTGTACCACTTGGTGGGTGTCACTGCTGGTGGACCAGGAGTCCCCGAGGGCGCATATAGCCAAGTTCGATCAATTGCGGTTGGTCGTTTCTTCAAACGCATTTGAAAATTTCTGTTTACAAAATGTTCTTTATTTCTGAAACCTGGGTTCTTTCGCGAGGGATTTGACAGTAAGTGTTTTGAATATTATTCCCTGACATTGTCGCCATAGCACTTTCTATATAGACGTGGCCTCAGACAGTGCATTTTTATATATTCTTTTGATTTTCGTGCATGAACATCGACGGCGGGTGCGGCTAGCCAACAGGGGATGCTTACTCCTCCCGGGCACCTGGTCCCACCTCTGGCTTTCTAGGGGTCCGTCGATGCTCAATTTGGTGCTCTAAAACTGTGAGTGCTATTGAGATTATCGTCAGGATCTTCTTTAACTCATTTGTGTCAAACTTATGCCCTTTGCCGTGTGGAGCTCGTAAAAAAGTTCCCCGCGAGGGATTTGACAGTAAGTGTTTTGAATATTATTCCCTGACATTGTCGCCATAGCACTTTCTATATAGACGTGGCCTCAGACAGTGCATTTTTATATATTCTTTTGATTTTCGTGCATGAACATCGACGGCGGGTGCGGCTAGCCAACAGGGAATGCTTACTCCTCCCGGGCACCTGGTCCCACCTCTAGCTTTCTAGGGGTCCGTCGATGCTCAATTTGGTGCTCTATTGTGAGTGCTGCTGAGATTATCGTCAGGATCTTCTTTAACTCATTTGTGTCACACTTATGCCCTTTGCCGTGTGGAGCTCGTAAAAAAGTTCCCCGCGAGGGATTTGACAGTAAGTGTTTTGAATATTATTCCCTGACATTGTCGCCATAGCACTTTCTATATAGACGTGGCCTCAGACAGTACATTTTTATATATTCTTTTGATTTTCGTGCATGAACATCGACGGCGGGTGCGGCTAGCCAACAGGGGATGCTTACTCCTCCCGGGCACCTGGTCCCACCTCTAGCTTTCTAGGGGTCTGTCGATGCTCAATTTGGTGCTCTATTGTGAGTGCTGTTGAGATTATCGTCAGGATCTTCTTTAACTCATTGGCATTATATCCAAGCCATCTTGCAACGTCTTTCGGTATATTTAAGACATAATTTCATAAATTTTGGCCATATTTCAGTGTTAAGATTGAGGATAACTGACAAGGGTTCAATTACCGAAACGTGCATGTCTGGTCCATTGTGTAGGTTTGTCGGTTCTAAAATGATGCTAATGAATTTGAAGACGTTAAACATTCGAATAAATTTTGGAATCTGGTTTCGGCCGGGTTTTGTGTTATTTTTATTCACCAATTCACTATTTTCGCGTATTTTCTTTCTCCATTAAAGTGATAATGAAGAAATGAAGTAATCTTAAATTAAGTATGTCTTTTACTGCAAATACATAGTAAATAATTAGTCATAAAGGCTTATTTTCGCGTATTTTCTTTTTCCGTGAAAGTTATTATATGTCCAAAAATGTACGAAAAACGTAGCAGGCTGGGTGGGATATGATGCTATCTGATGCTGTTTGTGATTAGCAAATTCAGGAAGAGGAAATAATTTTCGATAAAATTAACCAAATCCTTTTAAAACGCATTTCTTACTAAATCTCACGGGCAGGAACACGTTACGTCGCCTTACAGTACCGTTGTCAGAAGTATTTAAAGTTCTGCACTTAAAACCGTCCGTTGACATTATGTAACAGGTGAGGATATGTTGGAAACCATCCGTTGTCATGAAAACTATCGACAAAATTTCAATAAAATCACAAATAAATCATTAGGTAACCGATGATTTCTTTTAAAAAACCAACGGGGGGTAGCCACACGCTTCAGTAATACATTATTACCATGAAATGAATTAAACTCCTTTTATGTTCTGAGGAGATCTGATTGGCGATGACCTACTGTCAGCAACGAAAACGGAAATTTAAACAGGAAAACTATCCTGTCTCTTAATTATTTGATTTTATATACCAATTTTATGTAGAAAAGTATCGACAACATTATCCAAACAATATATGTGAATGGCCGTCTTTTACATTGTATATTTACCGTATACTTTGATTATTTGATAAAGAATGTCCGTTGTTATGACAGACAAGAAGATATGGTCCGTTGTCATGGCTCTTAACGGTATTTGAATGGTGAATTGAATCTTTATTTCGAATTTAGGCCTGAGCAATTAAATTAGCTAAGGTAATTCTTAAAGTATTCAGCTCTTTTTTGTTAAGCAGGATATCATATTTTCAGGTTAAGTGAAGATAGAACGTATAGAAAAGATTTAAAATTGAAAATATGATTCATGAATCTGAAGAGATGTAGCATGAATTCATGAATTTATCCATTGGTCAATTAAACAATAATTGTTAAAGGGATTTTGTAGACATATATATAACGTTAAAAGCAGAGACATCAATTATCGGTCATTGAAGACATTTTGATAGTTTCAGCCTTTATTACGTAATAGTTCCGAACGTTCTTTACACGAAATCGTTCTTTGATCTAGAATTTCGCAGGCTTTTTTCAGAAACAAGATTCTTACCTACAGATGGGTTATTAGGGGCACCGTTTTATCGAAGAGACAAAATGAATCTCAAATGTGCAAAAATGAATATAAACGTACAAAGTAATAAAATACTTGTAATAAATTGCCAATATAATTTTGCCCATAGTATATCCCTATAACTGCTATACAATAACTGGAGGACCCCCCCTCCCTTGTCGAAAAAAACTTTATTGTAGTCTTTGAAGTTCCCTAAAGCAGATTTCCCTCGCCTACCATTAATGGTTTTGATTTTCTCTTTGAAACATAAAATTCTATAATTTTGCAGTCAATAGAGATCTCCGATGGGGGCATGATATAGACCTTTGAAAAAATAAAACTTTATTTATTTTACAACGTTTAACAATTAAGTTACACAACTTATAATAATGTCTCACGTTGGCTCGGATGTTGGCGTGACGGGGTCCAAGGAGCAGGAGGAAACCGGAGTACCCGGAGAAAAAGCCTCATAAAAAAATTATATAAGACCCTCCGCGGAATCAGAGATTCGAACCCGGGACTTTACAGGTGAGAAGCGAGCGCGCTACCACTGCGCTAATTCGGCCATTGATATAGACTTTACACGTATATGTCATGTGATGATGAAAATTGTAGTTATTATGTTTATTTACATTTGTGTGTGTCCGTATGTAAGTTCGTGTGTCTTTTTTATGTAAGCTTCGATATCGGTGTCTCCGTCTGACAGCGTGTGAGTTCTTTTGTCCGCGTTTGTTAGCATGTGTGTCTGTCTGTGAGTGAGTGTATCTATCTTTTGTGTGTATGTCTGTCTATATACATGCCTGTCTGTCCGTTTGTTTTTGCGTATGCCTGTGTGTATATCCCTGGGTTTTAATAGTATAAACCCTATAGCTTCGAAGCTGATTTGGCCCCGGTCAATTTTCTTTATATAAAGAGTCAGAGACTGATATCGCTATAGTGTGTATGATAATTAAAATGAAGGCACGTTTTAAGGTATCATTAGATTCTGTAAGATTTTTGTAAGAATTTCATGGGTTCTATTTTTAGATATGCAAGGAGTAACAACGTAGAGGTGATTTCCGGCGAGGGGCTCAGAATGGGGACTTGTGAAATTCACTTCTCCGTGGTGTATTGTAGATTTTTCAAAAAAGAATTGGCGAATCCATAAATAACTTTCATATATTATTTAGACAGATTTGGGCTTCCAATCAGCATAATTGTTATATTAAGAATTTTCTGGATCAATGGTCAAAATGGGACTAAATTCCATCTGAATGACATGTCAAAATTTCTCTATTTTCACTTTCACTTTCGTTTTCGGGGTGAAAATGGTAACGGAAAGGTATATATCATTTGGTACCAAGAAAATCTACAGGAAATGATCTTTTTTTATACATATCACTTTCTATATAAGCCATTCCTTTTTAGTCAGTAAATGACGTCAGCTTTGGGGCGAAGAACATAAGTATTCGAGGTCAAACATTTATGTAGACTGAATAATCCAGTCTCTCCGCTGCCGCTCTTTTAGAGGCAGCGGCGAGACTGGATTATTCAGTCTAACATTTATGCTATTGTAACCCTGTGTCTGTCAGTCTGTCGTTTTGCGCATGTCTGTGTATGTCTTTCAGGATGTTCATGTCTGTGTTTTGATCAGTGTCTGTCTTTGAGTCTGTCTGTGTGAATCTCTTTTTGTTTCTCCCTGTGTCTGCTTTTCTGTGAGTGCTTGACTATGTGTGTCTATCTGCTTGACTTGATGAGAGGTTTTTGTCAAGAAAGAGATATTGGTCTAGTCTGATTTCCGTCTGTCTTGCATGCTGTGATAAATTGTGGATTTATTGAAATCAAAGTCAATACATGTTTTTCTTTGTGAGGGTGAGTACATCTGTGTATGTCTGTCTACCTGTCTATTTGTCTGCCTATGCAAATCTCTCTGTATGAGTGTGTCTGTTGATGAATGTATATGTCTGTATATATGTGTTTGTCTGAATATATGAATGTGTCTAAATCCCCATATATGTGTATGTGTCTAACCACCACCCCCCCCCCCCATTCCAGAAACCTCTAACATATTCTGCAAAAGAAAGATAGGAATAGGGTCAAGTGTCCGGGAAGAGTAATTATATCCTGTTCTGTTGAAGTTTTGTTTTGTTTTGTTTTGTTTTTTTTTATTACAGCACACAATCTGTCTTCCGCCAGTCTGTAAACTGTTCAAAATGTCGAGTTTCTTCTGCAGAACCGATGATAAAAAGTCGAATTACAAAGTCAACTTTTCAAGAATGATAGAGACTATTGGTGGGTTAAGAGGAGACATGAGGTGCAATATATATATAATATGTAAGACCACTGGATCATTTTTTTTCATGTATTTTGCATTATATTGGAAGGTAAATAAAATCCAAACTTAACCGAGGGAAAATTGCTATATAACATTGCTTCTCTATGGGGAAAATTCATGCTTATATGAGGAAAGTCTAATATATAGCGGAATATCTCAAAGAGGGAAGAAACCTCTTATATAGCCAATTTTACCATGAGAAAACTTCTACATTACACCGGTTTATAATACACTTATAAAGAAAGATACTGTATAAGTCAAATTTTCGCTTCCATTTATATTTAACCATTTTCATCCATAGCCCAGAAGATGAATTTAAGACGGGACGAATAAAATTTAACGTTAAGAATATCTTAACAAAACGGATGATTCGGCGAATTCAATTCTGGGCTAATTAGTCTCCATTCTTAATTGGTTCAAAATTAAATTGTGCGTATTGATAGCTGTTTACAGTATATCATGGTCTTGGTGAATTCTAATGATTAGTGTCGGTATCATAGTATCATTCCATCCATTAAAATATCAAAGCATACAACGGACATCTGACAACGGACAGAACTTTCGCAACATGAATTGACAACGGACTAATTCTAGAAAAGTCCAAAAAAGTTGTCCAAAATTTAATTCGTGATTATGACACTACCAGAGGAGCATTATATAGGCTTGATTATTATTATTAGTATATTTCTAGAATAAGATAACCTGAATATTCAAAGATTTCAAGGAAATGGAAAAATAATACATGTGCAGGACGTGGTGATCAAAGGACGCCACCTCGATCTCCTCTTTTCAAACTGTATATCAGTACCAGAAAAGCATATAAACAAATAGCTTAGTGTTATGACTTCCCCCCATTTAATTTTCCAGTGTATTGATTCCAAAATTTCAACGTTTATAGGAAAATCATTCTTTCCACACATGCTCATTGTCACGACAACGGATGGTTTCCTTCATATCCTCACCTGTGGCATAATGTCAACGGACGGTTTTAAGTGCAGAACTTTAAATACTTCTGACAACGGTACTGTAAGGCGACATAACGTGTTCCTGCCCGTGAATCTGCTTAGAAGAAGGTACATCAAACTTACATTGACATATCCGAGATACGAACAAGACATTTTACAGAAATTATAAAAGATATTTTAAAGGAGCAAGAATTGGAATTTATGGGGACGGGCCAAGAATTTGTGCTAAAGAATTTTTTTCTGTTTTATAAATTTTTATGCCTTAAAATCGTGGGAGTTCACTACCCTTCATATGGTGATTTTTTTAAATTTCTGTTCCTTTGCCTTAAATCTGGTTTTTTCCTGGTTTTGTATGCCCTTGGTAATATGATTTTTAAATCTTGATAGGAATATGTTTTTTTCCATATTTGTCATTGGCAACTTCGCGTTGCGTTTCTTCATGAGACGAAAATACCACCCAAAGATTAAAAGGGGACTCTAAGCCTTACAATAAGTGTATTCTATTCTTCAATTTTCTAAGAACAAAATCGATATACTTTCTTTTTAGGTTTTAGAGAGTTGGTACCAAGATGCTATCATCGGGAAATGTATTGAAGATGATTGATTACGCTGTATATGGAGTTACAGTACCTGTCCTTACAATAATGGGTTTGTTTGGAAAAATACCCACATTTCTTGTGTTAAGAGCGAAGTCACATAAAACTTCGACTTCTTACTTACTCATAGCACTTACAATCACAGATACTTTATATCTGGTAACAAACACATGCAGTTTCTCGGTGAATATAGCAGGATTTATAAAACCAAATGAGACACTGGAATTTAAAACTCGCTATCTACTACCTTTGCAAATGATTGGTTGGTCCTTGCCTGGTTATATATCTTATTGGATCATCGTGATCATCTCTGCAGAAAGATTCCTTGCAGTTCTTTTTCCTTTCAAAGTGAAGCATATTTGTACTAAAAGAACATGCCTGGTTGCTTTATGCTTTGCTTTTTTTCCTACCCATCGCTTCAACATGTACCAGATTCTTGCAGGCTCGAAGCATTTAAGTCTTCAACAATATCACAAACGTAACATGTTATGGTACAGAAATGTTTTATTTGCCAAGATTAGACAGAAATCATTATTCTATCGTTAGAGTTGTGAACACTTACCTCCTTACTGTTACCCCTGTGTTATTCGTGATTTTCACGAATATATGTATTATCCTCGCACTTTATTTTAAAAGTAAGAAAAGTATGGCGGCAAAAATCAGTTCCGGTCACAGAGCCGACGCACGGGTATCCAAAATGTTGCTTTTGCTTTGTACTATGTTTTGCGTCTGCGTTTGACCATATGAAGCGCTCGCCACATATAAAACAATCAATGAAGATTCAAACCCAAATGGATTTTCAACTACAAATACTCTAGTGAATATATATGAAGGAGAGTTTCTTTCACGCTACTGATTTTCAGTTCGGTTATGAATTTTCTGGTTTATGTTGTGTCAAGTTCTTCTTTCAGGAAGGAATATGTCAGCCTGATTCAAAATCTCCGTGCTACCTACGATTTAAATCGCGACGTTAGACAATAGCTGATTTTGCAATACACTGGTGAGACAGTCTAACACCAGACATCACAAAATTTCGCAACATTTTCATTGTGACGTCACAATTAAAAGAATGACAAGACATCAAAGTACTTCAAGTCGGTGCTATCAGATGTGACGTCAATGTGGAAAATTTTGCTAAAAGTGTGATGTCTGGTGTCTGTGTGTATAAAACTGAGGTCAGGAACGGTTGAGCATCTTATATCTGGAAAAGGACTATTTTACGTGGATGTAAACGATTATATTTAAAATCACTTCCAGCAAATAAGAAATATAAGCTCAAACCGCCAAGAACACACGCGTGTACTTAAATGTTTGTGTTGTATACGTTATTCCGTATTCTTTGGACATAACTTTCAAAGTCTTTGGCCATATTTCATTGTTTGGATTAAGGATCTCTGACGAGGGTTAAGTACCCGAAATGAGCATGCCTGGTGCATAATGCTATGAATTTGAAGATGTAACTTTCTTTCTCCTTTTGGAAATAATCGGCAATTTCCTATTTCTGTCAATGTCGATTTTGAATACTTTTGTGGCTTCTTTGTATATGTAGTTTGAGCTAGCTGCACTGTATCGTATCGTGTAATATGCAAAATACCTTTTTCCTTCAATTTTTATCAATTGGACATCTTTATTCCGTCTAATCTAAAAGATATTGTGATGATGCAGTTTGCTTTATTTTGTAATATTCTTTTCAAATCTGAAAAATGATTTTCGCTTTGATTATAAGTACTGTATCAGATCTAAGTAAAAATGTAGTTTGTAAGAAAATTCGTCGGAAGACTCATTTTAGAATTAATGCATAATAGCAATGATGTTTGTATAACGCTTATATATTTTTCAAGATTTACCTCATTAAATCTCTTCATTTTGAAAAATTGCGTTTGTGGAACTGTAAGAAAGTTCGTCAGAAGACGCATTTTAGAATTGATGTATAATTGCAATGATGGTTTTATCATGTTTATATATGTATCAAGATTTACATCATTAAATTTCTTCAATATGAAAAGTCCTAATTTTTTTAACTCTTAAAATTACGTGTTAAATTAGACGATATTAGAAACCTGCTCTACCTAGAACATTTTCAGGCGTCCTTTGCATCTTTATACTTGTTTCCGTACGACGTACGTAGATAGAAAAATGAATTACCTTAAACGGATAAACACTGAAATTACACTGAAGGAAAGAGGAAGATTCGTCTTGTTGAAGTATGTTGTTCATGAAGTTGTTTTGTATGATGTTCGTTCTGTGATACAATCCTGTGGATATGTTTTGTATGATGTTCGTTCTGTGATGCACTCCTTAGAGTATGTTTTGTATAATGTTCGTTCTGTGATGCAATCCTTAGAGTATGTTTTGTATGATGTCCCTTCTGTGATGCACTCCTTAGGGTATGTTTCGTATGATGTTCGTTCTGTGATGCAATCCTGTGGATATGTTTTGTATGATGTCCGTTCTGTGATGCAATCCTTAGAGTATGTTTTGTATAATGTTCGTTCTGTGATGCAATCCTTAGAGTAAGTTTTGTATGATAATCGTTCTGTGATGCAATCCTGTGGATATGTTTTGTATGATGTTCCTTCTGTGATGCAATCCTTAGGGTATGTTTTGTATAATGTTCGTTCTGTGATGCAATCCTTAGAGTATGTTTTGTATGATGTCCGTTCTGTGATGCACTCCTTAGGGTATGTTTTGTATGATGTTCGTTCTGTGATGCAACCCTGTGGATATGTTTTGTATGATGTTCGTTCTGTGATGCAATCCTTAGAGTATGTTTTGTATAATGTTCGTTCTGTGATGCAATCCTTAGAGTATGTTTTGTATAATGTTCGTTCTGTGATGCAATTCTTAGAGTATGTTTTGTATGATATTCGTTCTGTGATGCAATCCTTAGAGTATGTTTTGTATGATGTTCGTTCTGTGATGCAATCCCTAGAGTATGTTTTTTATGATGTCCGTTCTGTGATGCACTCCTTAGGGTATGTTTTGTATGATGTTCGTTCTGTGATGCAATCCTGTGGATATGTTTTGTATGATGTTTGTTCTGTGATGTAATCCCTAGAGTATGTTTTGTATGATGTTCGTTCTGTGATGTAATCCTTAGGGTATGTTTTGTATGATGTTCGTTCTGTGATGCAATCCTTAGAGTATGTTTTGTATGATGTTCGTTCTGTGATGCAATCCTTAGAGTATGTTTTGTATGATGTTCGTTCTGTGATGCACTCCGTAGAGTATGTTTTGTATGATGTCCGTTCTGTGATGCAATCCTTAGAGTATGTTTTGTATGATGTTCGTTCTGTGATGCAATCGTTAGAGTACGTTTTATATAATGTCCGTTATGTGATGCAATCCTTAGAGTATTTTTGTATGATATTCGTTCTGTGATGCAATCCTTAGAGTATGTTTTGTATGATGTTCGTTCTGTGATGCACTCCTTAGGGTATGTTTTGTATGATATTCGTTCCGTGATGCAATCCTTAGAGTATGTTTTGTATGATGTTCGTTCTGTGATGCAATCCTTAGAGTATGTTTTGTATGATGTTCGTTCTGTGATGCAATCCTTAGAGTATGTTTTGTATGATGTTCGTTCTGTGATGCAATCCTTAGAGTATGTTTTGTATAATGTTCGTTCTGTGATGAAATCCTTAGAGTATGTTTTGTATGATGTTCGTTCTGTGATGCAATCCTTAGAGAAAGTTTTATATGATGTTCGTTCTGTGATGCAATCCTTAGAGTATGTTTTGTATGATGTTTGTTCTGTGATGCAATCCTTAGGGTATGTTTTGTATGATGTTCGTTCTGTTATGCAATCCTTAGAGAATGTTTTGTATGATGTTCGTTCTGTGATGCAATCCTTAGAGTATGTTTTGTATGATGTTCGTTCTGTGATGAAATCCTTAGAGTATGTTTTGTATGATGTTCGTTCTGTGATGAAATCGTTAGAGTAAATTTTGTATGATATTCGTTCTGTGATGCAATTCTGTGATGCAATGTTTTGTATGATGTTCGTTCTGTGATTCAATCCTGCGAGTGTGCGTTAAGGATAGCTTGTTGAAGATCTTTTAAGTATAGGTCCACTTGATACATCAAAATTTGTTGCAATTTTTTTTATTTCTGTTTTGAGGCATATATGTGGTACAAATCAAACATATGATATCTATTGATTTCTCAATGTAGCGATGGTTAAGCGAGATATTCATCTCATAAATTTAAAAAGGATTAAGGAGGGAAAAATGGTGGGAAAATTGTCTTTATCTAATTCAATCAAATTTGCCACCCCTATAACTTTCTTCACCATCCAAGTATGAGGAAAATTCATTAAGAACATTCATATGAAGGCTGATCTGAACATAATTCAAGAGAAAAATTTTAAAGGTTTTTCAATTGCCTGATCCTTACGTGGACCTGTACTTAATACATCGTTTTATGATTTGATGTGCATTATTTAATAAATGAAGTCTTTATTTCAATTATTCAGAAAAATAATGGAGTCTTGATTTTATTTTTCAGAAAAATAGTTCAAAAGAAGACGATATGCCCTCACTTTTCCCAAAAAACAAACTTAACTCTGAAGTGATCTAAGTTTAATTATTTGATAATTGATGAACCATATTCTGAATACTTCTCTTTTGAAATAAGTTTGTTTTTGAATGCTTCTTCTGAGGCAAACTTTGATCCTCCGATCCATGGTAAGTATTTTCTCGATGCCAAGGCTCTGACATTTACTTTCATACCATCAGGGGCTAGAGCAGTTATTTCTCTTGTCATTCTATCTCCGATACCTGGAAATGCAGTAGCAATTCCAGATAGGACTATGTTGTTAAAGAGACTGCGACGTTGATTATCACTGCATTTCATGATACTACTGTACACCATCTCATGAACTCCATCAAATGCATAACGCAAGAAAGTAGGCTTAAATAATGCTTCTGGACATCTGATTCTTTCATTCCCGATAGAAACAACCCGACCGTCAGGGAGTTCGAAACTTTTTTCCAACGATGAAGAGAATGAGGCACTTTGTAATTCTTGTTCAAAATCTAGAGCAACATAGCATAATTTATCTTTAATCAAATCTGCAGTTTCTCTATCTATAGTTGCTTTCTTATCCATCATTTTTATCATGTAATCCGTCAGGTCTCTTGCACCAATGTCAAGCTTCATGATAGCATGGTGCAGTATTTCTCCCTGAACTATTGGGACTGCATATGTCACCGCATATCCAGAGTCAAGTACTATTCCTGTTGACCGGTTTGTAGCGTACAGAGCAAGCCATGCTTGATTTGCGATATAGAGCCCTTGAACATTAAAATCATTAAACATGATCTCTGCCATCCTCTGCCTTTTTTCCCTTGGATTTTTCGGTTCTTCTGTCAAGAGGACTGCCCAGTTTTCTGCAGATACTTTCAGTTCTTGAATAAAAGTAAAATTCCATAGCGCTTTCACTTCTCCCATTTTGTCGTATGTGACGTTATTCAGAAAATCCAAATACATACTGTAAGTATCTCCCTGAAAACAAACATACCCTAATATACTGAAAACAAACATACCCTAATATACTGAAAACAAACATACCCTAATATACTGAAAACAAACATACCATAATATACTGAAAACAAACATACCCTAATATACTGGAAAAAAAGCATACCCTAGTATACTGAAAACAAACATACCCTTATATACTGAAAACAAACATACCCTAATATACTGAAAAAAAACATACCCTAGTATACTGAAAACAAACATACCCTAATATACTGGAAAAAAAACATACCATAATATACTGAAAACAAACATACCCTTATATACTGAAAACAAACATACCCTTATATACTGAAAAAAAACATACCCTAGTATACTGAAAACAAGCATACCCTTATATACTGAAAACAAACATACCATAATATACTGAAAACAAACATACCCTAATATAATAAAAACAAACATACCCTGTTATACTTAAATAACATCAGAGAAGTACAGTCTATCAATTATTAACTCTAAAATCGAGAAGATTAGGCAAATCATTAAAAATTCCCATAGGTACTGCTGTACATCATATGAGCAAGGTAACCTACACGTAGTCATGCATTTTTAAAACTCTTACTTCATTAGTTCATATAAACATCATATTTTGATTTGAAATCGAACTAATTGCAAAAGAAATGTTTTTAGTGTTATGCCGTACGTTGAGACACTTGGAACAACATATCAAAAGTCCTCTAAAATCCTCTTGGTGGAAATATGATTTTTTGGCCTCATAAAAATACGATTTTTTGCGCAAATGAGAGAAATTGTCATTTTTGGTGGTTAATTTCTCCATAAATCATCATAGCATACCATTTTTCTTCCTTGGAAAGACTGGCTATAATATTATCTGTTCAAGACAAATTTAGGATGATTATGAATATAATTGAACATTTCTATTGGTTTGAAATTGCAAAAAGTAGTGTCGAAATTTGATGAAATGAGCGTATCCCCCATTTTCAGAATAAGATTACATCGAAACGAGTTGAAACACAATCTCATTATCATGAATGTGTAAAAACATTTCTAGCATATTAAATGATTAGGAATAAACTTTCGTTTCACAATGATTCTTCTTTTTAAAAATCGCCCACAAAACCAGCTGGTTCCATTAATTGTTCAGGTATTCATCAAATTATAGCAAAAAGAGAGAAAGTAAAGCTTATTTTCACCCTGATTGTTGAAGATTAATAGAATTTAAATTATTTTGTTAATTATTTGGAGGAACATGAAGGGAATGAATGTGATTTTATACCGTTTTGGCTGCTGTTTTTGTCAAAGTCTAGTATCAAAGTAGACAATTTTGATCTTTTTGGAGAATTGTTGAAAATATGGCTTTATTTTAGGTTAAAATTCCTAATATTTCAAAAATATGTTGACCGATTTGCTTAAAATTTTGCATGACAGTCATTGGTGAAAAAGCTATCTGAAGATAGAATGTCATATTTACGCCGGAGTATTATTTTCAAAAAATCAAACATTGTTTAATTTTTATAATGGGGATATGGGGAACTGACTTAAAATTCTCCATAATTATTTTTAGATTAGAAAATATTAGAGGACTTTTTGAAGATCTTTCAGTTGGTATAAAGAACATATAAAAATTAAGATGACCATGCGTAGACTTGAAATAAAAAAGTCCTCCTAAAAATATGTTTAAAAAACCAGGACTTAGTCATTTTCTCACTTTAAGGTGGCTCAATAATCCAGGAATTCTTTGCCAGGGGAGAAAAAAGATGTTCTGTTTATTTAACATCGATATCTAATGATTTATATTTGTAATTAAGATAACATATCATCGACCATTTGACTGACCAGTGGTCCTCTGAATATACATGTGTAAACCAACCTCGAGATATGTCGCAAAACAATGAATATAGATAGATAAAAACATGATATATTGATAATGATTCCAGATTGAAACCATTCTTGTGATCATTTTTACCATAATATCATCAAATATGTATATTTCTTTATAGATAATGCTTCCAATGAGTGAAATAGCTAAAACTGTGACAGAAAAGTACATTTTGGGTATCCCCACCCCACCCCACCCCAAAATGAGAATCTAAAAAAAGTACTCAGCACCCTTATTTGACATCAAAGTGATAAGACGTCTTTGTCAGAAGTTATTTTCTTTTACATATTTCTCAACGACAAACTCTGTCCTTCGAAAAGAAATTAAAAAAGTACATGTTATCGTTCATTCTGATTTAAAATATTTGGTTGTCATAGTAACGATTTTGTCACAATTTGCAACAAGCCAAATTAAAATGCCCTGTTCCTTTAGTTGACATTATAACGATGAAAATATTCGTTAAAAACTGTTATAATTGACATATTTTTCAAGATCAAACTCTCATCTTTTAACAAAAGTACAAGACATTCCGTTTTACCTCGTTTCCATATTGTAAAAATCTACTTGGCTTATGCCGGACGGACGACGGACGACGCGCTATTACAATAGCTCAGGTGAGCTAAAAATCAGACACTCCGAGTCAAGATTATTATTTCCCAACATTCAGTGAAAGTTTCAAATTCTGATACAAGGAAGAATACTTACACATTTATCATTTATCATCGAAATTAAATAAGAATAAACAAGTTCACGAATGATTTGTCGTAAAAATAAACAAGGAAAGGAAAGAAACATGTGTACCTCTAAATATCCTTGGCAAAGCGTTTTTCGACCTTTTCTTTTATAAACTCACCTTTCATGTTTTGTTAGTGTCAGTTAAATGAGTTTTGTCAAATAAAGTTCAAGTTCAAGTCAAAGCTTAAAATAAATGTTTTGTTCAAAATTTCATATCTGAGTCCATCAGTCTATTGAGTGATACGGAAATATATATAAGAGAAATAGAACGAAAGTAAACGGAAGCGTTTTTAAACATTTTGACGTTCAAGGTCAATAAGTGGACGTCAATCCCCTCCCTCTTTCTCGATAATGCGTGCAGTTATCTGTGAAATGGATATATCTTTGAGCAAAGCAGGGTTAGAACTAAAATTCATTCGCTTAAATTTTTCAAATAGGGAAACTATATTCGATAACATCTTGTTGCAAAGTACGAAAGTTGACAAAATTGAAGAAACATTCTTTAAACCAAAGATTATTAGAGAAACCAAACTTGAAATATCTTAATTATCTATGATATCGCTAAAATCTCCAAGAAATATCTTGTTTTATAATGAACTTAAATTTACCTTCTTGAATTTGCTCAAAGGCAACAGGCGGTTGAATTTCCACCGATGACGTTCTAAAAACGATACGTTTACGGCGTTAGCCAGGGTGTCTCACTTACGGTATATTTTTTTGTATTTTTAAATTAAACGATACATTTGACTAAATATCTATTACACTCAGATTGCATATGATAATTTTCGGTTTCCATCGATACCAAACATCCGTCAAGAAACAGGCGAATTACGGAGGAGTTTGAAGGCCGAAAACTAAAAAAGGTAACATATAAAAGTACGACACTCGATATCTGATGACGTCAAACGATTATTGAGCCTCCTTAAGTCGACATATTATTCTGACTCAATTTCATATTTAATTTTTTTCTACATTACTTAGCATTTATATTTTCTTTTATAATATTCATAAAGTATATTGAGCATAATTATGAAATCTAATAAAAACATAGGTAATCACAGATTACGAAGCTCACCTCGTGACAGCAAAATTCAATTCAAACATATTTCTTAGTACATGTATATTGGCTTTTAAAGGCAAAACCACTCAAGCAGAAAAATTAGGTCAAGGTCATTTTATGAAAGTTTGATCAAAGATACATCCAATATGCAAGTTTGGTACATGTAGCAGTTATACTTTACTCAATATTGGCTTTATAGAGCAAAATCACTCAAGCGGAAAAAGTAGGTCAAGGTCATTTTATGAAAGATTGATCAAAGATACATCCAATATGCAAGTTTGGTACATGTATCACTTATACTTTGCTCAATATTGGCTTTTAAAGGCAAAATCACTCAAGCGGAAAAAGTAGGTCGAGGTCATTTTATGAAAGTTTGATAAAAGATACATCTAATATGCAAGTTTGGAACATCTAGCACTTATACTTTGCTCAATATTGGCTTTATAGAGCAAAATCACTCAAGCGGAAAAAGTAGGTCAAGGTCATTTATGAAAGATTGATCAAAGATATATCCAATATGCAAGTTTGGTAAATGTATCACTTATACTTTGCTCAATATTGGCTTTTAAAGGCAAAATCACTCAAGCGGAAAAAAGTAGGTCGAGGTCATTTTATGAAAGTTTGATCAAAGATACATCTTATATGCAAGTTTGGAACATCTAGCACTTATACTTTGCTCATTATTGGCTTTTAAAGGCAAAATCACTCAAGCGGAAAAAGTAGGTCAAGGTCATTTTATGAAAGTTAGTCAAAGATACATCCAATATGCAAGTTTGGTACATGTAGCACTTATACTTTGCTCAATATTGGCTTTTAAAAGCGAAATCACTCAAGTGGAAAAAGTAGGTCAGATGCTGCATCCAATGCATGGGTCCATCTCGGCATCCAAAGATGAATCACTTGTGCAAGTTTGGTTACTGTAGCATTAGTACTTTGTCAGATACTGAGCTACCCCAAACTTCTTATCCAAATCACTCAAGCGGAAAATGTAGGTCAGATGCTGCATCCGATGCATGGGTTCACCTCAGCATCCAAAGATTAATCACTTGTGCAAGTTTGGTTACTGTAGCATCAGTACTTTGTCAGATACTGAGCTACCCCAAACTTCTTAACCAAGTCACTCAAGCGGAAAATGTAGGTCAGATGCTGCATACGATGCATGGGTTCACCTCAGCATCCAAAGATGAATCACTTGTGCAAGTTTGGTTACTGTAGCATTAGTACTTTGTCAGATACTGAGCTACCCCAAACTTCTTAACCAAGTCACTCAAGCGGAAAATGTAGGTCAGATGCTGCATCCGATGCATGGGTTCACCTCAGCATCCAAAGATGAATCACTTGTGCAAGTTTGATTACTGTAGCATTAGTACTTTGTCAGATACTTAGCTACCCCAAACTTCTTAACCGGACGCGGACACGGACGCGGACGCGTTGGGTTATAGCATAAGCTCACTCAACTTCGTCGAGGTGAGCTAAAAATTATGCTTACCCATTTCATTTTAGAGAATTATCTTTATCAAATTGACAAAGAATTCATTCTCATTAAATGATTTCTTAAAAAGTATGGTCTCGACCGAATTCTGAGATAAATAACTCCGATATCATAGATATTATTTCACTTAAATTGATGAAGTATGAAAATATGTAGTACAAACGTTCAATTAACAGAAAATAAAGCTTTTGGTTGTTTATCTTGATTCCTAACAAAGGCCACAAACACGTGCTCGAGGCGGTTTTGCTAACTGAAAATTGCCATTTTTACCATTTTTGATTGCTCCGTTTTCTGTTTTGCTTACAAATACAAGCTTGAATTTATTAAATGTCTTATATAGTTACTAAAGATGTCATAAAAGCAATTTTATGCTCATCTGAATCTTTCTCTTGTTGTTCTGATCAACTAAATATGCCACATTTGGTCTTCTTGCATTTTGACTAAACATGAAGGGGGTCTAAATACTACACTTCCCGTGAAGTATCGAGTGAGGACTTTTAATATGTGTCTTGTACGTGTGTTTAGACATTAAATCAAGTCTTAAGAAATATTTTGCAATTGCTTCGATTTTGGCCCATTTTTGGCATTATATGACTGGATTATAAAAAGCCTACTGACTTTTACATTTGATGAACTTACCAAAGGTGCAAAGACAGCACGTGGTGATTCTTCCCCTGCAATTCCTGCCTTAACTAAGCCAGATCCGCCATCTAACACTAGAACATCCATATTGCGATATGCTGACGCTCTGCTGAAGATTAGCAGGACGACAATAAATGAATTGCCAAGGAGAAGCATTGTCGCATCTGAAACAATCAGTTATCAACTTTTCCGATGGGCTTATATAGTTTTAAGAATCCTCAAACAACTTCCTTATTACAAACAGCTGTGCATGTCAAATGCATCATCAGACAATATCTCATTTTTGTTTTTATAATTTGTTCGGACAGTTATAATTAATAGACTTCCTGGAATAGAATATATCACGGCGTTGCAACTGAGACAGGCGAATCATTTTTTCATTCAGCCCATCTAATTTCCTCATTTACATAGATGAATTTTTACATTGACTGACGTCAAAATGTAAAAAAAAACAACGATGCCGTAACATTCAATGTCGTGGCTATGACGACATAAGATATGTCAATTGGAGCACGGGACAAGATTTCTCCAGTCTCAAGATGTAAGTGAGTGAAAAGAAGACAGTTTACTTACTCATAATGTTCCCAATTGTTAAGTTTTACTGGTTCAAAGAATGTTTTAGATGCGGTTGCTACTTAAATACGAAATAGACATTTAAAAATGCATTTTCTGGAGAAAATATTGAACATATGGTGTGTGTGGCATATATAGAATCATTGCAATCATTGGATTTCAACATGACTTTCACATCAAAACACTTAATAGCATTTTTCATTGAACATAACTGAACTCTACCGTTTGACCCCCTAATTCTTCAAAGCAAATGTATACAGTCCGTAACCTCTGTTCACCTTGATATCGAACATATCTCGTGATGCTAACGGCTTTGCCAAAAATGATACATATAGACGTAAATCAATAGGAAATTTGAACTGTTCCATTGCCAACTCGTTACTCTTGAACAGCATTTCAAACCGTTTTCATTCCCCAGGCATGTTTTAAGATTGCAAATCTTACACAAAAGTTTTTCAAGTCAATGTGTTTTTTTTTCTAGACAAGCTAAGTGTTATTAAGAAGCCCTCCAGTTTGAATTTTGTGTTGTCTATTCTGTACAGACTGCGCAGCTTCATTTCTTATAGGGTCGAAACAGTAGCATACCTAGACGAAATCTGTGACCAAAGGACATTGGAGGGATGGGTAATATTTATCCATATGAATTATAAGGGTAGTATTTTAGAATGATTTGACAAGTTTCCAAAATAGCAAAGTAATATATGATGTCAAATTGATAAATGTCCAGCACAAAGCTTCTTTCATGAAAACAAACTGAAAACAAAGTATAATCATTAATCGACGGCAGGTGCGGCTAGCCAAACAGGGGAGGCTCACTCCTCCCGGGCACCTGGTCCCACCTCTAGCTTGCTAGGGGTCCGTTGATGCTCAATTTGGTGCTCTATTGTGAGTGCTGTTGAGTGTTGTTGAGATTGTCGTCGGGATCTTCTTTAACTCATTTGAAACACTCAATCGCGAGGAACATGTTAAATTGCTCTACACTGTACATATAAATTTCTACATGAGTCATTCCCTATCCCAAGATTCCAAAACAATGAAGTGATTGATACAAGTCATTCAGATAGTTCTACTTAAAATGTACTATGAAATAAACCCTATTTCACAGAGGATCCATCTTTTATTATGCTTTCAATAAAACTGTTGGAATCATTCAGTCAACTTGATTAAATTTGAATTTAAACTTTATTCGTTTTACAACGATTAACAAACAAGTTACAAACTTAAGTCATACGTTGGCTCAAATGTTGTCATGAGGGGGTTCTTAGAGCAGGAGGAAACCGGAGTACCAAAGAATACCTCCTAGGACTGAATTGGTGACCGCCATACCCTCCCAGATAAGACCCCTTTGCCGAATCAGGATCCGATTTCTGGACATCAGAGGTGAGAAGCGAGTACGCCAATCCGTCCCCAATCTACTTGATAGATGAGAGTATGATTACGACATGTATGAAACTACACCAATCTGCAGTTTTGTGCCAACATTTTTTGGCGAATTTAACATCCACAAAACGTTACGACTGAAGACAAATACGGTTCAAATCTCATCATAGCTTTGATCCCATATCTTATCTGAAAATATGTCTGACATTTCGGATGATTCAACATTTGCTTGCTTTAGTGAATATAGCACAGATTCTTTATCGTATGCCCAACGTTATGAATATCCACTTACAGAGACTTTCTGTGTAATGGGATGTCCTTTGCAAACTGCTGTCTCGTCGTTTTGAACAGTCTATTTTTCTACAGTAGACAACAATAAGCAAAGTCACCTTTTATTGTATTGCTTAAGCATATTACAAAAGAAAGCATGATTCTCTTTGTTGACTATAATGAGTTAAAGAAAATCCTGACGATAATCTCAACAGGACTTACAATCTGTAAAATGCAAAATGAAATAAAAATGAATCCAAAAGAGACGAAACATCTTCTATTTCGTTTCATTTTTGGTTTGCCTGGTTTCGTTATAATTTATCTCATTTCGTTTCGATTTTTTTTTTTGTTATATTTTTCACTTTACATGGATCCGTACATATATAACTTATATTGATTATTCGGCTAATGATGAGGCATACACATTCAATGTAGCGAGTATCTAATGTCAACAAACATTCAAATAAGGAGAAAACAATCGAAAGATTGTTCATTATCATGAGTCCCCCAACAGCATCCGTCTGTTATTTTCAGTTTTCCAGGACTTTTTCCTGCAACTGATAAAAATATTGAGATGCAATTTGATACAGAGCTTGACCTTGTTCGTTACAGAGCAATTTCGAATTCAGTTAGTGTTTGACCTATTTTCCGAGGAGAAATGTTACTTGAAGACTTGCAAAATTCGGGTTTTCTTACTATTTTTCTCTGCTTTGGCAATATTGAAAGAATGTTTGGTATGTAAATACAGCTAAGTGTAAAACAGGTCAGGTTAGTATATTGCTTCCGTTAATCTATTTCTACAAGAGTGAAAGTCCTTGGACATATTACTTTTTTTTTCAAAATTTGAGATTTTTTTCTGTTGCTATGTTTCATAATTAAATTATTTTTTGTATGTGGGTACATCTTTGTGTAATACAGATATGAGTTGAGGATATTTTCCTATTGAAGTATTCTTACTAGTTATAACCCTTGAACGTAATTTTATGACATTTCCAGATTTTCTTCGCTGTTTTTTTTTTAACGAATTCTGACTTTTTATACTGGGCATGTACCTTTTGGTATATAATAAGAATCAAGTTTGAGTTCAGTTCTGATAAGCTGTCAAGGCAAAATGTTAAACGTCTTTAAATTCAATAGCATCATTTAAGACCAGATAAATTTACAGCATGGACCAGACATGAACGTTTCGGGTACTGCTCGTTGATCATAAACTTCACAGGTGAGATTCTATTGACCAACAGATTTGGAGATGCCCAGTCTTAAAAAAAAATACAGAATAAAGAAATGAAACTTGGAGTGTCCGCACTAATATAAAACATCTTCATATTGAATCGCATTATTTAAGAGCAGATAAATTTCCAGCTTGCATGGACCAGACATGCACGTTTCGGGTACTTCACTCTCATCATTAAATCATATTTTCAATTGGCCTAACGAACAACTCGATTCATTCTCCGTTACATGCATGTCTGGTACAACACATTTACAATCTGCTCTCTGGGTGCAGAGTCGGATACCTTGGTTTTTTCTCCATGTTTATATTGCACCGTAAGCCGGCCTATTCACTGACAAAAGAAAATTGTGGACACGAGGATTGGATTTGTCAAGGGTCACATTAGGTGATTTATTATTTCTTCCCTGTGCCTGAAAATTTATGTTTCTGTTCAAATCTGTTCAAGGGTACCAGTCAGTCATTATGCAATCGAAATATGAGGGTTTTTTTCTGGTTTCAATGGTAGCTGATGCATAGCAATAGATTTTTAAATACACGGATATAGAGGTGGAAGAGAGTCAAGAAAACACCCTCCCCATTGCCAGGAATAATGATTTCCAATTTTTACGTATATTCTATCAAAATCATGATGAGCCAAGTTACCTTACGGGATGTACCCAACTGAAGATAAAGATATATTTACTCGTGGCATTGATAACAGAATGTTCTTAGACTTGCTTAAAGGAAGATTTTTTTTCAATTTTTTGTCATGTTGTGTTTTAAAAACAGGAGGCAATCCATGGACTGCAGGTCATTTAAAGAGAGTTCCATTGTACAACCTCTGTAGAAAATTAGATTCTAACATTATATTATACACGAAAGAGTGGACTTATCAGGACGGATTCCGTTATTTATCTGTTTTACTGTACATCTTATCTATGGGTGGTTAGCTTTAAGCTGAGCAATAAAGTCTTATTAGAGATACCGTCCCCCTACTCTTCAAACATTTCATTATGCAATTTTTCTTGGAATTTGTTATTCAACTTCAAGTTCTTCTATGTAATCCTCTCCATTCTGTATATTATTTACGTCTCATCCGATTTCGTCTTTGCTGTTACGGGAATTATAAGTTTTACAATTTGCATACCGAGTTTTGAATTATTACATTTATTCCCTCAAAAAATATTGGATTTCATTTGTACCTTTGCAGGAAATAACCTTAATTAAATAATCGGCTTAAATTTGACTGCATCAAAAGGCAAACTACGTAGACGTACTTCATGCAAAAACATATCTGTTCATATTTTTCACTTAGATATCGCTATAAAGCAGTCCCTATTAGCACATCCTGCAAAGCATAAAACAATGTTGAATCCTCTGATGTGTTAATTGGAAACGATTATATCAATAGATAAAGGCACCCTTTCCTTCTGGCTGGCATAATTCAGAATTTTTGTGCAAAACCTGCAGTCTAAATATCTAGACAGAAGATTGAAGAATTCAAAAGAAAGAACTTATCCAAGTCATTTTCAACACAAGACATGACATGTCTTTGAGGAATTTTAAATCATATTTTTGTAAGATTTG
Source organism: Pinctada imbricata (assembly GCA_033119305.1). Lineage (NCBI taxonomy): Eukaryota > Metazoa > Mollusca > Bivalvia > Pterioida > Pteriidae > Pinctada > Pinctada imbricata. The sequence continues at coordinate 33,515,312 of VSWD01000003.1, forward strand.
CAATTTTTTCATCGGTTTGACAAACGACAAGGGATATAAAAGGAAAGTTACCGCCTTTATTTCTAGTGTTAAAAAATTAAAACTGAAAATTTCCCGACTATTGTCGTACTATTGAAAAGTAATTCGTCAAGTTCGATCAATTTCGGTTGGTCGTTTCTTCATACGCATTTGAAAATTTCTGTTTACAAAATGTTCTCAAATTTCTGATACCTGGGTCCTGTGGCATCATATCCCAGCCATCTTTCTACTTCTTTCGGTATATCTAAGACATAATTTAACAAAGTTTAGCCATATTTCATTGTTTAGATTGAGGATAACTGACGAGGGTTCAATAACAGAAACGTGCATGTCTGGTCCATGCTGTAGGTTTGTCCGTAATAAAATGATGCTAATGAATTTGAAGACATTAAACATTTGTACCACTTGATGGGTGTCACTGCTGGTGGAGCAGGAGTCCCCGATGGCACATGTAGCCTAGTTAGATCAATTTCGGTTGGTCGTTCCTTCAAACGCATTTGAAAATTTCTGTTTACAAAATGTTCTCAAATTTCTGAAACCTGGGTCCTGTGGCATCATATTTCATTGTTTAGATTGAGGATCACTGACGACGGTGAAATACCCGAAACGTGCGTGTCTGGTCCATGCTGTAGGTTTATCCGTTCTAAAATGATGCTAATGAATTTGAAGACGTTAAACATTCGAATAAATTTTGGAATCTGGTTTCGGCTTTTGTGTTTGATTTTTAATCACCGATTGACTATTTTCGCGTATTTTGGTAGTAGAGTGATTTATTACTGATTTGTAGTAAATAACATCATTTTCCGTTGTATTTTTAATATTTGCATTATTGTATTCATAATACTTACTTGATGTACTGTTTTTAGATCTTTAGGGGATTTCCCTATATGTATCACATTCCAATGTGGTTTATTTATATATATAGGAAGTGGTGTGACATCAGAGGGGTCAAATATGTCATTTGTGATGTTAACATGTATATCATTGGCCAATATGCTAATGATCCTTATTAGACCTTTTTTCTTTGGTTATTACCTTTTTCCCTCCAACATTCAGTGGTCATTGTTTACTATACCCAGACAGACATATTGATTTCCATCATACCTTGATTTCTTGATTAAGTGCATTATTCCATATTCTACTGACTGTAAGTATTTTTTATTGTATTTTATTCATATATGTGATATTTCTGAATTAATTAATTATCTATAAAATGTGTATTTAACACATCAGACTTTTTCTATTTTTCCATCTCTAAATTACTTTGCATAGACATTCATTATTGTTAATTATCTTATCTAGGTTTTTCCATGCATTATATCTGACTGATGTACCAAGGGTATAGATCATCATGTAGGATCTGATTGATCTTTGATTTTGCCAGCCTTGTATCACAAACAGGTAATTATTTATTAATTGTATTAATTATCATTTTGTGATGATTATAATTATGTGTGATATTTATCTATTTATTCACTATGTATGTACTATCTATCTTTGCTCTGCTGGCTGAAGTGAACTCATGATAAAACATGAAAGATCAGGAGGAGATGACCAAACTTCATATAGAAACGGAGGATTAGGACTTTTATAATATGATGTGAAAAAAAGAATCTAAATCTTAAGTACTGTATTAAGATTATAACCACTATGAAATCACAAGATTTTGGCGAGTTTACTTCGAATGCATTTGAATTTTTTCCCGATATAAATTTCACGAATGATATCCAAGTCCAGTAAATTCGATTGATTCAAAACCAGTGTATTTCAAAACATGTTTCGGGGCAAAGTTTTGAAATTAAAGCTCTCGCCTAGAACCTCCTAGCATCTGGTCGACGGATGCTTCTTGTACTGCCTTCACATCAAATGTCTGTAAGTATCAACAAATTTTAATAAAACTAGGCAGGAAAAAGTTACATTTTTATTTTCTTCTTGGGAATATAGAAATAATTTTGTTATTGATTCTTAAAATCAAGCCTTGATTATCATGGTAGCTGTGTCAAAGTTTCTCACATCAAGGAAAGTGTAAAAACAGATGTCTACTAAATCGTGTGTTCTATGCTTACTGGAAAACTGGAATAAAACTGTTTTTTTTTTCATGTAAAACATACGTATGATGAATATAAGTCGATGTTTTTGCTGCATACTCTGAAGAAGTATTAGTATCACAGGGGGTTATTGAACTTATCAAAATAACTACAATATGCAAATAAGTTTTCGAGCATCTATGTACATAACGATTGATTTCACAATTGATGGTTATAAACAATGCTTTGATTGACTTTGAGCTACTTTCTGCCAATTGTTCAGAGCTTTGCTGAATTTTAATCCCCTTTTTGGAAGATTGAGCAAATACGAGCTAACGAATCAAAGGTAGATCAACAAGTGCAAGGAATCAGCACCTTGCATACAAAGGTTTTATTAAGCATGTTTTAAAATACTTTTTCTTGTTTTAATCTGAGGTGAATCTCGATCTTGTGATCTTAAAATTGATGACGGAATATGTTAAAGCTAACCAGAGTGGAGGGGTGGATAGGGTGAAAGGGAGAGGGAGAAAGGGGTCGGTAGGAGAGAGAGAGGGAAGGGGGGGGAGAAAGGGGAGGTACCGGAAGGATGAAAAAGAGGGGGAGGGAGGAGGGGTAGGTTAGGGGTTGGGAGGGGAGAGATACCTCCTGTCTGCTCCCCGAGTGGAATGCTTACTCCTTACCACATCTCCCTTATTTTTTACAAACTCGGCATTGCACAAGCAAATTATGCAGGGAAATCATTATGGGTATCGAACTTCATTTTCGTAGTACATTCATCGTAACTATTATAGCACCTCTGTGATGGAGCTTTCAGATGAAGCGTTATCTAGATATTGTTGATCCTTGAATCTCGGGAAGAAGTTAGCCGATCCGGTATGAGGAAATAGCAAAGGCAATGGATTCAAAAGCCAATAATTGCACTACATGTTACTTAAATGATTGACCTAACTTAATATTTTCCATAAACAGAAACTTTATGTCATGTAATACCTCAGTCTCTTAAGCATCGCTTAAACGTTATTAGATCTAAATCATTTACCTATTTCCTCTCATTCAGAGATAAAGTCAAACCTGTTAAGAGGCAACACTATTCTTCTTCGACGATTTATTTATCATCATTCAAAAAATGCCATATTTTACACCTTCCCAACTCTCTTCTTCGACCTTGCAGGCTCACACACGAAAGATTCACCTGGGCAAGATAAACATTTTCCCGGTCTTTCATTAATCCTCATCCCAGTTCATACTTCATTTCAGGGAAATTCAAAGAAAAAATTAAAATTCAAACTTTATTTATTTCACAACGTTTAACAAACAAGTTACACAACGTATATTAACGTCTCACGTTGGTTCAGATTTTGACGTGAGGGGTTCAAAGGAGCAAGAGGAAACCGGAGTACCCGAAGAAAAACCCCCTGCAGGGGTCTGGGTAGGGGACCACCTGCCCTCTAACATAAGACCCCTTCTTCGAATCTAGGATTCGAAACCTTAGTGGTGTGAAGCGATCGCGCTACCACTACGCTAACCTGTCCTATAGAACAACACAATTTCATTCTAGAATAAGTCAACCTTTTGCCAGTCAGATGGTAATACGTCGGTGGGTGAATAAAATCAAAGTTTCATCAACTTCTCCCGCATGGTACAGGGATTTATAACAGGATTCGGTTGCAGCATCAACAGTAACATCGAAACCGAGGTGATATTTGAAACAGGACATCATGGCGTCTTCTTGCGTTGTCCTCTGTTGTTTGTGTTTAACTTTAAATTCATCGTCTGGTATCTGTTTTTTGCTGTTCTAACTACAAAGGTGTCTTGAATGAGACCTGATTTTCTCCATCTTTTTGATGAAGCGTCCTACCTGACAACAACATAAACTTACGTCAAAATAGTCCATCTGATTAATGTTTCATGTCATGTCAAAAAAGATTAGAAAAATGTTTTTTATACTTTCGTCTTGTCGCTATATTTACCTTAAGTCTAGTTTGAATTTTCATTAAGATCATAACCTTATCATAACCTACAATGTCACCCGCTAATTATGTACTACCAATCTTGATCAATTTCAATTCATTTTACACTAAACTAGCTTTAACTTCCGTAGGGATTTACATAATTCAATATGTCTGATTAGAGAAACAGTTCAAATTAATAAGAAAGATGCATTACATAATAACGTTATAGATTTTTGTATTTCAATTGTGACCTAGTTGTTTCAGCTTGATCTGGAAAGTAATTGCACTCAGTAACACACACGACAGGGAGCAAAATTTACGATTGTACTATTTTACTAGGTCTTAGATAATACTACGATCTTATCCGCTTATTATGTATCTTGATGAATTTGAATTCCAATAATACATTTATTTCACACTAAACTAGCTTTAATTTTCATAGGGATTTACATGATTCAATATGACTGATTAGAGAAACATTTCAAATTAATAAGAAAGGTACATTACATACATGCATTACACGATAACTTTATATTTTTTCGTATTTCAATTATGACTAGTTGTTTCAGCTTTATCTGGAAAGTAATTGCACTCAGTTACACATACGACAGGGAGCATAATTTACTATAATAATTGTACTATTTTACTAGGTCTTTGGTCATATGACTTTAACACTTATGCAAAAGTCCCTACGATGATCACAAAATCATCAAGCTCCCTCTTTATTATGTTCCATTACGATTACCGCGATGAGCTTTCACGCTTTTTCATGCCCTTTCACGATTCTCTACGCCTATCAAGATCTCTCGCGATCCTTACGACTCGCTCCCTCATGTCCTGTGCGAATTTATCGAATCGTAGACATCGATAGTGTAAACCTAGCATAAGAAATGAGATATGCATACCTGGAGATAAATTTTGATAGACATAAAATATTATCATACATGTGGGCATATGAGGATGCAATGTGTCAATTAGTCAATCCCTGATCTAAAAAATTTAAAACTTTATTTTACAACGTTTAACAAACAAGTTACACACTTGATGTTTATGTCTCACGTTGGCTCAGATGTTGGTGTGCAAGGGTCCAAGGATCTAAATCCCTGATCTAACAATGTCATAGGAAACAGGGCATCGACCACTCAAATTATTGATTGTTTCTCAGACTTTTTTGTCTTTTGACTACCCATCATGTATTCAAGTCTATTTATGTTCTAGTCTGATTATATATTGTCTTCTATTTCTAGGGATGAGAATAGTTACTGGTTTTCCAAAGTAGATGTATTTAAAAGGTAGAAACCGTCGTTTTCAATCAATTGTTCATATCATCAAAGCTATCCATTTATTTCCAATTGTCAATATTAAAATATATTTCTTTAGTACCAATTTTATTGTACTATATGCGTGTTTCGGATATTGAATCCTCGTCAGTAGTACTTCATGTCAAACAGTTTAATAAAGCCAAGGTGAATTTTCCCGGCGCCATCTACAATATAGACTTTTAATTTCCTCTTGCCAAAATGAGCAGCTCCAAATTTTGTGTAGGGTTTAATTAATCTAGTATGTAGTGAATAGCCATTGTAAAGCGACCTAGTCTGATACTGTTCTTTTCTTTCTTATTTTTTTTTTTTATTGTTTGTTGCTTCATTTATTCAGTGTTTTGTGTTTTCGGTTTCTTACTTTCCATTTCAAGAAGGACCATTTCTCGATCTTTCTGTTGGTCATTCAAAAACAAAGTTTGAAAAGATATGAAACACAGGAGGGAATCTCCAACAACACCAGGTTGCAGCACCCATAGCAAAACCCCAAAACACCCAATGCAAAAACACAGAGCAGACAAACACAGGGAGAGACGCAAAGAGGACATGGAACTTCAAGGCACAGCACAGAAACATCAAACACAAAGGACTACACATATGAATTGCAATTTGTGTGTGTGTTTTTTTTACATTGTATCTATCGATTAAGGAATACTTAATGGAAGAAATACACAAATCATCCCAAATGATAACGTAAAAGACTCTAATTTTCTTCACAGATCAAACAATGATCATCCTGTAAAATTGTTTATTTTGATAGATTCTAGGAACGAGATTATTACTTTCAATATTTTCAAAGATGCAAAAATTGAATAAATTTCATACATGGTTCGACTGAACAATGTATTGAATGATGTATTTTAAATAGTAATTGTAACTACTGAAAACAAACGCTTTTGAAGTACAACCCGATCAAAAGACAATATTCAAGAAGGAGAGAGTCTACGGAATAAAGAAACCTGCAAATTGCATCGTAGCTTTACCTTAATAAACCATCTTTAATTCAGGTTTAAGCTCAAACTGAACAATATTGCATAATTTTCTTTCAGGAGAGAGACTTGAATAATTCTAATTTTCTATTATAACGCCTCAAGTCTATACTGAATAGTTTTATTGGCTGAAACGGGAATCGATCATTCTGTGCTGAACCAATGATCTGACGATACCGTCTGTTTAAAATGATTTCAGACATAGAATTCATAGAACACAAATATTCGATAGAGACTCTAAAAAACAGATGTATCCTGCTGTCTCTTTCTTCACAAAAAAGTTCCACGATCTTCGTTGTATTTGACACTGAGCACTGTCATTTTTATCAGACAACAGGATGAGATAAAACTTGATAGTTCTATTTTTTACCCCAATCTACCCTACCTTTTACCTGTTGATATCGACAATTGTAGAAAATATGGGACTCGGAAATTTCGGTATCTACCCTAAGGACAATGGATCTTGTCTTTTATGGATGTATTGTTCCGATATTGGTGTCAGTAGGTTTGGTTGGTAACGTCCTGACATTTCTTGTGATGAAGAAGGAATCTCCAAAATCATCCACTACGTACTTTCTCATCGCTTTGACACTCTCAGACACGACCCATTTGCTGGTTGCAACTCTTAATTGCACTGCTGTACATTGCCAAATATTTTAACCCAGCCGATGTAACAAATTTCAGGAATCGTTACTTGCTGTCGATACGCATGGTCGGTTCCAGTTTACCAACGTACATCTCCAACTGGATAGTTGTTATGATATCCATTGAACGATTTATAGCAGTTTTGTTTCCATTCAAGGCAAAGCAGGTCTGCACAAGAAAGGCAAGTATGATTGCAATAGCTGTTGCAGTACTGATGCCTCTCCTGTCAACGTGCCCTAGATGGGTTCATGCTCGAGGAGTACCGTATTGGAACAATATTACGAATGAAACATGGTACAGAAGAGAGTTTTTCTTCGTCCCGGGCCTTGATAAGGACTTCTTCGATGCTCTTAGACTTGTCAACACATACATGCTTGCCGTCACTCCTGTTGTTATTGTGACATGTGCAAACGTTTGTATAATCATCGGACTTTATCGTAACAACAGGAAATTTAAAACCAAAATGGGAGGGAACAAGCGGCGTCACGATACTCGGATTTCACGTATGCTCTTCATCCTATGTTCATTATTTCGTTTTTGTGTGTTCCCATATTCTGCCTTATCCACTTACTTGGTTTCAGCTGACCGCTCTGATGAATCATGGTACCTTTGCTAATCTGATAGAATTCTTCATGGACATAATTTTCGCCCTGCTTGTCGTGAATTCGTCCTTTAACTTTGTCATTTATGCCGCTGCCAGTTTGTCATACAGAAAAGCATACAGAGCCCTACTTTGTGCATGCTGTGATAAATCATCCTATATGCGCTCCATCTATTGAAGTAAAAGCACAAACATATGAGCGTGACATTTCAAGTTAGGTGAAAGAAAGTGGAGATGCACAAGAGAATAAAATGTGAAAAAAGATGCTAAGATCGTCTTGTTTGATTTCTTCAATTTTTATAGCAAGACAATAGATAAGTTTTGATAAGTATTCACCATGTACATTTGCTAATATATACCCGACAAAAAAAAGAAACGCACCACTTAATCTTCATTTTTATAGAATGTATTATATAATGTATAAGTATTCTATTCCTATCCATCATAAATCTTAAGTATACGAGTGACTTATTCTGTCAAATGCCAAACGAATCCGTCTTCATGATCAGACACAGCACAATGATAAGACACTTGGTTCAAAACGCAATGTCACAAAATGACTTTTAAGAATTCCATTCATATTTTAGAAATACTTTGAGCTGTTAACCTATCCAAATTGATATATCAGGCGATGCGATTCGTTTTTTTCAAATGATGATTAACAATTTTCCCTGAATACAATTTCTTCAAATTGCTTCAAATGACGTCATCAAACAAACAAAAAACATCCAAAACATTAACTCTTTTGAACATGAAGTCCAGGGTTTCATATTTTTTTATCCTTAAATGTGTCGTGAAGCATATGATTACCCTACTACTTTTTCACAAGCATATGAATCAGATGAACAAGAATGGCTGAAGACAAATTAGTGTTCCTTTGGGATCAAAATAGCAGAATAATGATAATTATTCTTTATTGTAAAACATATCCCAATGTACGGAAATTTCCACTTAGATATTTAATTTTCAGATTTCTTTGCATATTTTGACTAAATTTGAAGGGAGAAACCAGTATTCATCAAAAGTTTTACTGAAAGTTTGCTGAAGTGGTCAAAACACAAAATTTCAGAAGGATACCAAATCTACGGCCATGCAATAGGAGCTAGAAACAACAAGCTTAATTCAGCATTATCATCGTGTTATGTTGCGAAAAAAAAAACAATCGAAATGTGTTTTATCCTCTGTAATTCGACTGATGGAAAAGGAAAATAAAAATCAAATGTCTAACTAAATATCTATGATCAATTGAAAAAAATCACTATATGATATGATGTGCGTTTCTTTTTCTTTCTTTCTTTTTTTTTTTTTTTTTTTTTTTTTTTTTTTTTTTTTTTTTTTTTTTTTTTTTTTTTGTTGGGTATATTTCCAATATTTTAAACCCTATTGACATTATAATGAGATTTTTTTTTCTTTTCATCATGAAAAAATTTCCATTCTTGGAAGTTGTCGAAGAATTTAATACCTCAGACATACACAAACTCACACATCTCTATGCGCCTTAAATCAGTTGATGCTTTAAAAATGGCACGAGTATAATTCACTTTTCTAACAGATTAAAGCAATTTGGCATTATTCATTGGTAAATTGAAAAATGTTTTCATATTATCTGATAAGTAAATTACAACACGTTCCCATTTAGAAAAGACTTCTCCCTGCGAAAGAAGAAGAATTTGGAAAAAGCGATATATATATAAACTCCAAACATTCATTTTAGAAATACATGTATATGTTGGAATTTTTTAAATATCTGACTAAAAAAAAACAAAATTCGAGAACTTCTATGGATGGACTTTTTTCTTTAATTTCTTGAAGTTTATAGAAGGGAAATTAGAGGTCAAATTAACCTAAATAATTGAAATTTGCTTTATAGAGAAAGAAAATGATCGTATATATGCATACTTCACGAGAGGATGGAAATAAATCATAATGCATCAGAACAAATTCAGAAATCATTAAAGAGCTAAATGTACAAAAATGTATAGCTGAACAAGGGAAAACATCGTCCTCCTTATTTGTGATAAGTCCACGTACGGATAGTTAGCTTGATACCATTTCTTTTTTAAATGTGCTTGCTTGAAAATTATGATTTGTATTGAATATGTCTGAATACAATTAAGACTTTTGAAAAAAAGATGTATGTACGCGTTGTTCAGGCTAATTTTTCATCAATATTTGCTTTTGTATTTTGTGTATACTTATCGTATATGTAAGCATATTTTTGTATGGTCGATTATGTGAATTTTAGTAATTATTAAGTATGTTTTATAGAAATTATATAAGTTAAAGGAATCAATTCTGGGTAAAACTTGCATTCATAAAGTTGTAAATTGCATCATCGTATGTGTATCAAAATTTTCGAACACAATTGCTTCTCAAGCTTTTTTTTTCTCAGTAAAATATGTTCATCAAAATAGGCAATGATTGATAAAAAGTTTGGATGATATGACTATAGAAGTCCGTGTTCTGACAACTGTTGTGAGCTCACATGAGGTCAACAGAGACGTCTGATGGTAAAGGATCAGGATCCAGTCTTTTCCTATGCGGTGCATGTAACATCAAGCTTGTCGTAGAGTCCTGTCGTCACGATTGGTCAGTGAACGATGTTGGAAAAGTCGTTTAAAACTGTAAGATGGTTGCTAACAAAACGTTCTTTTGATGACATCAGGATCATACTCCCTCATAGTTTCGATTAAAGGCCAACAGGGGACTATATGATGGGATAGGTAAATTGTCATTTCATCACTGACCGCTATACAGTAAGCGTCTCTAATTGCTATCTGATTGGTTCGTTTTAATTCTTTTCACCCTTATCAATTCTTGAATGACAATTCAAAACATGCTCGGGTATCTCATTATCATAACAAAGGATTACCTCTCGATATGTCTTTGATGTAACAGACCGCTCATGACTGTAAAAAAATAAGTTGTATAGACGGTGATATCTTAAAAGGAAATGTATCATGCCTAACAAGCCTACGTCACTCAAGTGTGCATATTAATGACCGTGTGGTTGCCAACATCGGCATTTCAAATTTCATTTGTCTTTGATATTTAATATCCTTTGATTTTGTCTTTAACTTTTGTTTATCAAATCAAGTTTATTTGTTAATCTTTATAATAAATGTCAGATACATCCGTGCAAACTAGTGCATCAGATGAGCTAAGAAATATAAATACGGTACGGTAGTATTCTATAAGGATCATACGCACTGTTGTCTATCGTCTTTATTCCTTACATTCTCTTTTTTGACTATATCTTAGAATATGCATTGTTTATACAAGTATACATTTGTTTACATCCCCTCATGCGATGGGTATTGAGTCTTCGCGGAAAACAGAGTTATTTCCCATTTGAGACAATATCTGACGTAAAACCATTATGACGTCATGAAAATGGTATGGTAACGTCGATTTTATACCGTCATTTCCCAGAGTTTAAGGACCATTTCCATAAAATTTTATTACGTAACAGTTAGTCTACGTCAGATGCCGTCTCAAAGAGGAAACAACTCTTGTTTTCGAAAATACCATATACGATGGAAGTGATCCAACTCATTACCTTCTTGAACAAAACTCCAAACGAATTTCAATGCATCAGACACATCATAAATCCTCATTAGTGGTACGTACTTCAAGCCTAAGTAATTTTCAGAGACCTCCGAATTTATTTTGGCAACGCCATCTAGTTTACTTTCTTTAATTGAGTGTATCTGCTTAACAAAAAGTGATCGGCTCCAAATTTCCTTTAGGGTTGATTCAGCAGCATAATTAAATAAAATCTATGACCAAAATAGCAGGAGACATACATACTCATGTGATTCGCAAGCGCACGTCATTTGAAAAAATGTTAATGTATATCTAATTTTGGCCTTATCCCTAAAGTCCTAAGTTGTGCTACATAAAACGTTTTGAATTTCTCCGAAAGCCAAGAAGACAAGGAGTTTAAAAATAAACCTCCATGGAGTTTTGTCGAATATGCGAGTTCCACTGTCTTTGTCGCTTACGGATATAACAAGAATGGTTATCACGCCTCACACTAATTTCGGTCAATGACGTCGCAGTATGACGGTCACGTGGTCACGTGGTGACATACCTTCACGCTGAGGTAGGTGACTTAATTTTCAAACGTCAAATATTACAAATAAAACGTTACAAAATGGTTCTCGGTGTGATAAATTCGTTATGGTGTTAGTTGCTGTCATACTTCCTACTAAAAGTATGTGTGTAAATATGTAGGGGGTCGGCCTAACCCCCCCCCCCCAATTTACACACACACTTTGAGTAGGAAGTATGACAGGAACTTAAACCATATAATTAATAAAAGCTCCTCAGTCGATATGCAAAATGATAATACGCCCGTCATTCATAATTCATCCAAGGGTTTTTATTTTAAATACTCAACGTCATGATAAAATTATCGATCAGAAATGGAGTACAATCAGGTGCTTGGAGGGTAAGCATCCTCTGCTCACTAGTAATACCCATTACTGCGTTCAATTTAAGATTTAGATATGTAAGTTGTATTTATTTTACAACGTTTAACAAACAGTTACACAACTTATATTAATGTCTCACGTTGGCTAAGATGTTGGCGTGAGGGGGTCCAAGGAGCAGGAGGAAACCGAAGAACCCGGATAAACCCCCTGTCGAGACCTGGGTTGGGAACAACCTACCCTACCACATTTAACACCCTTCGTCAAATCTGGGATTCGAACCCGGGACCTTAGAGGTGAGAAGCGAGCCCGCTAACCCATCCGTTCAATGTAATGATTCCTTAAATTCAAATCTGATCAATCGCCTCTCCCAATTTATGTTTTCCAGCAGCCTAGATAACGAGACGTCGTATGCAATTATATATGTCATGAACGTAGCGAACATACAACTTCCTCGATGACATTTTAAGAGTAATGTAAACTTCATAGTGCATATTGATGATGTTACAAATTGGAACACTCCTATTTTCTTTTGATACCGGAAAGTTGATGGTCTCAGTTATTTTGGACTCAAAAGACGTTATTGTTTTGGACTTTACATTCTGGAGAAGATAAATAAATGTTATTGCTCAATTTTGTGCTCTATTGTGAGTGCTGTCATCAATGTTTGATGTTTCTGTACGTCTGTTACGATTGTTTTGTATGATGTTCAAGTGAATATTGTTGTGTCTTTTTGAGATTTGTAGTTTGTATGATGTCATTTATGTGTCACTTTCTTGTGGCCTTGCTTCGCTGGGTGAGTGCAGGGTGGTCATGCTGGAGATCATTTCCTTTCCTGTTGAGATTATCGTCAGGATCTCCTTTAACTCATTTGCTCATGAAGAGCATTTCATACTTGGAAATGAATATTTCGTAAGCAGGCGAAGAAGCAAATTATATTTTACCGTCTGTATCAATGTGATGTTGGTGTCGATGTCTTCGCGTAGAGGAATGTTCATCTGGACGTCACAGTCATAGAATAACTTCATAACGTTATAGTACTCCATCTTTTGGGTTTTATAGTCTCTATTGAATTCATTCATTTTAGAAATGAGGGTTTTAATTTTTTCTCTCACTGGAGACTGATTTGTCCGCGAAAAATTTTAGGTGTCAGGAAAAATGTTTTTTTTTTCACACTACAGGGTAAATAAGCTCATAACGGAAGTGCCTTTAACTGTAACGTCATTGTGACGTCATACCTGATTGCTGCGTTAGCCGATCAAAGTATGAAAAAAACCTCAATTTTAGCACTTTCAAACAGTAAGAAAAAAATAATCAAAAATGATATGACAGAAAGAGAAAAATTAAAAAAAAAATGATATGAGAATACGTATACATTTAGAGATTAATAGAATATATCGCCAAGTGCGATTAGGGACACGGAATTCCAACCCTCGTGTCCAGGATTTGCTTATGTCCACGACTCGGCAAGCCTCGTCGTGGTACAAGCAAATCCTGAAGTCTCGGGTTGGATTTCCTTGTCCCTGATCACATCTCTAAATGTATACGTACTCTCATATCATTTTTTAATCAAGCGTCTCATTAATTATCGTCAAAATATATAAGAAAGGAGGTGATTTCAAATAGGACTCTGTTGCAGTACCCACTACAAACCTCGAAACATCCAAGTGCAAAAAACATAGATGAACAAGATATATTAAAGGGGCAAGGAAGACCAAACAATAAAGATCCATCAAGACATCAAAACACTTAACCCTAAACTAACACATCAAGACATTAAAACACTAAACCCTAAACTAACACATCAAGACATTAAAACACTAAACCCTAAACTAACACATCAAGACATCAAAACACTTAACCCTAAGCTAACACATCAAGACATCAAAACACTAAACCCTAAACTAACACATCAAGACATCAAAATACTAAACCCTAAACTAACACATCAAGACATTAAAACACTAAACCCTAAACTAACACATCAAGACATCAAAACACTTAACCCTAAACAAACACATCAAGACATCAAAACACTAAACCCTAAACTAACACATCAAGACATCAAAACAGTAAACCCTAAACAAACACATCATGACATCAAAACACTAAACCCTAAACAAACACATCAAGACATCAAAACACTAAACCCTAGACTAACACATCAAGACATCAAATCACTAAACCCTTTACTAACACATCAAGACATCAAATCACCAAACCCTTTACTAACACATCAAGACATCAAATCACTAAACCCTTTACTAACACATCAAGACATCAAATCACTAAACCCTAGACTAACACATCAAGACATCAAAACACTAAACCCTAGACTAACACATCAAGACATCAAATCACTAAACCCTAGACTAACACATCAAGACATCAAATCACTAAACCCTTTACTAACACATCAAGACATCAAAACACTAAACCCTAGACTAACACATCAAGACATCAAAACACTAAACCCTAGACTAACACATCAAGACATCAAAACACTAAACCCTAGACTAACACATCAAGACATCAAAACACTAAACCCTAGACTAACACATCAAGACATCAAAACACTAAACCTTAGACTAACACATCAAGACATCAAAACACTAAACCCTAAACTGACACATCAAGACATCAAAACACTAAACCCTTACTAACACATCAAGACATCAAATCACTAAACCCTAGACTAACACATCAAGACATCAAAACACTAAACCCTAAACTAACACATCAAGACATCAAAACACTAAACCCTTGGCTAACACATCAAGACATCAAATCACTAAACCCTTTACTTACACATCAAGACATCAAATCACTAAACCCTTAACTAGCACATCAAGACATCAAAACACTAAACCCTTTACTAACACATCAAGACATCAAAACAGTAAACCCTAAACAAACACATCAAGACATCAAAATACTAAACCCTAACCTAACACATTAAGACATCAAAACAGTAAACCCTAAACAAACACATCATGACATCAAAACACTAAGCACTAAACAAACACATCAAGACATCAAAACACTAAACCCTAGACTAACACATCAAGACATCAAATCACTAAACCCTTTACTAGCACATCAAGACATCAAATCACTAAACCCTTTACTAACACATCAAGACATCAAATCACTAAACCCTTTACTAACACATCAAGACATCAAATCACTAAACCCTTTACTAGCACATCAAGACATCAAATCACTAAACCCTTTACTAACACATCAAGACATCAAATCACTAAACCCTAGACTAACACATCAAGACATCAAAACACTAAACCCTAGACTAACACATCAAGACATCAAATCACTAAACCCTAGACTAACACATCAAGACATCAAATCACTAAACCCTTTACTAACACATCAAGACATCAAAACACTAAACCTAGACTAACACATCAAGACATCAAAACACTAAACCCTAGACTAACACATCAAGACATCAAAACACTAAACCCTAGACTAACACATCAAGACATCAAAACACTAAACCCTAGACTAACACATCAAGACATCAAAACACTAAACCCTAGACTAACACATCAAGACATCAAATCACTAAACCCTTTACTAACACATCAAGACATCAAAACACTAAACCCTTTACTAACACATCAAGACATCAAATCACTAAACCTTAGACTAACACATCAAGACATCAAAACACTAAACCCTAGACTAACACATCAAGACATCAAATCTCTAAACCCTAGACTAACACATCAAGACATCAAAACACTAAACCCTAGACTAACACATCAAGACATCAAATCACTAAACCCTTTACTAACACATCAAGACATCAAATCACTAAACCCTTAACTAGCACATCAAGACATCAAAACACTAAACCTTAAACTAACACATCAAGACATCAAAATACTAAACCCTAAACTAACACATCAAGACATCAAAATACTAAACCCTAAACTAACACATCAAGACATCAAAACACTAAACCCTAAACAAACACATCAAGACATCAAAACACTAAACCCTAAACTAACTCATCAAGACATCGATCAAAACACTAAACCCTAAACAAACACATCCAGACATCAAAACACTAAACCCTAAACTAACATATCACGACATCAAAACACTTAACCCTAAACAAATACATCAAGACATCAGATCACTAAACCCTTTACTAACAGATCAAGACATCAAAACACTAAACCCTAAACTGACACATCAAAACATTAAAACGCTAAACCCTAAATTGACACATCAAGACATCAAAACACTATACCCTAAACTAAAACATTAAGTGGCGAAACAAATGATCAACGGCGGCGACTGATTATGACAATATTAATCGTCTTCAAATGCAATACCATCATTTAAGAACAGATACATTTGCAGCATGGACCAGACATGCACGTTTCGGTTACTTAACCCTCGTCAGTGATCCTTAATCTAAACAATGTACTAAGGCCAAAGAGTGTGAAAGTTATTATGTCTAAAAATGTATCGAAAGACGTAGCAGAATAAGTGGGATATGATGCTGATACAGGACTCGCATTTTAAACATTCCAAGAAATTTTGATAACATAATTTTTCAAATGCGTTGAAGAAACGCTTAACCAAAATTGATCGAACTTGGCTACATGTGCCCTCGGGGACTCCTGGTCCAAGTGGTAAAAATGTTAAACGTCTTCAAATTTTATAGCATCATTTAAGAACAGATATTTGCAGCATGGACCAAATATGCACGTTGTCGGTGATCCTCAAATTAAACAATGTAATATGACCAAAAAGTGTGAAAGTTTTCATATCTAAAAATGTACGAAAGACGTAGCAGGATGAGTGATCTGCCACGTAAGTAACAAATTGCCGGTGTATCCGCTTGTCCGGCAATCATGGATTCTTTACTTCGAATACTATACCCATGTTAACACAATTATTCATCTGAATATATAATTATTATTTCCCTGTGTATGTTTAAATGCATTTCTTCTAGAAATAAAATCAAAATGTCGCTCAAACGTCGTAAGTAAGGCTTTTTTGCCGAACCTAGAACCTTTTATTTGTCTATCAAGATGAATTAGAACTGTCAAATAAATGCATTAAGCATTTTATTCAACATTTTATGCAATATCTATGTACATATTTTGTACTATCAGGTATGTAGCCTGACTTTAAGGACTTACGGTATTTTGCTTCTAGACTTTGACAAATTCTTGAAGTACGACCTTTTGATTTTGTATATTACTCAGTCACATATCAGAATAATTAAGTTGATTAAGACTAGGGTAAGAGATTCAACATCTTCAATTACTGCAATTCTAAAAAAACTAGTACTTTCCAGACTGAATTACTACGTTGACCGCGGCGTAAGATGTTTGAAACTAAACACCTTCAAAAGGAATTGAGATGCGATGTTTTGACACACTTTGGATGACAAATTCCATGCCTCTACTTGACGTGGAGATACGAGGATTTGAAAGAATAGGTATATCAAGTATCGTAGATTCCAAATTTGCAATAATAATTTCCGCAAAAAAAATATTGACTCAATACATTTTGATGTTTGAGCGACGAAATTATGTATAAGAAGGATTACTAGCGCCGAGATTATCATTTCGAACTGTCTTTTAGATTAGTAATTATTATTCTACCAAACATGTATTTCCAATCTACTTTATTCTACTCTATGAATCCAAAACAACTATTTTATTCATACCTACATGTATCTAGCTCTTATAGTTTTAATACCACAGATCAGAAAAACATCTTACATCAATAAGAAGCATGCATTACATTAATACATAGTTTGTATTTCCATCAAGATTCGTTGATTAATCAAAGCTTGGTATAGGGACGCTCTTGGAAAATAGTTGCACTTGGTGACACAAACGAGGGAGCGGGCGGGGGGGGGGGGGGCAAAAAATAAAATAAAATGTCAAACACGAAGGCAAAATAAGAATCCAATAATCTCGATAAACAGACATACAGACCCTTGAAAAAAATTTTAAAACAAAATAGATAATAGGAGATTCCCAACGGTGACAACAGCGGAATACACTCTCATGTGACGGAACTTTGTCGAAAGAAGAGAACAGCTGGAATAAACAACAGAGAAGTACCAATCGGTTATTCAGTCTCAAAGCCAAGAAGGCAAGGCAAAATCATTAGAATTTCCATTAGAACAGGTGCTAACCTCGGAATAGAAAGTATTCCGAAGTGAGACCAGGTTCCCGAGGAGAGCCCGGAGAAAAAAATATTACACAATCGAATCATGAAACACAACACTATCTTTATGAACAAGTATTAGCTTTCCGAAAAAGCTTGGTCGATATCAACATTTCTTTAATCCCGCAATAATTTTTTTTTTTCGTCGACATAGGTTAAATTTTTTTACTCTTATAACAAAGACTAAAGAGTAGTACTTATAGAATGGTATGTCTTTATAATTCTGACAAGTTAGAAAATAGATACATTTACACTGGACAACTCAAGATGCAACACTCTTCATATCCATTCAGAAATTTTTTGATCCGTAGGAAAATTCCATTATAACACATATTGACCAATCAAAAGCCTTTCTGGGTATATTCGCGGGATAAGTGGAGAGTTTCGATTACATGTATAAGAATTTTGGAGGGAAATAAGGGGAAACTTCTAAAAAGTTCAATCAAATTTTGTGACTCGTACATTCTTGTCGATTTTTTTTATCGCTCATTAATTTCTTTGTTTCATTTATCAATTTGTCTTTGGTAAGAAAATAAACAAACAAAGAAAGTGGTATATCCTTAACGAGAAAAAAGCTTAGTCGGATGGACGGTTAGAAACTTTTAGCCCACTGGCACCCCTGGCATACGTTGTGATCGCGTATTTCTTTGTTGCAAAGGATAAAAGAATCCAGAAATGTCGTCCATAGGAATTTTGAAGGCATAGGGTTCACTGTAATCACTCACTACATTGGTCTGGAAGTAAATATTGTTAAAGAAAAAATATCATGCAGATATTACTTTCATCTGCAATATCTAAATTCATAATTGCGATACCT
The DNA here is from genome assembly GCA_033119305.1 of Pinctada imbricata. NCBI lineage: Eukaryota > Metazoa > Mollusca > Bivalvia > Pterioida > Pteriidae > Pinctada > Pinctada imbricata. Next base: position 33,534,332 of record VSWD01000003.1, read on the forward strand.
AAGCGTTGTCATGACGACATGTCCTATTTTTGTGAAGTGGATAAAGTGGGAGGTAATGGGAATGTCTGTCTCTGGTCACGTGTTTTTCACTAGTCACGAAAACGTTTCTTTCATAAGGACAATTCAATGTTGCATTGTGGACTCTGACGGAATCAAGTAGGAACTTTCTCCTATTGACAGCATCCGGTCTACAAATCTAGTAAGGTCGATTTCTTGAAATCGACCAATGACATTCACATCAAATGCAAAAACAAAATCCATTATAGGTGGCGCCACTTAAATGAATTAATGCAGCACCATTCAAATTCAAAATGGTTGAAATCGATATAGATTAAGTATTAAATATTGTCGTACTATGGTGATGGTTTCGAAACTTGAATAAGAAATTGTTTACTACTTGGAATCAACCCGGAGGATTGATGTTTCCGTCCATGAAATTCGACTGTGAATCTCTATGGAGTGACAAAATAGTTTTGCATAGAGCTCGCAAAACTCTAACTAGACCTATTTGAAACTTTACGACTTTAAATTTTCAATAATAATGTCAACTATACGATGGCCGTAAAGGGTCGTGAGAAAAATGAAATTTTTAGAAGGAACGAAATAATATTTCGAGAGAACGTAATAATATTTCGTGGTAACGAAATATTATTTCGTGGTAACGAAATATTATTTCGTGGGTACGAAATGATATTTTGTGGGAACGAAATAATATTTCGAGGGAACGAAATATATAATTATTTCGTGGGAATGAAATAATTTATGTCTTTACGCATGCGTACACCTGTCAAATTTTAAGGTATCAAAATGGAAGACGTCGAAATTGGGAAGTCTACTGTAAATGAAGTATTTGAAATAGGGGTTGTTTTTCAAAGATCCGAAATCGAAGTTTACGGGGCATATCGGAATCACCCTGTCTGGTTAAGAAGTTGAGAGTCATTCTCTGTAAGGACCAAAATCGAGTAACACGGCATATCATGGATTTTGATGGTATTCGGCATAATGGGTATATATTAAGTACTGATAATAAAAATAACACTTTTCGGCCAATGTGACCTCTTGCTGCCATGGTAACGATGTCATTTTAGTTATAGCACTTTTGAGATCATGAAATAAGCCAGCTTCGGAGCACTTTTGAGATCATGAATTAAGCCAGCTTCGGATACATCGTTGCTATGGCAATATTAGATCTTTTTGCTTGTTACGTATTATCTTTTTTATATTAAATTTGATTTTATTCCTCTTTCGTATACAAAAGGCATCCAAGATGAATGTAAAAAAAATATGTATAATTATGTATAATAAATAATAAGGGTGGAAAGAAAATAATCATAGCAATTTCAGATTTAAAAAAAAACCTGTTCCCATGATAACGAAGCCTACAAATATGCCTCGTCCTATAATTGTTCCTGCTTTTTTAAACATCAGACACGGTTACCATGGCAACGACAACCTTTTTGGAAAAAATCTGGGGTTGATTAACATACTAGTACTTCATATTGAACTCTCTAAAATCCATGACATGTCGTGCAACACGTCATTGAAATTCTTTGGTTCTTACAGAGAAATTGCTGTTGAAAAGAGAGTCCTCTCATTCTATGAAAGACAGTTCTGTCGTACGTTAGGTGTACTACATTTTGTTAACATGACCTTTCGATCTTGACCTTGTATATATATAGTATTTAGATATTAGAAATTAATACATATTTCTTTCGTACCCTTTATATTTATTCACACATCCCAAATAAGGAGTCCTGCATTTTTTAACCCTAAATTCTGATCTACCATTAGGGACCTTAACTTTGAGCTTTGAATTGTATCTTTTATTATCATATGTATAATCTACAGTTGTAACTGAAAAAATATATATATACATGTATGGTACATCTATATACACAGAAGTCTGCACATGTACAAAAGGGAGAATTATTTCTTTCATAACTAACCTAAACACAAAATAAATTAATTTTTAAGGCCAAGGTCAAAGACAACGTTACCTGCGGACAGATCTCCTTACTATGCTTTATTCCTGTACCAAGTTTTAAGAATGTGCCCCTTATAGTTCTTTCACGAGTAACCTATACGCAACAGCTTTACCAAATAGTTGATCCAGACAGGCAGATGGTCATCACCATTTCAAAAGCTGGATTTTGCTTTACAATCCGGCCAAAAGTCAAATTCACTTTCAGGATACCTCAATTGTAAACTTGAAATTCTTATACCACAACATACTATTATGCAAAACATGCGAAAACATTGATGAATTAAGTTTCCTAAATAGAAGTGGCACTCTCAGTGGTCTTTACCTCTGTCCTTGATACTGTAAACATGGTTATTTTCGCTGGGGGAAAATTTCGCAATAATAACATCAAGACATTACATGTGTGGGAAATTCTTGCTATAAAAATGCGTTTCCCATAGTAAGAATGTAGCGGGTATTTGTTCGCATGGGGGAAATTTTTCGCGTACTCCATAGATTCGCGGAAAACGCGAAATTACCCCCACAGAAAAATTTTCACGTTTACAGTAATCGAACGTGGTGTTCTTCATGTCACATTTGACTAAGATCTTTTGATGAATGACACCTCTAGAATCCATTCAAGAATTTTGACAATGTCTAATCTGTGACTTTGACCACTGCCCAATGAGTCTATGACCTTGAAAATCAATAAGTTTTTTTTTCTAATGCTGTAAGCAATGAGTGTAAAAGTTTCACCATGATTCAATGACAATTTCCAATCAGTAACCTTGGCATTTGATCTACGACCTTGAAATATGGACAAGTCATCTCTCATCACATAGATTAAGTGCGTGAAGTTGGTCAAGATCCAATCAAAATTTGGCCCTCGAGGTCATATGCAAAGATTTTAAGCCATTTCCAAATTTGTGACCTTGACCTTTGACCTAGAATGACAGATTCCTTTCTCTTGTAGTAAAAAATCAGTGTTTGAAGTTAGCTTTAGATCTAGCTAATCTGTGCCCTCCAGACTCTATAAAGAATTTTAAACATTTCCAATCTGTGACCTTTACCTTTGATCTTGAAAATTGATATGGTTCATCCTATTGTCATAAGCAATTACTGTATGAAGTTTGGTCAAGATCCAATCAATATTGTGCCCTTTATGATGTATTCAAGGATTTTAAACATATCCGATCTGTGACCATGACCTTTAACGTATGACCATGAAAAGAAATACGGTTCTTCCTTTTGTCATAAGCATATGATCCAATTTAAACCAATAGTAACTTGCTGACAATGATGCCTATGTTGAATTAACCAAAGAAAAAACCAACATTTCTCCGATTCATCTTTATTCCAGTATAAAAGTTTCATTCAATACTATGTTATTTATTAATGTACAAATCCCTTCAATAATGAGATTTCAATACAAAAATATATATTATTATTATGAACGATAGAATTTACAAAGATGGAGATATATATTGATTGTTGGGAAAAAAGGTCCAATGATATAAAAAAAAATCCATGCAGCAACATGTGTTGATGAAAATTGCTCTGAAATTCTTTGACTTTAATTAGATATCCCAATTTGTAAACACGTAACATCATCTGACAACTTTAAGGCAATCATTTCATCTAACCAAAATAACTTAGATCTTGGCACGGTTGCAACATCACAAATTTCTTGTTAATTTTGAATGGAAAGAAACTTTCGAAAATATAGCGTAAATTGTTAAAATCCTAAATATTAATCATACCTACTAAATAATAATGACTTTTTTTAAAGAAACTATGACATACATACGATGTATTTTCTCTATTTATAAAATGCATGACTAAGGTGTGCTTGATAAAATATCACTTTTAAGAAATCAACATGATTAAAATATTCAAGTATAAAATGATTGCTGCTGAATAAAAAATGGCACAGGTATGTTTGACTATATACAGTGAAGTGTGTGTTAATATACAAAGAAATCATTGTTAGGAAGAACCTAAAATCGTCTTCAAAACCATAAATTTTCAAATATAAACACAAACACTGACAAATACACAAATTTTCGTCCTCTTCGCGTTTATCCTGTGAAAAAATCAACAATTTATATGATAACTACGTAAAATCCATCCTTTGACATGAATCTAATTTAATATTATCACTTTACATCAAAGGATGGAGTTTACATAGTTGTCATATACATTGCCGTTTTTTACACTGGATAAAGGCCAAGAGGACGGCAATTTGTGTAACTGAGTGTTTGAGTTTTTACTTGTATCGATCCCTTCCCTATGAAAGAAATAATTTAATCTACATAAATTTTCAATGCAGATTAAATATGTTGACATTTTCTTTTTTTGTTCAGATTATGTCATACATAATCTATCATAATAGCACTGTAAAAATATTTAAAAGACCTAAATTGAATTTTTTAGGTCAATAAACTTTGGGTTTTTTTCTCTTATTTTTTTCATAATTAAGGATTCCATAAATAAAGTATGCAAAATTTTAGATGTACACTTACACCACTTATATCAATTAAAAATTCACAGAAAGAAGCAAATAATTATACCGTATAACCAGAAATTTTCGTGAGATACTAATTTTCGCTATATTCGCGAGTGATTTTCAATCGCGAAAATTTATTTTCGCGAAAAATTGTGTTTGATAAGGTATGTCATAGATTGTTATATCCTTTATATTTGTTCATATTATACATGTGTCATTCTTCACTTTTCCTGATTAAACGTAATGAGGAGTGAATTGAGTGTATTCCTATGATAGAACTTATGAAAACTTTAATAATGAAAGGTACAATACAGTAATATCATTTGACCATATTTGTTTGTAATTTAGAAATCTCGAAAAATTGTACTCGCGAAAATAAAGACACCCTATTTTGCCATAAAATCGCGAAATTTGATACTCGCAAAAATTTCTGGTTATATGGTATTATTATTTGTCTTGTACACTGAATTCATATTTACTTTGATAATGAAATATATTTGCAGTACTTTGTAGTACCTCTTTGGTCTTGACTAAAAATCTTAAACACCAATCTGTGATATGTAAATGTTACACAATGATCAATATATGATTACAACCAGACTTGTCAGAATGACAACATAGCTCGCCGGTGGCAACCATATGTAAATTGCAACAACAACAATAAAAAAGGTCTTATCACAAGGAATGCACATGTGAAATATCAAAGCCCTATCACTAACCATTCAAAAAATATGGCCAAGGTTAAAGTTTTTCAAAAGTAGGTCAATCATCTCCAAGGTCAAGGTCACAAGGTCAAAAATTTTGGTATCCATGGAAAGGTCTTGTCACAAGGAATACACATGTGAAATATCAAAGCCCTATCACTTACCATTCCAAAAATATGGCCAAGGTTAAAGTTTTTCAAAAGTAGGTCAATCATCTCCAAGGTCAAGGTCACAAGGTCAAAAATTTTGGTATCCATGGAAACGTCTTGTCACAAGGAATACACATGTGAAATATCAAAGCCCTATCACTTACCATTCCAAAAATATGACCAAGGTTAAAGTTTTTCAAAAGTAGGTCAATCTCCAAGGTCGAGGTCACAAGGTCAAAAATTTTGGTATCCATGGAAAGGTCTTGTCACAAGGAATACACATGTGAAATATCAAAGCCCTATCACTTACCATTCCAAAAATATGGCCAAGGTTAAAGTTTTTCAAAAGTAGGTCAATCTCCAAGGTCAAGGTCACAAGGTCAAAAATTTTGGTATCCATGGAAAGGTCTTGTCACAAGGAATACACATGTGAAATATCAAAGCCCTATCACTTACCATTCCAAAAATATGGCCAAGGTTAAAGTTTTTCAAAAGTAGGTCAATCTCCAAGGTCAAGGTCACAAGGTCAAAAATTTTGGTATCCATGGAAAGGTCTTGTCACAAGGAATACACATGTGAAATATCAAAGCCCTATCACTTACCATTTTAAAAATATGGCCAAGGTTAAAGTTTTTCAAAAGAAGGTCAATCTCCAAGGTCAAGGTCACAAGGTCAAAAATTTTGGTATCCATGGAAAGGTCTTGTCACAAGGAATGCACATGTGAAATATGAAAGCCCAATCTGTATTGGTTTAAAAGTTATAAGCAAGGTTAAAGTTTTTGTGCACGCGCACGCAGACGCAGACGCAGACACAGACGCCGACGCCGGGGGTATGACAATAGCTCTCCGGACATTCGTCCCGGCGAGCTAAAAAGGGTTATGTCTAAAATACAGTATGAATATATGCACCATACGTTGTATATAGGAAATCATAATATATCATATATTTACAACTTGCTATGTATGTACATAAATTTTACATGACACAAAAAGTTGTGTCAGTGACCCAAAAATAAAATAAATGATAGAAAAAATTAAAAAAAAATATTGTGATAAGGCATAATAAATCAAAAGAAGTACATATTATTACCCCCCCCCACACCTTTTTTTTCCTTTCCTCAATTAAAGTATAACCTGTGTACAGAATGAATGAGTATCCTTAAAGTATTTGTTTTGAATTTCCTTGGTTATTATCTGTAATTCCTCTGAAAAATGGCAAGACTGTTCAAATATTTGAAAACTTATTTCGCATATTTTTCCAGCATATCTAATATACATGTGAAAATGTTCGAGAATTCCTTACAGAGTGATATTTAGTATGTGGTGATTTACCTTCAATAAGGGAATCAATCAGTTTTTGAATGGACTTAAAATACTTAAGGAATAACTAGTTTCTGACGTTATGTTTGCAGACGGTAAATGCTGATTTTACGGTCCCAAACAGAATTTTTCTGGTGACGCGTTAGCGGAGCCAGAAAAATGGATGTTTGCACCTTAAGATCAGCACTTACCGTCCGCAAACATAATGTCAGTATTTAGTTATCTTATCTAGGATGTTCTCGTTTTACAGCCGTAACTAAGGAACAAACAACCAATGAAAATCAACGTAATAGCAACATTGCATTAGAATTCAAATTTTGTGTCCCAATGCATAATGTACATATACCAGATTAAGGAATGTATGAGCAGTATTCTAAGAAGAACACTGAAGTAGGAATGTTTGTTTAAATGGAAAATTTTGCAAAAGACGTACTTCCCTTTTGAAAAATTTGACCTGAGCTATAATTGTTACATTTGAAATTCACAACCAGTAAAAAATGGAAAAACAGTTCGCAGAATTGTCATGTCTTCTCTTAATATGAGATATAATGCATATATTTGAATTGCTAAAAAATAAAGACTACATAAAATCCAAGAACAGTAGCTATTTGTTATGCAAAATGATGATCAGCTGTTTAGAATGGACATATTTGAAATTGTTCATTGCGACAGCATTTTCAAATTTTCAAATTCTGCACACAACCAATCGAAAGGAATGTTACAAGCAGCATAGTATTTCATTGAAGCAACACAGATTTTGATAGGTTAATAGTCAAACTTATAATGGTTAACAATAGCCTGTCCTACAGCCATAAATATGAGAATGAACGTGCTGGCGATTCCCCCGGCAGCCGTTCCTTTTGCATACGCTCCAAACTTTGAGGCCTTAATGTATTTACATCTATTGAAGTAGTCCTTTGAAACCTCTGCAATCAAGAACGAAAACAAAATCTTACTAGCATATCAGTAACTGTATATATTCAAGTTTGGTAATCAGTAACTGTATATATTCAAGTTTGGTAAACATTACTTTACTAGCTTTGCTTGATCAAACTTCTTTTAAAAATAGCTCAAGAAGCAGGAAATGTCGCTTTGAATTCGATCTAAAAGAAATTGTAATTCAACAATTTTTTTTTCTGATTTAACTTATAATCATTTGATGAAAAGAATCTGAAGTCAATGTTTCTAATTTATGTGGTATTACATGAATGAAACTTGTGTCATTAACATGTAAATCCATAAGCAAAAGGGCTCTGAGAGACATGTAACTTTGATGGGGACATATAATAATAAATATCATATGGAATAGATAATCTTCAGTCCTAGACTTTATATTACCCTGCAACTGTGATTTTTTTTCTACTTACGTGCTAAAAGTATTGCCACTAATCCAAATATAGGGTTGATGAATAACGAAAATAATGCAAAACCAAAATTGTCGCGTGGTCTCCGTGTGGGATCTGGTGCATTTTGTGTGACTGGTAAAAATGTTGAAGCCTGAAACAATAAATATATGTAAAATTACATGAATATATTTATTTCAGTGAATGACAGTAAATTATATAACAAAAATCTGCAGCATACAAAATGTACATCTGCATCTGTGCCTTGGACGTCCCTTGTAAGTTTTCCGCACAACTTCTTTGTTGACGGAAGACAGACAGACGGACATCATTAATATATACATGTAGACCAGAATTGCTTTGCAATTGACAAATGACTACATTTAACATTATACATGTAATTGCATATCGACTTACTTGACTTGGTGTGTAGAGTGACAGTAAACTTGACTTACTGTATACCTAGAATCATTCGCTGTGTATGAACTTTCGCTACTTTCGTGGTCGACCGCTTACCGCGAAACTATGTCTCAGTGAATGTAAATACTAAAGCATAACTCAAAGGTATCTTAGATAAAACCGCGAATCATTGTCCATGCAAAAAATTTTCCTTCTATAAAACCGCGAAAGAAAGTACCAGCGAATGATTCTACTTATACAGTACTTGACTTGGTGTGTAGAGTGACAGTAAACTTGCCTTACTTGACTTGGTGTGGAGTGACAGTAAACTTGCCTTACTTGACTTGGTGTGGAGTGACAGTAAACTTGCCTTACTTGACTTGGTGTGTAGAGTGACAGTAAACTTGCCTTACTTGACTTGGAGTGTAGAGTGACAGTAAACTTGACTTACTTGACTTGGTGTGTAGAGTGACAATAAACTTGACTTCCTTGACTTGGTGTGTAGAGTGACAATAAACTTGACTTCCTTGACTTGGTGTGTAGAGTGACAGAAAACTTGCCTTACTTGACTTGGAGTGTAGAGTGACAGAAAACTTGCCTTACTTGACATGGTGTGTAGAGTGACAGTAAACTTGCCTTACTTGACTTGGTGTGTAGAGTGACAGTAAACTTGCCTTACTTGACTTGGAGTGTAGAGTGACAGTAAACATGACTTACTTGACTTGGAGTGTAGAGTGACAGTAAACTTGACTTGGAGTGTAGAGTGACAGTAAACTTGACTTACTTGACTTGGAGTGTAGAGTGACAGAAAACTTGCCTTACTTGACTTGGTGTGTAGAGTGACAGTAAACTTGCCTTACTTGACTTGGTGTGTAGAGTGACAGTAAACTTGCCTTACTTGACTTGGTGTGTAGAGTGACAGTAAACTTGCCTTACTTGACTTTGAGTGTAGAGTGACAGTAAACATGACTTACTTGACTTGGAGTGTAGAGTGACAGTAAACTTGCCTTACTTGACTTGGAGTGTAGAGTGACAGAAAACTTGCCTTACTTGACTTGGTGTGTAGAGTGACAGTAAACTTGCCTTACTTGACTTGGTGTGTAGAGTGACAGTAAACTTGCCTTACTTGACTTGGAGTGTAGAGTGACAGTAAACTTGCCTTACTTGACATGGTGTGTAGAGTGACAGTAAACTTGCAATACTTGACTTGATGTGTAGAGTGACAGTAAACTTGCCTTACTTGACTTGGAGTGTAGAGTGACAGTAAACTTGCCTTACTTGACTTGGTGTGTAGAGTGACAGTAAACTTGACTTACTTGACTTGGAGTGTAGAGTGACAGTAAACTTGACTTACTTGACTTGGAGTGTAAAGTGACAATAAACTTGACTTACTTGACTTGGTGTGTAGAGTGACAGTAAACTTGACTTACTTGACTTGGTGTGTAGAGTGACAGTAAACTTGCCTTACTTGACTTGGTGTGTAGAGTGACAGTAAACTTGTTTACTTGACTTGGAGTGTAGAGTGACAGTAAACATGACTTACTTGACTTGGAGTGTGGAGTGACAATAAACTTGACTTACTTGACTTGGTGTGTAGAGTGACAGTAAACTTGACTTACTTGACTTGGTGTGTAGAGTGACAGTAAACTTGCCTTACTTGACTTGGTGTGTAGAGTGACAGTAAACTTGACCTACTTGACTTGGTGTGTAGAGTGACAGTAAACTTGCCTTACTTGACTTGGTGTGTAGAGTGACAGTAAACTTGACTTACTAGAATTGCAGTGTAGAGTGAAAGTAAACTTGACCTACTTGACTTGGTGTGTAGAGTGACATTATACTTGCCTTACTTGACTTGGTGTGTAGAGTGACAGTAAACTTGCCTTACTTGACTTGGTGTGGAGTGACAGTAAACTTGCCTTACTTGACTTGGTGTGTAGAGTGACAGTAAACATGACTTACTTGACTTGGAGTGTAGAGTGACAGTAAACTTGCCTTACTTGACTTGGTGTGTAGAGTGACAATAAACTTGCCTTACTTGACTTGGTGTGTAGAGTGACAGTAAACTTGCCTTACTTGACTTGGTGTGTAGAGTGACAGTAAACTTGCCTTACTTGACTTGGTGTGTAGAGTGACAGTAAACTTGCCTTACTTGACTTGGTGTGTAGAGTGACAGTAAACTTGCCTTACTTGACTTGGTGTGTAGAGTGACAGTAAACTTGCCTTACTTGACTTGGAGTGTAGAGTGACAGTAAACATGACTTACTTGACTTGGAGTGTAGAGTGACAGTAAACTTGCCTTACTTGACTTGGTGTGTAGAGTGACAGTAAACTTGCCTTACTTGACTTGGTGTGTAGAGTGACAGTAAACTTGCCTTACTTGACTTGGAGTGTAGAGTGACAATAAACTTGCCTTACTTGACTTCGAGTGTAGAGTGACAGTAAACTTGCCTTACTTGACTTGGAGTGTAGAGTGACAGTAAACTTGCCTTACTTGACTTGGTGTGTAGAGTGACAGTAAACTTGCCTTACTTGACTTGGAGTGTGGAGTGACAGAAAACTTGCCTTCCTTGACTTGGTGTGTAGAGTGACAGTAAACTTGCCTTACTTGACTTGGAGTGTAGAGTGACAGTAAACTTGACTTACTTGACTTGGTGTGTAGAGTGACAATAAACTTGACTTACTTGACTTGGTGTGTAGAGTGACAATAAACTTGACTTCCTTGACTTGGTGTGTAGAGTGACAGAAAACTTGCCTTACTTGACTTGGAGTGTAGAGTGACAGAAAACTTGCCTTACTTGACTTGGTGTGTAGAGTGACAGTAAACTTGCCTTACTTGACTTGGAGTGTAGAGTGACAGTAAACATGACTTACTTGACTTGGTGTGTAGAGTGACAGTAAACTTGCCTTACTTGACTTGGTGTGTAGAGTGACAGTAAACTTGCCTTACTTGACTTGGTGTGTAGAGTGACAGTAAACTTGCCTTACTTGACTTGGAGTGTAGAGTGACAGAAAACTTGCCTTACTTGACTTGGTGTGTAGAGTGACAGTAAACTTGCCTTACTTGACTTGGTGTGTAGAGTGACAGTAAACTTGCCTTACTTGACTTGGTGTGTAGAGTGACAGTAAACTTGCCTTACTTGACTTGGAGTGTAGAGTGACAGTAAACATGACTTACTTGACTTGGAGTGTAGAGTGACAGTAAACTTGCCTTACTTGACTTGGAGTGTAGAGTGACAGAAAACTTGCCTTACTTGACATGGTGTGTACAGTGACAGTAAACTTGCCTTACTTGACTTAGTGTGTAGAGTGACAGTAAACTTGCCTTACTTGACTTGGAGTGTAGAGTGACAGTAAACTTGCCTTACTTGACATGGTGTGTAGAGTGACAGTAAACTTGCAATACTTGACTTGATGTGTAGAGTGACAGTAAACTTGCCTTACTTGACTTGGAGTGTAGAGTGACAGTAAACTTGCCTTACTTGACTTGGAGTGTAGAGTGACAGTAAACTTGACTTACTTGACTTGGAGTGTAAAGTGACAATAAACTTGACTTACTTGACTTGGTGTGTAGAGTGACAGTAAACTTGCCTTACTTGACTTGGAGTGTAGAGTGACAGCAAACTTGACTTACTTCACTTGGAGTGTAGAGTGACAGTAAACTTGACTTACTTGACTTGGTGTGTAGAGTGCCAGTAAACTTGACTTACTTCACTTGGAGTGAAGAGTGACAGTAAACTTGCCTTACTTGACTTGGTGTGTAGAGTGACAGTAAACTTGCCTTACTTGACTTGGAATGTAGAGTGGCAGTAAACTTGACCTACTTGACTTGGAGTGTAGAGTGACAGTAAACTTGCCTTACTTGACTTGGAGTGTAGAGTGACAATACACTTGACTTACTTGACTTGGAGTGTAGAGTGACAATAAACTTGACTTATTTGACTTGGTTGCAGAGTGACAGTAAACTTGCCTTACTTGACTTGGTGTGTAGAGTGACAGTAAACTTGACTTACTTGACTTGGTGTGCAGAGTGACAGTAAACTTGCCTTACTTGACTTGGTGTGTAGAGTGACAGTAAACTTGACTTACTTGACTTGGAGTGTAGAGTGACAATAAACTTGACTTACTTGACTTAGTGTGTAGAGTGACAGTAAACTTGACTTACTTGACTTGGAGTGTAGAGTGACAGTAAACTTGCCTTACTTGACTTGGATTGTAGAGTGACAGTAAACTTGACCTACTTGACTTGATGTGTAGAGTGACAGTAAACTTGACTTACTTGACTTGGAGTGTAGAGTGACAGTAAACTTGCCTCACTTGACTTGGTGTGTAGAGTGACAGTAAACTTGCCTTACTTGACTTGGAGTGTAGAGTGACAGTAAACATGACTTACTTGACTTGGAGTGTGGAGTGACAATAAACTTGACTTACTTGACTTGGTGTGTAGAGTGACAGTAATCTTGACTTACTTGACTTGGTGTGTAGAGTGACAGTAAACTTGCCTTACTTGACTTGGTGTGTAGAGTGACAGTAAACTTGACCTACTTGACTTGATGTGTAGAGTGACAGTAAACTTGACTTACTTGACTTGGAGTGTAGAGTGACAGAAAACTTGCCTTACTTGACTTGGTGTGTAGAGTGACAGTAAACTTGCCTTACTTGACTTGCAGTGTAGAGTGACAGTAAACTTGACCTACTTGATTTGGTGTGTAGAGCGACAGTAAACTTGCCTTACTTGACTTGGTGTGTAGAGTGACAGTAAACTTGACTTACTAGAATTGCAGTGTAGAGTGACAGTAAACTTGACCTACTTGACTTGGTGTGTAGAGTGACATTATACTTGCCTTACTTGACTTGGAGTGTAGAGTGACATTATACTTGACTTACTTGACTTGATGTGTAGAGTGACAGTAAACTTGACTTACTTGACTTGGTGTGTAGAGTGACAGTAAACTTGCCTTACTTGACTTGGTGTGTAGAGTGACAGTAAACTTGCCTTACTTGACTTGGAGTGAAGAGTGACAGTAAACTTGCCTTACTTGACTTGGAGTGTAGAGTGACAGTAAACTTGACTTGGAGTGTAGAGTGACAGTAAACTTGACCTACTTGACTTGATGTGTAGAGTGACAGTAAACTTGACTTACTTGACTTGGAGTGTAGAGTGACAGTAAACTTGACTTACTTGACTTGGTGTGTAGAGTGACAGTAAACTTGACTTACTTGACTTGGTGTGTAGAGTGACAGTAAACTTTTATGACTGCCGAAAGCACTCGTGCTGACTGCGGAGGAGTAATAGCTTGGATACTGTCGGAGTGACTTGACTTGGTGTGTAGAGTGACAGTAAACTTGCCTTACTTGACTTGGTGTGCAGAGTGACAGTAAACTTGCCTTACTTGACTTGGTGTGTAGAGTGACAGTAAACTTGACTTACTTGACTTGGAGTGTAGAGTGACAATAAACTTGACTTACTTGACTTAGTGTGTAGAGTGACAGTAAACTTGACTTACTTGACTTGGAGTGTAGAGTGACAGTAAACTTGCCTTACTTGACTTGGATTGTAGAGTGACAGTAAACTTGACCTACTTGACTTGATGTGTAGAGTGACAGTAAACTTGACTTACTTGACTTGGAGTGTAGAGTGACAGTAAACTTGCCTTACTTGACTTGGTGTGTAGAGTGACAGTAAACTTGACTTACTTGACTTGCAGTGTAGAGTGACAGTAAACTCGACCTACTTGACTTGGTGTGTAGAAAGACAGTAAACTTGCCTTACTTGACTTGGTGTGTAGAGTGACGGTAAACTTGACTTACTTGACTTGCAGCGTAGAGTGATAGTAAACTTGACCTACTTGACTTTGTGTGTAGAGTGACAGTATACTTGCCTTACTTGACTTGGTGTGTAGAGTGACAGTAAACTTGCCTTACTTGACTTGGAGTGTAGAGTGACAGTAAACTTGACTTACTTGACTTGGTGTGTAGAGTGACAGTAAACTTGACTTACTTGACTTGGTGTGTAGAGTGACAGTAAACTTGCCTTACTTGACTTGGTGTGTAGAGTGACAGTAAACTTGCCTTACTTGACTTGGAGTGTAGAGTGACAGTAAACATGACTTACTTGACTTGGAGTGTGGAGTGACAATAAACTTGACTTACTTGACTTGGTGTGTAGAGTGACAGTAAACTTGACTTACTTGACTTGGTGTGTAGAGTGACAGTAAACTTGCCTTACTTGACTTGGTGTGTAGAGTGACAGTAAACTTGCCTTACTTGACTTGGAGTGAAGAGTGACAGTAAACTTGCCTTACTTGACTTGGAGTGTAGAGTGACAGTAAACTTGACTTGGAGTGTAGAGTGACAGTAAACTTGACCTACTTGACTTGATGTGTAGAGTGACAGTAAACTTGACTTACTTGACTTGGAGTGTAGAGTGACAGTAAACCTGACTTACTTGACTTGGTGTGTAGAGTGACAGTAAACTTGACTTACTTGACTTGGTGTGTAGAGTGACAGTAAACTTTTATGACTGCCGAAAGCACTCGTGCTGACTGCGGAGGAGTAATAGCTTGGATACTGTCGGAGCTCGTACATACTCCCTGCCTCCGACTCGGTGGCATAGCCCGGACGTCCCGGAACAAAATTAGACATACTGCTTCCTCGTCTTACTGAAACACACAAAATAATCATTGTTTTTGTTCCAATTTGTTGCTGATTTGAAGTTCTTTTTATATATAAATAATAAACATGTGTTATATAATGAAAATAATTATCATATTACATAGTAAGCATATAATTTTGGTAACTGAGTGATGGCAATAAAGTCATAAATGTTGGGAAATATATTTAGCAATTGAATGTTTATTTTTGCCATTTTATTGGATGATGAAATGTCAGTTGTTGTACATTTTTGTAGATCACAAATTTTATAAAACCGTGTTGCGTAGCAAAGTGGTTTTACGCAAAATTTGTGATATGACAACTGACATTTCATCATCCAATAAAATGGCAAAAATAAACATTCAATACTCATAATTACCAAACGTATAAATTTCTCCTGAATGTGTAAAAATTCTAAGGAAAATAAACCTTTGAGTATGCGGCGTATAAAAATATTAAAGTGGTATAATACGAACTTATATAGTTAAACAACAAAAATGTTGGTAGTCTCGAGGAAAAAAAGGCAAGCCGGCATTTATTCTGGAAAAAAATATTTCTCCTTTCAGAGCCCCAGTATTTTTTACCTATTTGCACTTACTACTGTGCTGTTATGACGTAATTTGTGATGCGTTGTTGTTCGAAGACAGCAGATATGTCAGCTGAAATTTGAACATGAAGCAATTTGTGTTGGGATATATAAAATGTACGGACTCTCAGACATTCCTTGTACTTGTAGATCTTATGTGTGAAGAAAAACCACACAATGGTATTATATTCAAATATTCAGCTGTTAAATTTTTTCTTGGGAATCAGAACGAAATCGTCATGACAAGTACGGTAAGGACAGATTGATCTGCAATTTGATCTTAATGGATCCTCTGGACGCAATGAAACCTGGCCAATGGGTCCCCAGCCAAAACAATGGGTCCCAGCAAAAATTAATGAGTCCCAATTTCTACAAACCTTCTTTTTTCGTTTGTGTTGTGTTTTAAGTTCGCGAATACAAGTGAGCTCACCTGCTCGCAGCGTTTTATGTCCTTCAGGGATCATTATATGTTCCACAAAAAAAAAAGTCTAACTCTTAAACTTCAATCTAATTTTGCTGAATTAAGTTATCAATACTTCGACGTTTATAAAGTAAAACATTATCCAAACAAACCAATTCTATACGGTTTACAAAGACGGTAAAATGATATGGTGTGAATTAAACGATTTCAATAGATTGATTCATAATGTCATGTAAAGTTTACAGTGGAGGAATTTTTCATAAATATACATATATATGTATCCAAATGATATAAATAAGTTAGACTCGCGTTGGACTGCATATTACTTTTAATTTAAAAAAAAATGATGCCCAAAACGATTTCTCATACGATACCACAGATCTGTTAGGTTTAAACATTAGCTGTCAAAATTATAATAAACAATTTAAGAGACGTTATACAGCTAAACATATGAATACTGTAAATAAACTTTCTCGACTTTGAATGTTTAATATATGTAAACATGAACTAAAACGGATGCATTATACGAAAGTGAACAATGTGCACTGTGGGACACAGCAATCGGATATCAATGGGTCCTGGGCAATTAATTTTTATGCATCAGAGATGCAGGACACAGAGGTAGATTAATCCCTGGTAAGTTGCTGATCGCACTGTAGCTTTGGCTTGTATTTTTCAAATTCACTCCTCCTATATCCATGTGTATTAGATTAATTTTGGTGAAAACAAATAAAGGAAAAAATTTTTTCCCATGGATCTCTAGTCACGTCTATCATAATTTCCCTAGAAACACGAGAAACCCGTCAATGAACTGCCGTTAAAATGGTTAAGTTCATTTGTTGCAGTTTTCAAATCATGCGTGTCTAAGCAACCGATGTAATCACTGCGAAATATTCACAGCATTGTGCTGTACTGTCATCATGTTTATAAGTCGACACATGCGTGGAGGTCGATGTTTCAAGTTTTAATGGATTATTTGATACCATTTGTATAACTGATTGAATCGCATTAGAAAATTTTTGACTACTTTTGCGTTAGTGTGGAAGCTTAGTATAGTTCCGGTCAACTTTGACATTTTATCATCTCATAACAGAAGTCACAATAACTGCGACCGACCAATCAAAATGCTTAGAATAAGATAAACAATTATACACATTATAATGTATAAGTACGTACATTAATTTTAAAACATGTTAAATAGATTACTAAGGTATTGGATCAAACATTTTTGACACATTATGTCAGTTACGTTAAAAGGTTCATACATTGTACAAGCAATCATATAATAAATTTACATGTTGAGTAATATCATTAGTCATGCACTTCCTTATTTTTCATGAGCAAAACCAAAATTAAGAACTTTAATTAAGATTGCATGTTTCTCATCAAGATTTTTGAAATATCTGTCATTAAATTTTAAAAATCTACCAACATTCTAAATAAGAAAAGGTAAACGACCACACCTGTGCAATGTTACCTGTATTTTGGGTCACACTTTCAAAACATAAACATGGCGGGCATATGTAATGCAGATTTATGGCTACATTTCGTTTCGAAAGAAAATGACAGAAATTCTATTTTAAGTACCTTCTCACCAAATGATCTGTTTAACTTTACATCTGTATTATAATTTCACATACAGGTATTCAATAAACAACTATTTTCGTGTAGTTCCCATTTCTCAGGTAAAGCGGAAATGTTCAGATTAAGTGCGCATGCGTGCAGGTGATAAAGTAGCGTTATGAATCATTTCAGGAATGCAACATAGAGTTATCTCCTCTTTCGCATTTCCATGTGACGTGACTATGATCCGAACTTCCACTTATCGTCTTTAAAATATTTCTAAAACAGATATGAAACACGCTATTTTGTAACATGTGAGTTCATTGATAAGTGCAAAAAAAGGAATACTAAATATTAAATCATTTATTAGAAATGAATAAAGCTAAAGGGACAGGGGCAAAAGTGACCACCCATGGCCACAATCAAAATTTTTAAAAAGGTTCTACTTTCTTATTAATTATGCTTCTTTTAACCAAAAGAGGACAAATTTTATGTGATTTCTCGAAAACGCTACCTTGTAATCCCAGGGCATTAGGGCATGTAACAGGTTAAAACTCATATTGAAGTCCTTTTTATATTCTGAATTTTTTATTTATTAATGTACATAGAAAGTATATTTATTACATGCATAATTATATGCGCTTGCTCTATATAAACTATAAACTATAATGTTGAAATCTGTTTGTTATCATTTTACCACTAATTCCGGTAGTGGTGGGCAATTGGAATTGATATTAATTGATAATATATCTTTTCGATTCAATTTCAACTTGATAAATAGCAAAAACATTAAAAAAAAACAATTTTTGAAATTAGCAAAAAATGGGGCCAAAACGGCCGATTTTGCCCCTACCCCTTTGGAACGGTTTTATCACGTGTTGATTACCCGATTTCAACTTGTGGGTGGAAAATGCGAAAGAGCAGATAACTCTTCGTAAACTCGATCGATGTACATGTACCATATTCGAAAAGTCACAATCTACGCGTGCACTTGTAAGAAGGATCCTGTATTAATGGAAGTTTATAAAAATATCATATATACCCCCCCCCCCCAAAAAAAACCCCATGAAAAACCACAAATTATCTTGCACACTGTGTACAAGATAATTTGTGGTTTTTCATGGGTTTTTTTTGGGGGGGGGGGGGGGGGGGGTATATATGATATTTTTTTTCTTGTGTCACAAGAAAGAATTGTAGTACTACTTAGCTAGGACTACTGATCGCTTCTGCTGGGCACACAACAAGCAAGAGACACCCGACATGTTAAAAGATAGAGGTAGAATAAGATCTATATGCGTCTTCCAAGGTGGCAAATTTAAGGGAGCAGAGCCCCTCCCTTTCTAAGCGACACCCGTGTTAAATTACATATTACGCTCTGTATTTATCCGGTATGTATTGATAATACCAAAAAATGGATACTAAAAATTTGGACTCTACCAGGTATTTGGCCATAATGCATGCGAAATTATTTAAGAGGGATTGACCACGCGTTCATCCCCTCCTCTATAAAATTGTAGTAAAAACAACTAAATACATGGCGAAAATTTGTCCATTTCTACCTATAGTTATATTCCGCGCAATAAATATGTGAATTAAAGCGCTCTTTAAAAGAATTAAAGAGCTCTTTAAAAGAATTAAAGAGCTCTATAAAAGAATTAAAGAGCTCTTCAATTAATTACAGAGCTCTATAAAAGAATTGATGAGCTCTTAAATTCAATTACAGAGCTCTTTAATTCATACAAAGCCGATTTTTGTAATTAGAGAGCTCTTTAATTCAATTGAAGAGCTCTTCAATTGTTTTACAGAGCGCATTAATTCAATTAAAGACCTATATAATTCTTTTAGAGAGCTCTTTTATTATAATATGGATATGTCCGTTTTAAAGAGCTCTCTAATACAATTAAAGAGCTCTCTAATACAATTGAAGAGCTCTCTAAAAGAATTAGAGAGCTCTTTAATTGAATTATAGAGCTCTGTAAAAGAATTGAAGAGCTCTGTAAAAAAATTGAAGAGATCTCTAATTACAATAATCGGCAATGTAAGAATTAAAGAGCTCTATAATTTAATTAGAGAGCTCTTCAATTCTTTTATAGAGCTCTATAATTAATTGAAGAGCTCTCTAATTCTTTTAAAGAGCTCTTTAATTAATTGAAGAGCTCTCTAATTATTTGAGTTTCTGTTAATTTGGCTTTCCATATATTCCAAACCCTAGAAAACTAATATTCTGCGGTCTTAGGTTTCGTCTCAGACCTAGCAGGGATGCATTATTACTTAAACGCAAAATATCTGGTAATTTTAGATACATTATTATATGCTTTATGTTTCATTTATACATGTATGAATTAGCTAGGTCCAAGGACGTGTATATAAAAAGTGTACATCCCTGCTAGGTCCGAGACAAGACCTAAAACCTTAGAATATTGTTAGCTAATATCGTTTTGAAAAGTTGCAAGAATAAAATTAAAAATTCAACCTTATTCACAGTGTATTCACATCACAGGAAAGTGGATGCAATCTTGTTGGAAATGGAATATTGAAAAAAAAAGGTAAAAATCGGAAACGTAGTCTTGTAATATTTTAATCCTAAATTGAATTTTATCATTTGATCATAAAATTATCTCTGGACAATAAAAAAAAGCTTCACCCAAGAAATTGTCTGTAATGTCCGGAAATGCAAAATAATGAATTTTTCTAAAGCTTCAAGGGGCATAACTCTGCACATAAATGAGCGACATGACCCATATTCGGACTTGACCTGTATTTATTGATGTAAAAATAATATCCAAGATATAATTGATTATCTGTTATGAGTTTCCTTTAAATGTCAAGAAACTACAAAATATTGAATTTTTCAAGGGCATTTCTCTGCCTCTAATATTGAGCGACATGACCCATATTTGAACTTGCACTGTATTTCTTTATGTAAAAGCTTTATCCAAGAAATAATTGATTATCTTTAACAGGTCTCCTTTCAGTTTCCAGAAACTGCATGTGGGACTGACAAACATTTGCATCACTATATACCCCCACGATTTTTGGGCAGGGTTGTAATGAAAAAGTAGATCATCCTCCAAGGTAAAAAAATGTGTCCCATACCATTCATGAGTCCAAGATTAACAATTTTCAGAAGTTAGTCAAACTCCAAGGTCAAGGTTAAATTTTTTGTATGGATGGAAAGAATCCACATGTGAAATACGAAAGCCATATAACTTGCCATTCAGGAGCTATTGCAAAGCTTTAAGTTTTTTCAAAGTCAAGGTCATTTTTTTGTATGGACGGAAAGGTATTTCCACAAGGTATATACGTGTGAAATAAGAAAGCCCTATCACTTACTATTCAAGAGTTATGGCCAATCTTGATTACACGGGCATAATAAATTTGTCGATTTGAATTCTGTTCACTGAAGTATCTCCATAAGTAAATCTGTTGTAGGAATAGAATAAAGCAACACAGATATTTTCCCTGATATTTTAATAAAGATTTCAGTATAAAATATAATAATAATTATGATATGTGATTGGAATGATCTATGTAAATATATGTACACGGCTATTTTACACGAGAATAGACATACGGTAAGAATAAATGATATCATCAAACTAAAATTCATCTAAAATCAGACACTTTTTAATAAAAGCTCACAACCTTTATATTTTGTACGGATGAAAAAACATCTTTGCATGCAAATGTGAAATAGATAATCTTGTAAAAATAAATTTGCAACTGCATGATTTTATATCACATTACATGTACATACGATTTGCTCTTTTTCCTTATTTCATACTAAGTAAATTTCCAAAAATTTTGAAAAATTATTTTGTTGTCTTAATGGATGGAAAATGAATGTCATGGGGCTTTTTAAAAAGTCCCTTTGTTTGGAATGAACTTGTTCTTTAAGTTGACAGATCACTTTATGTATAAATGGCACTTACACGTGAATAATGTACAAAATAGATGTAAATGGCTATATACAATGAATTCAGATGAATAAAACTGCTGACCTTATATCTAATGAAGCAAACTGAATTATGCATATATTAAAATCTATGAAGTCTTTGAAGCAAAGATGGAAACAATTTCTAATGAAAAAAATGTTATGATCGCTGAGCGATATAAGTCCCCTACCGGCGGCATATATTTATGTCCTGCAACTCTGCCTATGAATTACTCTTCAATTAAACATGAGTTTTAATTAAACTTACTGTATGTGCAGCTCAGTTCTGAGGTTTTATCTGCTTTATCGATTCGAAAAAGAGGTCAAGCGTGACGAAAGTTGAACTTGCTCTGTAACTATCCAAGACTAAGCTGAGTATCAAATTTCACCTGAATATCTCTATTTGTTGCAGAAAGAAGTCTGGAAAACTGACAAAAACTGAATTTTCCAAGTCATCAAGGGGCATAACTCCTTGAAAAATGGGTCAAGCGTGATGAAAGTCAAACTTGCTCTGTAACTATCCAAGACCAAGTTGTGTATCAAATTTCATCTGAATATCTCCATCCGTTGCAGAAAATAGTCCGGAAAACTGACAAAAACTGAATTTTCCAAGTCATCAAGGGGCATAACTCCTCGAAAAATGGGTCAAGTGTGATGAAAGTCAAACTTGGTCTGTAACTATCCAAGACCAAGCTATGTATCAAATTTTCACCTGAATATTTCTTTATGTCGCAGACAAAAGTCCGGAAAACTGACAAAAACTGAATTTTCAAAGTCATCAAGGGGCATAACTCCTCGAAAAATAGGTTAAGCATGACGAAAGTCAAATTTGCTCTGTAACTATCCAAGACCAAGCTGTGTATTAAATTTCATCTGAATATCTCCATCTGTTGCAGAAAAAAGTCCGGAAAACTGACCAAAACAGAATTTTCCAAGTCATCAAGAGGCATAACTCCTCGAAAAATACATGTAGGTCAAGCCTGACGAAAGTCAAACTTGCTCTGTAACTATCCAAGACCAAGCTGTGTATCAAATTTTATCTGAATATCTCCATCTGTTGCAGAAAAAAGTCCGGAAAACTGACAAAAACTGAATTTTCAAAGTCATCAAGGGGCATAACTCCTCGAAAAATTGGTTAAGCGTGACAAAAGTCAAACTTGCTCTGTAACTATCCAAGACCAAGCTGTGTATCAAATTTCATCTCAATATCTCCATCTGTTGCAGAAAAAAGTCCGGAAAACTGACCAAAACAGAATTTTCCAAGTCATCAAGAGGCATAACTCCTCGAAAAATACATGTAGGTCAAGCCTGACGAAAGTCTAACTTGCTCTGTAACTATCCAAGACCAAGCTGTGTGTCAAATTTTATCTGAATATCTCCATCTGTTGCAGAAAAAAGTCCGGAAAACTGACAAAAACTGAATTTTCAAAGTCATCAAGGGGCATAACTCCTCGAAAAATTGGTTAAGCGTGACAAAAGTCAAACTTGCTCTGTAACTATCCAAGACCAAGCTGTGTATCAAATTTCATCTCAATATCTCCATCCGTTGCAGAAAAAAGTCCGGAAAACTGATATTCGGACAGACGGACAGACAGACGGACAGACTGACGGACGGACAGACAGACCGAGAGGAAACTAAGAGTCCCCTTCGGCGTTGCCGGTAGGGGACTAAAAAGAGAAAAGAGGAAGGGAAGCAAGTGTTTCCATGGGAAATTTTACATGACAGCAATATATAGGAGCAAGAAAATTCTACATTGAAAAGAAAATTGGCAAAAGAATACAGTACAAGTGGTTATTTTAGCGGGGTGAAAATTTCATGATTATAACATCAAGACTTTACGTGTGCAGGAAATATTCGCGATAAAAATGTCTTTCCCATTGTAAGTATGCCACGGGAATATTTTTGCGTGGGGGAAATTTTCAGGAAATTCCCTCTATTTGCAAAAAACACGAAAATTACCCCCACGTGAAAATATCCCCATTTAGAGTACTCCAATATTTAAGTGTTTAAATGCCATATCAGTATCTATGTCATGCTTTGATGATTTCGTAAGAATAATGATAAAATGACAATGTACACTATCTACAGCAATCTTACATATAAAAACAGACAATGTGAAATGTACATTTCTTAATGAAAAGCAGTGACTTCGTTACATAAATTAATGTGTTTGGCTGCTAACGTTGAAATGTAAAGAAATTATACCTAACCAATAACACGATTCTAGTAAGTAAATGTAGGCATACGTGAAACCTAACAAAGTTTATTGACAAAATGAATATTTTGTGTAGTTAGCACAATGAAAAATGACATATAAGGACATGAAAATATACAGAAGACAAGTAAAAGCACTCAGAGGTTAAAAATACTGTACAGCTAAATAGGCCACTTGCCAAAATTCATAATGGCTGAAAAAATAACGAAATATGTCAGAGGTAGGCAATTTTAGCGCACTTTTTCATTGTTACGTCTCAATGGAATTGCATGTTTTAAAAGAGATTTCTTAATGTAAAACAACGCCAAAAAATGTTGACTCAAACATTTTGTGCTTTCTAACAAGATCAGAAAATGGTCTATTGTACATTAAAAAAAAAGAAATAGGAATAGGGTCAAAAGATTTAAAATTGATTCCATACTTTATCAGATTCTCTAATCTATAAAACAAATTACATATGAAGGTTTATCTACGAACAAGTATCATCATGACACTGAAAATTCTAATTTTTCCACTAGAAAAAGTTCTGGCAAGTGTTACTTTTTCGATTCAAAAGTATTACAATTAATGATGTTATGATTTTTCTGTATGGCACCTTCTTCGATAATATATTTCTTTCACAAAAAATTTGGGGATATTTTACAAGTTTGAGAGCTACTTTGTATAAAGCACATTCGAAAATCTTTGATGATGTAAGAACTGGTAGATCTTTTCAGGGGATTTTGTGGTCGATCTTTTAGGACAAGGACACAATGCTGAGTACATCTACACAGTATATTTGAAAAAAAAAACTGTGCAATGTAAATTTCTAACAGGTCTGTGATGACAAATAATTATAAAAGTATAACTATACTTCATTCAATCATATATATACAGAGTAAAAAAGAAAGACTGATTAATTTCATAATTCAGCCCTTCTGCTAGAATTTTTGTAAATATGAACAAGCACAACCTAATCTGATATTTGAAAATTATTACTATAGGAGGAATAGTAAAAAGAGGAATGTAAACTTTGTAGACGAATGTGTAACCAATAAATGAAAAAAATTGTGATGTCACCGATATGTGCAATAATGTAGAAGTAAATCTACTCACATACATGTATGTATCTATCAAAATTAGCACAACCATTCTTTACAAAAGTTAATGTTATCACAAAAAAAAAAAAAAAAAATAAAAATAAAAATTCACTGATATCACATATTCTAAAGATTGTTATTTTGAAACAGATTACATTCTTCATGTGTATTTAACTCAGAGAATGTTGCTTGTTATTCACAAATATTTTTTCTCCCAAGAATTTGATTAATACATGAACTCTTGTGATAATTGGGGTGCATTTCCCTCCCCTTAAGTATACATACACACTTACAAATACCAAAAACAAAGTATTATAGTTCCCTGACTATAATTAAAAAATGATACAGATGATCGGCTGCATATTTAATTTTTCATACTATAACAACCGCTCGTTGAAGATACGATGAAAGATTAATTGATAAACACTGCCATACATTTCTCTAGAATGATTGAAAGACAATTTTGTATAAAAATATTAATTATGATACAATTATTTTTGGATGGATGTACGCTAAGCTATTTTTAGCAGTTCACTACATAAACCATTCTTGTCTTTTTGTAATGTCTGGTACACCGGTCTGATTGAACACGACGGCCACGTCTGCGTTATCGGCGAGATCTGCACCTTTGGCTTCCTTAGTCTCGTAGTCACCCTTTTGTCGGCAGTAGAAAACTCCAAGGGCAATTAACGCTACTAAAAGCAGGAAAAATAAGGCCAGGCCAGCTGAAAATGTAAGGAAAATTGCATTTAAATATTTGAATAGAATACAAGTATAGAAATTGAAAAAAATATTGGAAGTCTGCTAACTTGAAACTAATATTCTACTAACATTGAAAGTGTTAGATACTACATGTATATGTAGATGTAAATTATAGGACTGCATAGATAAACTTATGCATCCAGATATTTTGAAATGCAATGTGAAGATCAATGTATCATTGTATCAAAATAAACTCCAAAATACATGTAGAATGAAAATGTCAAGATCTGAAGTGAAAGTGCACCTCTTAATCATTAAACAAAATGACTGAAGATGAACCATTTGTCTCGACCCTTGTCAGTGTTATCGTTTTTAGTGTCTATTATTACATTGTACTCTGAATATCTTCGTAAAAAATTCAAATCTGTAATTTGAATCGAAACCTTTCGCGATCGACAATCAATTGTCAGTGACACTAGTATGAAATATAAGATACATGTACATAATGTTCACCTACCTCCTAAACCAGCTCTCTCCTCGTCTGTAAGACCAGGTTGTGGTGTTGGGAAGGTGACTTCTATGAGTTGTCCTCCCCTTAGAGGGCGCTTTTCTATGGGATCTGGGCTGACAGTTATTTCTTCGTATCCACACATATCTTCTCGCACCTTGATATCATCAGGAATGATTTTGATGAAAGATGGACGAGGATCTTGGAATGCCCTCTTCAAAGGATATACATTGTCGATCTCCATACGGTATATACATCCTTCAAAACCTCGGACGTTAGTTGTGGAATCTGTGTGAGAGATTGAATTTAAATGAATACGGTACATGAATTTACTTTAGCTAAACCAAATTTTAGCAGACAAGAAAAACGGCAAATTGACATATTTGCATAATGAATTCGTACACTTGACTTATTTCCAATAACAATCAATAAGAGTGAAATGATTTGGTGGAGTCTTAAATTAGTGAAATCTTTACAGTGCTAACCCCGCTAAAATATGATTAAATATAGCTGGAGCGCTATTTAATTTCATTATTTTGTATCAAAATTTCGCAAATTTATGAACATATTCAATGATTTTGATGTTGTGAACGTCAATAGTATTAAGTATAGGACTATGGAATAAAGCAGTCTTTCCTTATTTCGATTCACCATATACATGTATTTTGGCACTTTATAAACTATGGATATATGAACAACTTTGAAAATTGGGCCAAAATGGCAGGTTACCGCACCTTCTTCTTTTCCATAGACATTTTATTTTTCCATATAGCAGCTCAAAAAACAGTTGAAGGGTGAGTTGATTGAGTTCCGGTTAAGACTAAAGAAAGTTCCCCTATCATATCTATGGAAACAATAATCCATTGGGAAATTCCAAGATCACGGTGGGTAATCTCACAACGCAGAACAAATGATTTTTCTATATTTATGTGCAAAATAGATAATTTATAAAAAATGGAGAATGTGATGCAGTGTAAGATTGCGTTAACTATCAGTTGCATCCAAAATAAGGTTGACATTAGCTTTTGATAATGCACGAACACGATCAGTGTTCTACTTTCACTTTCATCTACACAAATAACAATGATCGTTTTTTAGCTTTATAAAAGATATTATTCCTCCAATTTTGCATAAAACTCTTAGCTAAGGCATCCTTACACTGCATCAAATTTGCCTTTTTGTGATAAATAATCTGTATCACATAAAGTTTTAGATAAAAAGAATGTTCTATAATGGGAGATAACCCACTGTGAAGATGTTCAATCAATGGAGGATCATATCCCTAAAACAGGTTGCTCTGGATTTAATGAACAGAATGGTACAAAGCCAATTGTGCCTCACATGAAATTCATATGAAATGAGCATCATATGAACTTCACATGAAAGTTCATGTGAAATTGATATAATTTAATTATTTCCGTGTTGACTATATAATTCCTATACCAAGGTACGGAGCGAAATTTTATAAAAAATTTCAAATTTAGACTATGTCACCTATTATGACATCACTAACGTCGAGCGCTGCTACGTTAGACCTGTTCAAATATTACATCGCCAGTTTTGAACTTGAAAATCAACAATGGTAAAATGCCGTCAGTTGTAAAATAAACTAGATAATTGAATAATCATTTTAATTAAATTATAAGAAATGACTGTAATAATTTTTCTATCGATGTATAGACAAAAACCGATGCTTAGCGGATTATATAGTTTGTGCACCGGTTTTTGTCCATACATTGATAGACAGAAAACTTATTACAGTCATTTCTTAAATAAATTTCACATGAAAGTTCATGTGAAATATTTTTCACATGAATTTCATATAAATTTACTTCACATGAATTTTACTTTAAAATGTTTGTCAGAAACTTCAAAGGAAATTCATGTAAAAAATTTCATGTAAATTTCATGTTCATTTCACATAAATTTCATGCGAACTTTTATGTAAAGTCTATGTAAATTTCATATGAATTTCATATGAGGCACAATTGGCTGTGTAACCTCTATCTGAATGCAAAAAAAAAGTTTTCCTTGTGATTTGCAAATGAAGGTTTTTTTTAAAGCTTCGTAAATTTGGGTCACTGGATAATTACCGTTATTTCCAACAAACAAATACTTTGGTTTGTCCAGAATATTATCAGAGAATCGGGTGCCCATGGTCTTGCTGCTTTTTGGATAATTGTCGACCTGCACATAAAAATTTGTTAGCCATTATAACATATGCATGTAAATTGTATCTATAGTATTTCTGAAAATCAAATTCAAGGATACCAACATTTTTTACCTTAAGACTGAGTTTGACCTTCTTAGAAAAATTCCTTGACCATAACTTTTGAATAGTAAGTGATAGAGCATTCATATTTCACATGTACATGCCTTGTGACAAGACCTTTGGCATCGTTCCAAAATTTTTTACCTTGACCTTTGAGTCTAACCTATTTTTAGTATTGTGTATTATGGACAAGGTTGGTTTTTTATCAAAGTAGGTCAAACTCCAAGGTGAAGGTCTACAGCTAAAAAAAAATTGGTATCCACAGAAAAGTCTTGCTATAAGAAATACACATGTGAATTATGTAAGCCCTATCACTTACCATTATGCCCAAGTTTATATGTTTTGTGACTGACAGACAGTCACACAGACCAAGCATGGGACAATAAACTCAAATGCAGATTTGAAAATATTTAAAATACACTGTAAAAGTATATCAAGTAAACACTGTATGTGTGACAGCCACCATTTTCATTGGTTTATCTACTTCTACTGTCATATCGACATTTACAATGTACTTCTCAAGTTGATAATTATCTATAAGACACATATTGCCTGAAAAGATTATAATACATGTATTTGAACTTGACCTTGCCTCTCACAGATGGAAAACAAGGTACACGTATTTGCATCAATAATACAATTTGTTCAGTTGCATTATCTTGTTAACCCAGGACATTGACCTTTGATTTTTTTTTACCCAAAAGTAAGCAGCTTTCATTCTTACCCCATGGTTTTTAAGGTATAACCTTCAATAGATGATAGACGATAAATAAGAGGAGAGCCATTTTACTGATCACACACAGAAAAAATTCATAATATTATTTGACATTCTCTCGTCCTCCCACCTACCTAAATACCAAATGGGTATTACCATTGTAATATGAATCTATCATATTATCAAAATGAACATTTCTTAGGAAAAAACAATATTAGCAGTTGAATAATTCATTAACCTACCATTATGTGTACAGTTTGACCGTTCGTCCCAGTTCTCCACATTTTAACTTCATGCTGCTGTCCATTAGCGTAAGATATACCGTGATTTGGTGTATTAACTTCATCTCTTTCAGACCCCACATCAACTGCAAACTTGACACCACCTGAAGAAACAAACATTTTAATCCATGCAGATCTAAATATCACACCAGCTTATCAAAGGGCATTTTTAAGCCTAAATACTAACATACATATTCCATTAAATTTGCCTCTTCTGCTAAATTCATTCAAAGTACATAGAACATCTCTATTCATAAGTCACCTTGCTATCACTGAAATTAAATTCTAAAAGTCGCAAAAACTATACATGTATTAATCAACATGTTAACTTAAATAAGAATATCTTGAAAAACAGGTGACTTTGGATTCAACTCTAAAATCTGAAATTCTAGAGGTCGTAAAAAACTATATTAGTCAACATGTTAACTTTAAATAAGAATATCTTGAAAAACAGGAGATTTTGCATTCAAATCAAAGGTTTTATTTTTCGAGATGTAATACCTTAAAAACTACGAACAAATCAGGAAATTGGGCAAGTCTAAATTACATGAAAGTATAACAGTCCTTTTCACATTTTTGTATGTTCTTAACTTCACCTACCAGCATTGTTTATCTCAAGTGAGATATACTCGGTATTTGTCTCATCGCGGAGCTGCATGAGGATTCCCTGAGGAAGCCTGGTAGTAAAACCCACTCGGATATTCATGAAATCTGTGGCTGACAAACCCTGGTACTGATCGAAGGTATACTGTACCATGTAGTTCTTCAGTAAATTCACTCCCACCTCTGTGAAAGAATGCAATTCAGAATTAATTATCACTTTCAAAAGGCCACTTGCCAAAATTCATAATGGCTGACAAATTGACAGGAAATGTCTGAGGCAGGCAGATTTTGCACATTTTTTTCATTATTACATCTCAATGAAATTGTGTACTTTAACAGTGAGGACATAATGAAAAACAACGCCAAAAGATGTTAACTCGGACATTTTGAGCTCAAACGTGATGGGAAAATGGTCTATTGTAAATGAAGAATGCAGAATTAACATTATAACGGCTATAATTAAAGCGTGTCTTGTGTGCAAATTCTTGGCCTGGTGTTGTCTTTGCATCAAAAAGAAATAAGGCTAACATTCAGAAGTAAAGGTACTAGGGGTATAAAAACAATGTCGTGGAAAAGCTAGAAATTATGTACTTCCGTATCTTACATATTTTTAGACATTTGATACTATTTTTTTTAATGTTTCATTCAACTCGCCATGAAAATGTATGGTCCCGAACATTGCCGAAGTCATGCATCTTCGACCAACTTCGTGGTATGTATTTTTTTCTGTTATCAAAACAACCGGAAGTAAAGTATTATACTCCGAATGCCTTAAATAACGTTCAGACCTAGTTTTAACAGTTGGTAAACAATGACTCAGTCTTCATTAATCTATCATAATATATGCACAACCAATGTAATTCCCTGTGAAGAAATTATTGACATTGTACGTGTTGCATTGTGCATGAAAACGTGACGTCAAAATGCATTAGCTCTACAGAAGCATGCTGAAACGGCTGTTCTAACTTGCAAACTGAACCTGAGGTGACCTAAATTTTAACCTTTTTTTTCACTTTTAAAATTGCAATTTCAGAAAACAAGAATGAAATTGAGAATCGTGGTGCACATACATGTATATAGAATAAATGTCATAATTTGTGTTTTGTTATGAGTATGCAACACACTGCAAGTCTATTTATCGCACGTTACATATATTGAATTTTAGAGACAGAGGTAGAAAAGTGGTGAAAATTAAGAATTTTTGTATTTTACAGAGTCTGACATGATTCCATAGGAACAACAACAAGCTGAAAGGGGAACACGGATGATAATATACACAAGCATGAAAAACACACTGTATTACTGTATAACCAGAAATTTTTGCGAGTATCAAATTTCGCGATCTTATGGTAAAATAGGGTGTCTCTATTTCTTCGCGAGTACAATTTTTGGTTATTCCTTATTTCATGATAAAATACAAACAAATATGAACACGTGATGTTACTTTTTTGTACTTTTCATTATTAAATTTTAATTCTCAGCTAGTTCTATCATAAGGATTCATTTCTCTTAACGAGTGAAGAATGAAACATGTAAAAAGGACAATATGTAACTGATATACAAATTTATGATATACCTCATCAAACACAATTTTTCGCAGAAATATATTTTCGCGATTCCAAATCACTCGCAAACATAGCAAAAATTAGTATCTCCCAAAACTTTTTGGATATACAGTATAAGTTTTTGGTAATTGTGGAAGTAGAATTTCTCTATAAAGCAGAAAAAAAATCGTGGGATTCTATTTAAACCCCTTACCTCTACCACAGTTCCAACCCCTCCATGGAGTGTACGCGCAGTCACATGTATATCCACTGTAGCCCTCGATACACGTTCCTCCATTAAGGCATGGACTACTGCTACACTTGCCGATACATCCCTTGGAGACGCCATAGGTAACCGCATGACGGTGTACCAGACCCCACAGATCCTGGAGAGCACCATTAACTCTCAGTCCACGCATACAACCCACAAAACCATTCCTGTCCTCGACGGTGGCTCCTAGGGAGAGAAAGACAAGAAGAAAATATATTATACAGGATACAGCATCAACACTTGCCTAATTGTCCATTTAGAAATACAGTAAACTTCGTATATAACGAAGCCCAGGCGACCATTGATCCAAATTCGTTATAGCCATATTTCGTTACATGCATTTTGATGCTAAATATGTTTCCTTGGTGTGGCCGTTTTGAATGAATAAAAAATTAAGACCAGTATTCAATAGCTATGTTGTAATTTATTAAGTATGCATTCTTTACAATTGACATACCGATAGAGTATTAAATGAGTGGCAATTATTTCCTCATGTGTATACAACACGTCTCCTAATAGGTAATTAAAGTGAGGACAACAGAAGGGGAGAGCAATTATTTGATTATTAGTAATTATCTGTCTGCCAGTTGTGTTAATTTGGAATACCTAGAGGGCATTTCGTTACATCATGTGAAAATAGTGAAGAAACTATGACCACGGGACCACGAGATGACTTCATAAAAGCCGATAATTCGTTACATACAAATTCGTTACAGGCGTACAAAAATCAATGGAGGGTAATAGGACTTCTGCAGGGACTTTCTTTTTACTTCGTTACAAGCAGAATTTCGCTATAAACCTGTTCGTTATAGATGAAGTTTACTGTAA
This sequence comes from Pinctada imbricata, assembly GCA_033119305.1. Lineage (NCBI taxonomy): Eukaryota > Metazoa > Mollusca > Bivalvia > Pterioida > Pteriidae > Pinctada > Pinctada imbricata. The sequence continues at coordinate 33,566,887 of VSWD01000003.1, forward strand.
TCATGTTTTCCTAAAACACATGGCAAATGAATTCTAGAACTGAAATTATATTGGATCTTCTTAAACATGTTAAAAATCACTGTGGCACATCGTGTGATACGCAAATGATATGTTCCACGAGAATTGTCTTTGATTAAATCAAGTAAATACTGTCTAAATCTGCTTTATATGAATTTACTTTAGGCCTATCATTAAAAGTAAAAATAGCAATCCAAGGAATGCTTGTGTCGCCTGCGAAGCGGTTTGATTATTATTCTAGAAAGTGGATCAAAATTATTGGTATCAGTAGAAAAGTCTCGAAATTCATTTGAAATATCAGACCTCTTAATTACAAATTAAAAATATGGTCATTCTCAAAATTTTCAGAAAAGAGTGCCAATCACCTAGGTCAAGGTCACTACGTAAAAAATTGGTAACAAAAAGGTCTCATCATAAGAAATATTAAAGACCTATCACCTACCAATTAAAAGATATATACAGCCTTAGAAAAGAAGGTCAAATAGCTGGGTCAAGCTCAAAAGGTAAAAAATTATGGTATGTTTAGAATGGCATTGTTACAAGGTAAATACATGTGAAATATCAAAGCCCTATCACCTACCAATCAAAAGATATAGCCAATATTACTTTTCTTGAAAAGTAGGTCAAATACATTTGTATCTAGATCGAGGTCAAAAGGTCAAATTTTATGGTCTGTGTAGAAAGGTCTTGTCACAAGGAATACACATGTGAAATACCAAAGCCCTATCACTTACCAATCAAAAGATATATCCATTCTTAATTTTTTTGAAAAGTAGGTCAAATATGTAGGTCAAGGTCAAAAGGTACAAAAATTATGGTATGTGTAGAATGGCATTGTTACAAGGAAAAATCATGTGAAATATCAAAGTCCTATCACCTACCAATCAAAAGATATAGCCAATATTACTTTTCTTGAAAAGTAGGTCAAATATCTAGATCAAGGTCAAAAGGTCAAATTTTACGGTCTGTGTAGAAAGGTCTTGTCACAAGGAATTCTTATGTGAAATATCAAAGCCCTATCACTTACCAATAAAAAGATATATCTATTCTTAATTTTTTTTTGAAAAGTAGGTCAAATATGTAGGTCAATGTCACTAGGTCAAAAATTATTGTATGTGTAGGAAGGTCTTGTCACAAGGAATACACATGTGAAATATCAAAGCCCTATCACTTACCAATCAAAAGATATAGTGAATCTTATCTTTTTTCAAAAGTAGGTCAAATATCTAGGTCAAGGTCACAAGGTCAAAACTTATGGTATGTGTTGAAAGGTCTTGCCACAAGGATTGCACATGTGAAATATCAAAGCCCTTTCACCTACCAATCAAAAGATATAACCATTCTTAATTTTTTTGAAAAGTAGGTCAAATATGTAGGTCAAGGTCACTAGGTCAAAAATTATGGTATGTGTAGGAAGGTCTTGTCACAAGGAATACACATGTGAAATATCAAAGCCCTATCACTTACCAATCAAAAGATATAGCGAGTCTTATCTTTTTTTCAAAAGTAGGTCAAATATCTAGGTCAAGGTCACAAGGTCAAAACTTATGGTATGTGTTGAAAGGTCTTGCCACAAGGATTGCACATGTGAAATATCAAAGCCCTTTCACCTACCAATCAAAAGATATAGCCATTCTTAATTTTTTTGAAAAGTAGGTCAAATATGTAGGTCAAGGTCACTAGGTCAAAAATTATGGTATGTGTAGGAAGGTCTTGTCACAAGGAATACACATGTGAAATATCAAAGCCCTATCACTTACCAATCAAAAGTTATGGGCTGTGACACCCAAAGTGTGACAGACAGACAGACTGACAGACGGACAGACAGACGGACGGACAGACAGACGGACAAAGTGATCCCTAAGTGTCGCTGTACTTCGCAGGCGACACAAAAAGTAGATTTAGACAGTATTTACTTGGTTTAAACAAAGGGGATTCCCGTGGAACATATCACTTGCGTATCACATGATATGCCACAGTGAAAATGGAAAAAGCAACAGAAAGAGAGAAGGGGACGGACAAAATCACTCAAGGAAGCAAACAATCTTCTAACTGAATAAAAATAAAACTTTATCACCTACCTATGGTGAGATAACCACTAAGGTCCAGTGTCCTAGTGATCTCCCCTATTCCCTCAGTGTTAGATTGCTCCTTGGAATTATCTACCCTAAGCCATGCCTGTTTCCGGTTCTTCTCTATGTGTACAGTGTGCCATTGGTTGTTATTTAGAGCGTTTGTAGATTTGTACTCTAATACTTGTATACCGTTACCTACGTCATAACTGAATTGGACAGTGTTACCATCTGAAAGTAGACATCGAGTAATGCAAATTAAAATTCATGTAGAACCCGACTTAAGGTATTAGGGATATAATAACAATATCGACGAAAAGCTAGAAATTATGTACTTCCATATCTGACATATTTTTAGATAATTGATATTTTTCAATGTTTCATTCAACTCACCATGAAATTGTATGGTCCCGAACATAGCCAAAGTCGTGCCTCTTCGGCCAGCTTAGTGGTATTTAATTTTTCTATTATCAAAACAACCGGTAGTAGAGTATTACACCCCTAATGCCTTAAGTTTAACCAGACATTCATATACATGTATTAAACAATTTCCTTGCACTTCACTTGTTTTATGAAATCATCGTAAGAAGTAATTTCCTTGCACTTCACTTGTTTTATGAAATCATCGTAAGAAGTACACATACTTGCTAGAGCTACTTTGACGAAATCAGGATCCCCCGTTTGGTGAACCATGACACCGTCAGTTGCCGTGGTTTTGAACTGGAACCAAATATCACCAGACGGTTCTGCCTCAAACGTAGCTAGCTGGATAGTGGCGTCAGCTTTACGGAATGTGATCACATTGTCCAGGAGATCTGAAACACAATTATTCATATAAAGCTTCACATTTTAAAGTTGTTTAAAGTTTTAAATGCTTCACATTTTGACTTTCATTGAAAGGGTATCGACACATTTGCATGTGAATTTGTTGCAAACTCTAAAACATTCTTAAGTATTTTAACACTTATTTCAGTTTTATATTAACCTTACTCTGGTTTCCTTACTTTCTTCTTTGATTTTTGCGTTGAAACAGAATGAGACATACATGTAAGTTCTTATCTAATTTACTAATGCACAGTGCATAAACAGTGCCTCGAATGATATCATGTGTATATCTTTCACCTTTACAATTTAATTAAATTGACAGAAACAAAAAATCTGTCTGCATGTCTTCCCTCTTTTTCTTTCCTACATTTTTTTTGCGAAATTTTCCCCCAAGAAAATAACCACGTTTACAGTACATAGGCTCACATTTCATACAGAACATTAACATTTTCTCTCTCTTCAACATGTTCAAATAAGGAAAAGAGCATTTTCTTTCAAAAAGTAACCATACATTCCCTCATATCCTAAACCACTGACATATAGACCATTTTCCATATGTTTCACTTCAGATGATACACTTTGGTGATGTTTTTCGTTATGCCGGTACAAATGAATCAATGGAAACATAAGGAATAGCTTATGATAGATTATGATGTATCAATTAAATAGTTTGCCAAGCTATTTGATTTCCTTAGTCAGGTTGTAAAATCAAGACTTTGAATGGTCATATCCGAAAATTTGAAGATAGACTTGTCATGTAGTCTAACCTCAAACAGGGCTCTCACACCCATTTTTGGGACTGGGGACGGGGCCTTTGAATTTGGGAAAAATAGCGACATTTTCTCAAAAATTGAGAAAAAATATAAATAGATTTAGATGCCTTTTCACTCGAAATTTAGCATTTTTTTTCTCATTTTTTAGGATTAAGGAATTTTCCATGAGGTCTCAAATTGGGAAAAAGTAGTCAACAAATTGGGAAAAAAGATACTATTTTGCATTGGGAATGGGCGGAATATTGGCCCCAAATCAGGCCCATTCAGAGCCCTGTCACATCACTCACCATCTCCACGACAGGTCAATTTGCCAACTCTGTGATACCCAATCTTATCATCTGTAGCTGTTCCTGTATCACCGAAATGTAGCTCCATGATTGGTAGATAATCTTTGTGTTTGATGGCGCCCTCGTCTGTGGTATTCAGACCAGAGTCACAGTTACACGTAGTCTTGCCACCAGCACAACCATTTTCTCCCAGACCACACTCGCACTTTCCTGATCCAGGGGCAGAGCCACCCCAGAAGTACATGGGCTGATAGGTTCTGCCGACCCACCAGGCAAAGTATGGACTGGTAGAGGCCACTGAGCCATCTGTATAACAAAAATAACAAAGATTATATAACTGAGCTATTTATATATATATAAAAAAATATAAGTCCCCTTCCGTGTTGCCGGTAGGGAACTAATAAAGAACAATTCTACATGTAGTGAAAAAAATCCTTAGGCTACAGGATTAAAATGCAAAGACAAAGCAGTATCATATGAATTTTCAATCTTTCGTTATTTCTGACCTGTAAATACATGTACTTCTCTGTGAGAATTTGAAATACATGTATTCTTACAAGCAAATTGTCTGTTAAGTGGACTTGTGGAGTTTGAAGACTTTCAACTCCATAATGTATCATCTCAGATCACTGACAGACAGACTGACAGACATACCAACTTACACACAGACAAAATGTAACAGTATACCTACTGTTCAATACAGAAATCTTCCTCTTATACAATGTATGATAAGAATACAACGAGAAAATAAAAATAAATTCTAGAGACAGGCAAGAATTTGTTAGTCATGGCATCTGAGTAAATGGATTCCGATATGCATGTACATGTAGATTACAGGCAAAATGTTAATTACACCTGTCCATGTTATATATACTTTACATACATGTATTGGCATGCTTCCATTGTTATAAAAAGATGAACAACTCTCAAAAGTAAAATTATAGTGAAAATACAACAAGTGAGAATTAGTTAATTATTGGTAGTTGGTAAATTGCTTCCTGGGGCTGTAGTGTAAATAAATTCATTATCCCCTGAAATAGGATATAGCATTGCTGTCAAGTATCTGTGTGTATTTTGGTCAGTTCCTTTTCAATTTTGGTAAAATTTCGCCCCCCCCCCCCTTTGGTAATTATTTGACATGATGAGCTAACTCAAGGTAACCGAGCAATACTGTAAACCATCTTTTATTCGCAGCATCCTATGTTCGGGAATATGAGTTGGGTGACTGTTTCGCGGCATTTAATGTTTGCAAGTTCGTATGTAATAAAAAAAATAAACTTCCAATGTCAATCTCAAAAACTTCCAACTTTATAATCTATCAAAAAGCCCTGATTGCTAATAAGACAAGATAATTGATTGTTTACCTGTTTAGTTGCTTAAATGCAAGTGCTCTGTCAGGTAAAACGTTTTCCAAACAAACCAATTATGCGCAAAGCACAAAGATTGTTCTTAGGTGTGAAACACATTCATTTAAATTAATTCGTACTGTCTTGTAAAGTTTGCTTTAGAAAGATTTTATGTATAGAATTTAAAACTATTAGTATGAGAAGTCTATATACGTACCTAACTACGAAAACATATTTGCGAATAAGTTCGCGAATCGGGTGACATTGCAGATATTGGAAAATAATACGAACGATAATACAAGACGGTTTACAGTAATTCAAACTGTTCAATACAATGTATGGTGAACTGAAGTAAGATGAAGCGCTACTTTAATCCCTGTGTCACTGATCGAATCATCAAAGCCTATTCACTCTTCCATGTATAAATTTAATACAATAGTTACAAGATAATTGTGAAATGAAGTCATCAACCAAAGAAGAAATTTATCAACATATACCTACATACAATTGTCATGCACACTAGGTGTATTTTTATATTAAAACAGAGAAAATAATACCAGAATTAATATCAAAGAAACAATTTTCCAGTTCAAAGGGAAGGAAAGTTGAAGGAAATATTTGTTGGCAGCGCTCACTTAAAATTAGCTAATTAAAGCACCTTTACACTCATTCATGTTAAAATGAAAATGCTAGGACTTCATGTGTGACATGACAATAATATTTTTTCACAAAAGAGAATAGTTTAAATAAATGTGTGAATGGCCCCTACTTTTGAAAACTACTTCAAAAACTTGTGGAAGTACATAAAAAAAAGCATGTCTTTCGCATACATGTATAAATAAAGAAAATGCTTTGAGTTAAAATTCATTTCCTATAGGGATTTTTAAAAATTATATTTCTAGTTCTCCTACAACCAAGCCACCCCTGTATTTCCAAAATATCACATGCATTCTTATTCTTTTAACACGTTATTCAACAAGACAAGATTTTTACAAGCCAAGGTTTTGGATTGACATGTAATTTTACAAGCCAACAGTTTGGTTTACATGTAATTATATAAGCTAAAGGTTTGTTTTACATGTAACGTTTACAAGCCAGGGTATTGATATACATGTAATTTCATATGACAAGAGTTTGGTTTACATGTAATTAAACAAGCAAACAGTTTGATTTACATGTAATTTTTACAAGGATTTGATTAACATGTAATTTTACAAGACAAGAGTTTTGATTTACATGTAATTTTTACAAGCCAAATGTAATTTCACAAGCCAAGGTCTTGATTTACATGTAATTCTACAAGGCAAGAGTTTTGATTTACATGTAATTTTTACAAGCCAAATGTAATTTCACAAGCCAAGGTCTTGATTTACATGTAATTCTACAAACCAAGAGTTTGGTTTACATGTAATTTCACAAGCCAAGAGTTTGGTTTACATGCAGTTTTAACAAGCCAATGTTTTGATTTACATGTAACTTTACAAGGCAGGCTTTGATTTACATGTAATTTTACAAGCCAAGAGCTTGGTTTACATGTAATTCTACAAACCAATGTTTTTGGTTTACATGTAACTTTACAAAGGTTTTTATTTACATGTAACTTTACAAGGCAATGTTTTGATTTACATGTAATTTTACAAGCCAAGCCAAGAGCTTGGTTTACATGTAAATTTCCAAAGCAAAGAGTTTGTTTTACATGTAATTTTACAAGCCAATTTTTTTGGTTTACATGTAACTTTACAAAGGTTTTGATTTACATGTTACTTTACAAGGCAAGGTTTTGATTTACATGTAATTTTATAAGCCAAGAGTTTGGTTTACATGTTATCTTCCAAAGCCAAGAGTTTGTTTTACATGCAATTTTACAAGCCAATGTTTTGATTTACATGTAACTTAACAAGGCAAGGATTTGGTTTTTATGTAATTTTACAAGCAAAGGTTTTGATTTTCATGTAATTTTACAAGCCAAGAGTTTGGTTTACATGTAATTTTCCAAAGCCAAGAGTTTGTTTTACATGGAATTTTACAAGCCAATGTTTTGATTTACATGTAACTTTACAAGACAAGGTTTTGATTTACATGTAATTTTGCAAGCAAATGTTCTCAGCAACTGGAGTAAAAATAAATAGAAGCTTTGCCTTAGAAGGATGGCTTGATTAGGTCATCATGTATATGTAAACTCCTTAACTGATTATCTGTTTATAGTATATATACTTTGGCTGGATACTTACCGTCTGCTATAATTTCAAAAGAAAATTAAAATCACACATCAGATTTTTTAATTTCATTATGACTTCCTCACAGTCTATAGAAGAATAAGTATAAAATGAAAAGATATTCATTGTGTAATACATTGAAGTGATGTTTCTACGGGAACTGGATTACGTCATAACAGATTTACATATAATATCGTCACAGTGGGAAAAAACTCTGTAAAGATAAAAATAGTGAGTGGATTATTCACGTTCTTACGAATGTACATGACAAAGGAGGGGATCTACATGTATGACCAGATTTGCAGACTAACCTGTTCTGGCAAATATCCTGGAGTTTCGGCAGTAATACGTCAGTTTCTGTTCGCAGGAAGATGCTCTCTCTATCACAGCATGTTAAGCCGTTTATATCACCATCATATGTGAGCTTACGCTCATAGAAATTTGGAGCTTGGTAGCCATTTACTGTTATAAGTTCCTCACTGTCATGGCTGACCTCAGTTATAACTTCTTTATCAATTTCAGCTGAAAGTAACAAGACAATTTTGGATAAAGATAATCTTCTTTTTGACTAATGATCAAATGAAAATTTGTCTTGAATTTTCTACAATGATTTTATTATTCATTGTGGCTGACTTCATGATGTAACAATTTTGAATGAATCTGGGGAAATAAACAGTGACCGTTGAAAGGGAGTGACCTTCGAGTGAACATGAGGACAGGTCTGACTGTATAATAGTTTTCCATACCTTTTCCAGAACAAGTGACCTTAAACGGTTTCAGTGGACCAGAGCCGTCCGGGTCAATAATCGTTTGTTCTGCAACCTCATTGGATGTATACATCTTGAACATGTCACATGACAGATAGTAGGCAGCTGAAAGAAAAGGGAAATTTTGAACATTATGACAAAGTCTCGGTATTTCAAAATCACTAGTAATTTGACATGTTTTAGAGCATCAAATACGAGAGTCACATCTTGTAAAATATTTTCCTGTCATGACCACATAGGAATAAACAATAGACAGACTTACACCTATGACAGACTTCTCCTGTGTAACCAGAATTCTGACAGTCACATCTAAACGTTTCCCAGTCCTGATCACAGATTCCATCATTTTCACATGGATTGGGTGTACATCTGAAATGTATCAAAATGTATTGTTGAAGTTAATAATAATGGAAACAATTCTGTTCAGGATGGTCAAAGTTGTGTTGAAGTACAAATAGCCTGCTTAGATTAGTACTGTCAGTGCAGCTCAGTTCTGAAACTGGATAAAACTTGTTTTGTCTAATATAAAATTTGATTGCAATCACTGCATGACTATCATATAACTAATACCAAAAGTAAAGACTCAGCCAAATCTATTGAATGGTATCCATTTCATTTAAAGGTAATCAAAACAGTGTTTATCCAGTTTCCTAAGTGAGCCAAGCGAACAGTACATGTAGTTGCTATGTAGGTACTTTTGATGTACATATAATTATAACAAATATACTATATATTTTTTTCTATGTAATTTGTTACTTATACAAAAAAAAAAAAAAAAAAAAAATAAATGACATTTTTCAAAAAATGTGAATTGTAAATTCTGAGACAGCCAAGCTTGGTATATTTAATTTAAATTCATACAACTGTATGTGTAAATCTTATAAATTACCAGGATTTTCACTCAAATTTTCAACGCACAATGATCTCAAACTGAAAATCTTTAAATTTTCACAAATTCTATGTAGTTAAACACTAATCTGCTCAAAATCACATCAGACCTGTCCAGGAGTCCACATGTACCAATTTGAACTCCGACCATTTCTGATACACCGAGTGCATTAAGGTCAACAGGTTGGTCATCTATGGAGATTTCTCTCATACATCCCCTGAAACCTATTCCTACATCCGCTCCACCTGAAATGATAAAATTTTTGGGTTAGTTCCAGAAAGAGCTTCTGAAGAATTACATTTTTGAAATCATAGTATACATGTAAAAATCTTCCAAGGAATGCATGTGTTGCCTGCAAAACATAGCGGCACTCAGGGATCACTTTTATAGGGTGTGACATCCAAGTGTGACAGACAGACAGACAGACAGACGGACAACAGACAAAGTGATCCCTAAGTGTCGCTATCCTACGCAGGCCACACAAAAATACAATGTCTTTCAATTTCAGTATCAAATCTTAAACTTCATAATGGATTATCCCTGAAAAAAAACTAAGGTTTTCTTTCAGTTACCGTATAACCATAAATTTTAGTGAGATACTAATTTTTGCTATATTGGCTAGTGATTTGGAACCGCGAGAAATTATCCTCACAAAAAATTGTGTTTTATAAGTTATTTCATGAATTTTTATATTTGTTACATTTGTTCATAATATACATTTGTCATTCTTAACTTTGTCTGATTAAAAGGAAAAAGAAGTGTATTCTAAACAGTGTAATCTTATGATAGATCGAACTAAAAAGTAACATCATATGTTCATATTACTTTGTAATCTAAGAATTCTACTCGCAAAAATAAAGACACCCATTTTTACCATAAAATCGCGAAATTTGATACTCGCGAAAATTTCTTATTATACAGTATTTTCCGCATCATAAGACTATGCAGACAAATAATAGACAGTTTACTCTCGATAAATCAAACTTCAAGGGACTATCAGAAAAAGTTCAACTTATCAGTAGTTTGACTTACTGAGTAGATGACCAGCAATCAATTTTAGTAAGACTGGTCTCTATCAGTGTTCACAAACGTTTGTGATGTCGTCTTTTAACGATCAAGCTACCTTTGATGTATGTAGTGCCACTAGTAGTAGGAAGAAAGTGTGAACTATCTCTCCACCGATCTCCTTCTGATTAATATATTTTTGTTTAATAATCAAAATTTATATGTGGTGAGAAAATGCATAGAAACCAATGGAAGAGAAATGGGACTTTTAAAAATAGTTCGAGTTAAGCAGCAATTTGAATTATCCGAGTTTGAGTAAACGAGAGTAAACTGTATTATAGAAAATGAAAAAAAGCCTGTGTTTGTAAAACACAAATGCACCCAGTGGCATCTTTGTTAGTATAAACACCATTTTTCTATTAAGTATGTGAACAGTCAAGGTCAGGGTCACTAGGTAAAAATTTTTGGTATCAATGGAAAAATCTTGTGACAAGGATGAAGGAATACACATGTGAAATATGAAAGTCCTATCACTTACTATTCAAATGTTATGCCCAATATTAAAGTTTTCAAAAAATAGGTCAAAGGTCAAGGTCAAGAGGTCAAATATTTTGGTCTTGTCACAAGGAATACACATGTGAAATATCAAAGCCCTATCACTTACCATTCAAAAGCTATGCCAAATGTTAAAGTTTTTGAAAAGTAGGTCAAAGGTCAAGGTCAAGAGGTCAAACATTTTGGTGTCAATGGAAAGGTCTTGTCACAAGGAATACACATCACTTACCATTCAAATGCCCAATGCTAAAGTTTTTGAAAAATAGGTTAAAGGTCAAGGTCAAGAGGTCAAACATTTTGGTATCAATGGAAAGGTCTTGTCACAAGGAATACGCATGTGAAATATGAAAGCCCTATCACTTACCATTAAAAAGTTATGCCCAATGTTAAAGTTTTTGAAAAGTAGGTCAAAGGTCAAGGTCAAGAGGTCAAACATTTTGGTGTCAATGGAAAGGTCTTGTCACAAGGAATACACATCACTTACCATTAAAAAGCCCAATGCTAAAGTTTTTGAAAAGTAGGTCAAAGGTCAAGGTCAAGCATTTTGGTATCAATGGAAAGGTCTTGTCACAAGGAATACACATGTGAAACATGAAAGCCCTATCACTTACCATTCAAAAGTTATGCCCAATGTTAAAGTTTTTGAAAAGTAGGTCAAATGTCAAGGTCAAGAGGTCAAAAATTTTGTTATCAATAGTAAGGTCTTGTCACAAGGAATACACATGTGGAATATGAAAGCTCTATCACCTTCCATTCATAAGTTATGCCCAATGTTAAAGCTTCTCGGACAAACAGACAGACAGACAGACAGACAAACAGGCCAAAAACTATATGCCCCAGAATCTTTGATTCCAGGGGCATAAAAATTGTTATGCAATTTAGTCAAACTTTTAAACTAGAATTTCATGTATGTAATACCTAAGTCTGAATTTAATTAATAATCATTCAGTTTAACTCAGAGGTCTAAAATTCCTATTTCCTGTTACCCAGGGCTAGTGAAAAGTTAGGTCCGGAAAGTACAAAAAGTACAAAACAGGTGTGTACTTGCCCATGCGAAAGTACAAAGCAGGTGTGTACTTGCCCATGGGCAAGTAGACTTGTTGAACGTTTTTTCCTTTTCATTCAGATTTCTTTCTTATCTTATTCTATAGAAAGGGTTTTAATTTTAATATTCTGAAGAATCGAGCACTAGATTGACTGAACATGCCACATTTCAACAAGTTTCAGTATAAGATCCATCCTTCGGGCAAGTGATTTTTTAGGCGGGCAAGTAAATTTTAAGCCTTGAGTTTCCCATGGCAAGTAGATTTTGAAAAAAAAATTCTAGACCCCTGATTAACCTAATCAATAATATACTGAATCAAATGCCCTTCTTATATCTGTAATCAATGTTTATGTAAAGTGCTCTTACATAATATAACTACAGCTACATTTAAGGAACCTTTATACAATATCATGAATATTAGGTACTCAATACAATTCTATCTGTTGAATAAAAACTGTGTTTGTGAAATACAAATGCCCAATTTGGCATGATTTTGTCAGTATCATCACCATTTTCTAGTATAATTATGTAGGTCAAACACAGTATGAAAGTTTTTCAAAGTAGGTCAAAGGTCAAGTCACAATGTCAACATTTTTGGTATCAACTGAAAGGTCCTGTCACAAGGAATACACATGTAATATATGAAAGCACTATCACCTACCATTCAAAACTTATGTCCAATGTTAAAGTTTTTCAAAAGCCGGACTAAAGTCAAGGTCAAGGTCACAACGTCAAACATTTTGGTATCAATGGAAAGGTCTTGTAACAAGAAATACACACGTGAAATATGCCTCCCAATCTTTGATTCCAGGGGGGGGGGGGGGCATAAAAAAAGGGTGTCCATACGTACATGTATATATAATTATTAAATACTTTTACAGTTGGTTTTCAACATTAGACTTTGATATACCCATACCAACAAGCGTCTATGCGTCGTGGAGATACATGTACATATACATCAAATATTATCATTATCGTTTTACACCATTTAAATGGACAAGACCTCAGCATGTTCTATTTTTGGTAATTACGTTAAACATGTTGAATATAGAAAACTACCACTGAAATCTAAAGAAATCTTACCTAAGTAATAATCAGATCCGGCCCTGAAATCCAGGTTTCTCATCGATACTTTGGAGTTTCGGTCAACTGTTACGTTAACCATGCTTGGATTAATCTCAATCGAGAATCTGTGCCATAAACCATCAGAAAAACTTCTCGTAACTTCATTGAGATTCGCTGAGGAAAGAAATCAAAGCAAATATCAAGCTCTACTTCAGAGGCAGATTCAGACCTTATTTTCAACTCTGAATTATGAGTTGTTGGCTCGGAAACTTTGACTGTATACGTAAGACATAAAACTGTGACATACATGTATTAATCATTTTTGTCGTCCATATATTCACTTAGGAACCAAAAGAAAACACAGGTACAGAATCAATATCATCGATGAACATGTATATCAAAATGTACGGTAATATAAAGTTCTAAAGCTATGAAGCAATTTTTTCCCTTATGCATACATCTACAAATGTTGTTCAGTCAAAAAACTTTTACACTGTTTTAAGTAAATGTTATACATGTAGATCCTTCTGGCAATTACTTTTAAGCATTGTTAAGATATTAATACATGTAGACACTTGATTTGCAGAAAAGCAGTTAAAGATTTTATTTCATCATGTGAATTATAAAAATGTTTGTATAACTGTGAAAGTGAAGAAAAGTATACATTTACTTCTCTCTTTCTACAGAATGCATATTCATACTGTATGAAATGCTAATGATTATTTGGTCATCTACTTACTGTTGCGTACAATATCTTCAATTTTCAAGTTGGAGCTTGTTGTAAGACGATAATTGACATAGCCATTTTGGTCCAAAAACACCTAAAATAAAATTCAATATATTATTAAATGTGAAATACATGATAATCATTTCAGGTGCTTATCAGATGAGGTGTCAAATCTGTCCTGAGAAGTTAAAAATTTCAAAATTGAAATTTTAAGAACCTATTTCACAAATTTAATGTCTGTACATTTATTTGATTCTGACAAAATCTACAGTGGTAGTAAATTTATCTTGAATTATGTAGCCAAATAAATTGAAAACAGAGCCCCTTTCACCTGTTCACATGTTTCACACCTCAAATTTTGATCACAAATCAATTTCCTGTGAATTGCAAAAAAGCTGAGGAACCACTAGCCCCGCCCCTTCAATCTTGATATATGCTGAGGAACCACTAGCCCGCCCCCTCCAATCTTGATATATGCTGAGGAACCACTAGCCCCGCCCCTTCAATCTTGATATATGCTGAGGAACCACTAGCCCCACCCCCTCCAATCTTGATATATGCTGAGGAACCACTAGCCACGTCCCTCCAATCTTGATATATGATTTTCTAACCGTGATTTCATCCTTTGCCTCTGTTGTATGGTACAGTAAAATGCCATCTTCATCGTGAGTCCTGAAGTCAAATTTGACTTTGGTTGTGAGCACATTATCATCTCCCTTCTTCTTCTTAATAAAGGAATCATAGACAGGAAATGTGACAGGGATGGGCGATTCCATCTGAAATGATCAAATTTGTATGTACAATGTATATGGATTCAATTTGATTATATACACGTACATGCGCTCAAATAATACAATTTACATCCCAGAAATACAAATTAAATACACTGTAGATGTTTGATACATATACAAAATAAAATTAATAAAGTAACACCATACAAGTTGAATTCTGACATTGAATACAATATCAGCTAAATACATGCATGTACAGTACATATGCATATCAATTCAGTGTTTCAAATAGATCTAATCTAATCTACATTTCCTTGATGGACTTTTGGTTGTTTTTTTTACATAGTCCCCTTCAAGTTGAAAAATTCACCTATGGAAATCACTTTCATTAACCATAAAAACTTCCATTCAAGGTCTCACTCATAGTTTAAAGAACATTAACACATGATAACGAGAAATAAAAAGTCACATGTACATATTGTAACAGTTATAATAATTATTCTTTAAGTCAAAATTGAAGATATCAAAGATCAAAATCTGCATTCTTGCTTTAATAAATAAAGATGTGTTTGTAAAATCGGCATCTTGTCAGTAAAAACACTGTTTTCTCCTAACAAGGTCAAATTCCAAGGTCAAGGTCAGAGGGGAAAAAACTTAAGTGCCACAAGGAATACACATGTGAATTATAAAAGCCCTAACACTTATAATGAAAAAGTTATGGCCAAAGTTGAAGTTTTTGTGGACAAACAGACAGACAAACAGGACAAGAACTACATGCCCAAAAATCTTTGATTACGGGAACATAAAAAGTCAATGCAATAAATAGAACTCCTACTTACCTTACAGTTCCAAGGGTCAGATACCCCAGCCGCGCCTTCCATCACAAATCCGTTGTAGTTATTTCTGGCATCTCGTATCATGTGGATATTGTTAAACCGTACACTGTCTAAACAACCTTGGAAGTTGTACTTTACTTGTATGCCATTCAGGTTAAAAGATGGGACGCCTCCAATGTAAATCTGGTGATGAAACAGGAAGAAATAAAACGTTAGTCCCTTATCATCAGTCAGGGGTATAACTCATTTCAGTTATATTTTTCGTCACTGAAATCAGTTATTTTTCTTGCAAGATATTTATAGAATCACCCAGAATATAACTGGTTCAGGTTACAAAACTTTCCAAGGTCAAATACGATTATATCATCCAATGCGTACAGAAAAGTTTGACTTCATCAGATACAACATTGGTGCCTCTTTAAAAATAAATTAAGGTCACAGCTGGATAAAATCATCTTTGTGCAAAATCTGGGTCAAAAATAAATATAACTGAAAGAAGTTACTTTTAAATAACCATTTTTGGTTATATTTTTTTGGTATTGCTTAAATCTTCTAATCCAGATTTTTCCTGCTGATAATCAAGTGTTCAGTATCATCTTAATACATCAATACCTTAAATTTTGTAAAATAATCCTTTACCCAATGAATAAATATGAAGCAATTCCCATAGGAATTTTTATATGCAGAAATCAGTTATTTTTCATGACCTACTTTAACATTACTGATTTTCATAGAAAGAAAAGTAACTGATTTCGGTTATAAAATTTTATCACTGAAATGAGTTATACCCCTGACTGATCATGGAAATTTGTCTTAAGCAACAGCCAATAGTGAAGAGAAGCATGACCCTTGGTTCTTTAAAATATAATTCCAGTGCCATTAAAGGAAATGACAGTCTGAGACTTCAATTGGCCAATTTTCAAATGAATGGTACTATGACTCATAATGCACTTTTTTAAATAGTTGACTTGGCTTAGTGTTTGTATAAATACTATAATGTTAAAACATAGTGACATCACAAAATTTAGGGTCAATTATCCATGTACGTAATATACATGGTACAGTACAAGAAGATGGCTTGGATACATGTATGTTGAAAGTTTACAAGTAACCATCTTCTGTATTTCTTAAGTGACCTCTACCTTGAGCTAATTTGACCAAAAGTCCTAGGTAACATTTCAGGATAATTCCATTACCTTTTACGACATGCAAGTACATGTATCACTAATAATAAAGTTTTAGCGCCACTTGTACGTATGACGTCATCACTTCCTGTGATCTTAGATCAAATGACATCATGACATGATCTATAGCTACACGTTATGGATGGATTAATGGCGCTCTACACAAAACGAGAGAACTGGTAACTTCTATGAAAATTTGTACACTTATCAATGATCAAACTCCCAGTTTTCACTATTGTAAAGCACATTTAGGATTCTAACTTTCATTACATCAATGTTTTATGAATTTCAATGTATATCTCTCACAGATTAAGCTGATTGAAAGATGCAAGCTAATGAAGCTATACCTAGTAAAACCTAGACCTACACCAGTTTGTATGTACATGTATAAATAAACATCTTTGGATTGTGACATTAAACGACGGCGTGTATATGTACATGTACGTCATACGTACACATTGAATGCACTTGTTACTAAGCCTCTCTATTCGTACATGTACATGTATATTTTGCAAGATCTGTACATCTCTGAAGTGTGTAAAAGTAACCTTACATTTCTTCATGCTGTTCATTTTGATTCAGACAAACTACAAACATGAGTAATAGCGAAGCGAAGCGAGCAAGCAGGCCCAAAGGGCCCGCTTGCTCTGAGCAAGCTTTAATGGTAACACATATATATGAAACAAGTGGAAAAATGAACGAAAATAAAGAAGAAAAGATACATACTGACCAATTTATTTTTCTTCAACCAAGAATTGGCAAGATGGGCGCCGCCATTTTAGTCAGTTTTTATACGAAAACATTTCTAGATGAATCTCTATTTTTGTAGCTATATGGTGTAGATTTGGTTTTTACAGTGTGTAATATAAAGCTAGGATGAAAAGTAGTGAAATAGTTGAAAAGTGTTAGCTTATGATGTCTGCGATAGGAGACTGAAAAATTTTGGATCCTTAGTTTCGTATCCTGTAAGAAAATATTTGAATCCTTAGTTTCGTATGCTATATGGATTTCTTAATCCTTAGTTTCGTATCCTATATAAACACTGCAACTTGCATCGGCCCATGCAATTTCATGCACCTTCTTCGCTTCGCTACAAGGGCTTTGCCATAATTCATATTATCCTACTCCATAGTGAACAATGTACATGTACATACTGAACTTAAGTTTTTACAGTTTGTGATCCACACATGCAAATAGGCAACATTTACTGATTCAGCCCTTACTTACCTTTTTATCCAGGTTTAGCCTGTAGAATAATCCTTCCGTCTCAAACCTTGTTTCCAGCCTGTCAACTATAAGCGTTACACTTGTTCTATTTCTTTTTATTATTACATCATGCCATTGTGTGTCGTCCAGCAGGCTTCCTCCTGTCTTTATTGTCGTACCGCGTCGGAGCTGAGTGGAACCTATCAGAAATCGACCAATGATACAATGTTCGTGTGTATTGAAATGTGAATATTTCAGGACAGGGATCTGATAAAGTTGTAACAATAGACCTTCTTCCTATTACCGTTAGACTTGCAATTTAGACACTCCAAGACCCGACATCACTACTTTTGATGCTACATGTATTTCTAATTATGACGTCATAATTCAGATACAACGTCACAGTTAAAAGTTACATCAAATGTTGACATGTCGGGTCTTTGGATGTGTAAAATACAAATCAACTGCGGTAATGTGAAAATTGTCTATTGACAAATTCTGAATCTGCAAAACTAACACTTATGAATGAACTGTTCAGATTCAAAATGAAACCAAATTTACATAATGAAAAGTTTCATTAAAAAGATTGAACATTTTTCCTTAAAATCAATGCATGATTACAAAGTTTTGTGTTTAATTTTCTTTATTACATATGCTGCCAAGCTTTATCTATAAAATTGTACATGTAGTACCTGTTTATTTCAATATTGTTTATGTGTAAAACTTAATATTTAAACCTTAAGAATGTTGAGGACATATAAAGAAGTTCCATAAAAACTAAATTCTATAAACATTTATTACATTTTGGAGACTGCAGACTTAAACCTATCATATACATGGCATACATACCTAAATCAATGCTGAATATAAGATTGCCTTTATCTAACTGCAGTGCTATAAAATCTCCTTGATTGCCATCTGCATACATCAAGATGCCATTTTGTTCGCTGGTCTTAAATCGGAGTTTGATGGTATCAGATAGTGTGGATGGCGGTGGATTTAGGTCACTAAGGCGATAGTAAATACGGGAATTACCATCGAACCTCCCAACGTCAGGAGCTGAAAGTAAGAGGAATATCAATTTTCCATCAAATTCCTACATGTATCAGGTGTACATGTACATCTAGCAGTCAATTCAGAATACTGATAATTTTCAGTCGATCTAAATTTTTTCATCAAATTCAAAATTTCATTTCTCATTCAAGTAAAGCATTTCTTAAAATATTCAAACTTCGCATGTATCATGTATAAAGTGAAAAATCAATGTTATGGACATGCGAAATGTTGGAAACTTCTAATTAACTTCTTCAATGCGGGATCCAAAATATTTTTTTTTTCCTTTTTTCAACTAACAAAATTTGGTTCCAAATGATGAAGATTTTCCGTTCTGTGAGGTTTGAAAATGATAATGATGGTAAACGTACCATAAACACATCCAAAGACTTCTACTCTCATTGAGATTCTCATCACCCAGCGAGATGGATGAAACTTGACGTAGCGTGCAATGACCGGATACTTCAACGTTCTTATACGAGTGTTCTGGGAATCAATGTTACCATGGAACATCTGAAAATAAATTGAATTTTTTTTATTAAAACCATGAAAATAAAATAATACTATCATACCAGCTTTGGAAGGTACGGTATATGTAAGTGTACAGGTACGGTACTGTACATGTAACGGTACGTGAAAAATATGCACTACATGTATGATACACTGATACATGTACAATCATACACACATTGTACATATTGATACTAGTTAAATTCTGTAAAATTTCTAATACCTCTCTGATTCCAAACTCGTTGGTATAGAATCTCCACGTACTGCGATCACTAGAGAATGCAATGTTATATTCAGTCACATATTCTCCGGCTCCCTGCCGTCCCTGAGTTGCTACCTTGGTAATAATATACTCTCGTCCAAGATCGATGGCTAGCCATTGGTTGGCATCCATTACATTGGCAGTCCATGAGCCTGATGCCTCATCAAGCCTTCCCCTTGCAGGGTTACGGCTATTTTGACTTGATGACGCCCAAAAAGCGCCATCTGGAATAAGCCTTCCATTGTTGACACCTAGTCCTATGGCTGCGCCTTCAGGGCAGTCTGAATCTCTATATGGTGTGGCTGTAAATATTGAAATGTGCATTATAAACTTAACATGTGTATGTATTTCGGATATAAGTTTGAGGGGGGATGTTTGTGCAAATTTACCTTTTCTGTTTTAACAAATTACTTTAACCATGTGAGAGTTTCCTTAATATGTAAAACAAAACATCTTTTCACAGATAATTGGTTGAGTTGCCACTGCAAAGCGGACAATACAGAAAAAGCAACATTTTTTCGAATTTCCTCTGATAATCAGAAAAGGGTGTGCATGAATGCTTTCTATCAATCATGAGCGATTTTTTTTCTAGCATATTATGTTACTAAACAATTTAATTAACTTTAATTGACGATTTATATCGTACGATTATTGGATATTTTGAAAATACCTATCCATTTCCGTATTTTCCGAAGCCATTTGCATTAGATCACCTGTAACAGGTGCGATTTCAAATATAAGCCTTTGCTTGATTATTCTTCTACACTGTTAATTGTTTCATAGACAAAAAGAATTAATACTTACGATCTCTTTGATAACCAATTATCACATCTAAAGTGCAAAATATAAAAATAATTAAACACTTTAGCCGCGCCATTGCGACTTTCGTGTTGTTTTTAAATGCAGTTACGTCCCTTTCTAACTCACGTGACACGAGATAACCCTTTCATTGGCCAGCTCACCTGTACAGGTGAGTCAATCATGTAATGTGTTTGCATAAGATGACTATTATCTCTTATAATTAAGGGGGTAAAAAATTAAATGGACACATGAAAAAAAAAGCGAGAAGCTTGGATTTTCAGAACATAGCGCCTGTTTTCCAAGGGGGGGGGGGGGGGGGGGTGTCCCATGCAATATGAACTTCATAAAAATTTATAAGACTAGTGCTCAAATTAACAAGATATCTACGGGCCTCTTCCCAACCCCATAGAAAAATAAAAATCCGCAAATGATATTGTTGCTGCGTGTTACTGTAAATATTATATAGTTCGTCGCCTCAGTTGTCTTCCGTAAGAACCCATATTTTGATTCTATTCAAACCCCCCCCCCCCTACGAGCGTGTGTGTACTTTAAAGTAAATAGATCTAAAAAAAAATTCTATTTCACTCTTCCTCACGTTGGATCTTTAATCATATTTTGGATCTAAAATTTTATATAACACAGAAGACGTACGGCTGTTTGTAATCTACATAGTATGTTTCATTTTTATTTTTTTTGGAAGGGGGGGGGGGATCATAATCTGCCTCCGTTTGACATTGAGGCTTGACATTTAAAACTGACGCTTCAAAAGTTTTCAAATGAACCTTTATCTGCACTTTATATACGCCCCTGTCTGCACATGAAAGGTAGTTAGCTCGCAACACAGATTATTAATTACGATGCTGTAAATATAGTAGCTTTCCATAAACGCACAATTTTAATCGTTCGGCGTTATACATTATTCTACACTTTTTTCCTGGGCGCACCTGGGCTTAAAATATTCTCCAGGCTTAAAGTAGTAGGACCGCTTTTTAGCTACAAGAAACGTTCATCGTCGTAGACCACAATCAGTCACTTATTGCGAGTTCTGAGACGATGATCGTTTTATCGCGTCAAAGCTGGTGCGAAATAATTATTATGTTTCATTCAATATAATTATATCAATAAAAACGCAAACACTCAAATACACAAATTTACGGCCATTTGGCCTTTATCAAGCGTCAAAATGGGGCCGAAAATTTGTGTATTTGAGTGTTTGTGTCTTTATTTGTATCATCCCTTCCCTCTGGAAGAAATATAATTATGTCTATCGGGTAAAATTTGATAGTACATGTAGCTCTGCAACAATGCCTAATAGCAAATTGGAGTATTTTTCATATCATATCGTGCCAGTGGTAATTACATGTATGATATCTTCCGTTCATCCTCGTGTATCACGGACCCTTCCATTTACCAATTGCTAATTTAATATTAATTTCGTTTTTAATCATACTCGTACTGCAATGTTCATCAGGGCCCGTTTGGGAAAGAAAACACTGAATGTTCAATGTAAGTGAGAGATAAAACCCACTATAATGAAAACTGTATCTAGTAAACTTTTGGCTTAGTTTGACCTTGACGTTTGACCTTGAAAATTTTACATTATTAGGCATGTCCATCTTATCCTTTATCAGCATATGAATATGGAATCTTTACCTTGAAACCTAACTGATCTATAGAGTCAGATCCAAAGTGTTGAATTTTCATAAAATTTTCCCCTAAGTTTGACCTTGACCATTCCGTCTTTTCGATTTCACAGTCCTACATTCAATTTGTGCAGGTATCTGACGTAAAAGCATTGTGACGTCACTAAATTCCTTTAAAAACGTCATATAATATGTAATCCTCTTTCCCTAAATTTCATGCTGGTTTCCATAGAATTTTGAAGACGTCACAACGTGTTGACATCAGATACCTGCACGAATGGGAAGTAACTCTCTATTTCGAAAAGACAGAATGGAATATGAACATTCAAATTTATGTTATAAAATTTCGAAGTACAAATAATAAAAGAAGACACTAATTATTTTCTGATAAGCAAAAAATGCAATTTTATTGCAAGCGGAAAAATACAGGCACATTATGCAACAAAATGAATAGCAATTATAGTGATACAGAAATGTGTGTGAAACAACACACATACATTTTATGGTACTGTGCAATATGTGGAATTTAACACATATTCAATGAAATAAAAAATTACATGACAATGTGGTACATGTACAAAAATTGCAGCTCATAAACTTAGTATTTAATAATGATACTGTGTAAATGTAATTCCATAGCGCACATATGATATCAACTACTGCAAAAGCTTGGCTTTATTGAAATACACATATTTTACAATTCATACAATCATATACATTTATCAACATGTAGAGACCATTAGATTCAGTTCTGGCTAAAAAAAAATTCCTTGAGAGAAAACAATTTGACATTTTGATACATACTGTTTGACATACATGTATACATCATAAATTTACTATTGTAATTTCAAAAGGTCTGATAATAAAGATCTGCAGCCTGTTTAATAAAAATACTTACGAAAAATTTCAGGAATTTTTTCGTAACTTTTAATCATTTAGTGCTTCTTACATGTATAACCTAAAAATAGAGATGTTTTGTTTCTGAATTTACATTTAGCATGTAGAAATGATTTAGAAAGCACAGTATAATCTAAACTGATTAAGATTTCAAGCTTAAATTTGATGATGAAAGCTACGAAAATTCCTGAAATTTTTCGTAAGAATTTTTGCAAAACTAGGCACACTGTCTATAGTTACTTTAGTGTAGTATCACTTTGGCAAGAGAGACAACTCATCCATCAACATCTGCAAACTAGATAGCACAATTATTTTAATGCGCAAAAAATGAACAACGTTCTATTAACAATTGTTAGCAATTAAAACATTGAACAAATTTCAGATCCATCGTTACGGAATTGCATTGTGATAACAAAATATCTTAAATCTCATTTCAATATGAATGAATCATCATAAGCTAAATTATTCTTTAAACTGAAGGTAATTCTATAATCAGAATCAGCTTCCAATCAATACAAATTACACAACCATACTAGTATGGCATCAACTATATGGGTTTTTTTTCTATTCATTTCATTTTAATCTCAATTGATTCAGTATCTTTTTCATCAATTCATATTCTTAGTTTATAACAGATATGACCTTAACTAAGTGATTAAGTGATTTTTTTTTTAAAATGAGAATAATTCCCATGTAGGGAAGTCTATAAGCTTGACATTTACATTAAATGTGACTTCTCCAGACAAGTATTACATTTTTCTCATTTTTAATGTAAAATGATGTAAAATTAGTATTGAAATATGGTGACGTGAAATTATTTCAACTTTATAAAACAAAGTGCTTCCATAATTTTTATCATGTTTCCAAGGAGATAATTTTCTATCAGTAAATATAAGCTAGGAGCCTTAAGAATAATGGCTTGATTTAGCCCCGAAACAGTTCAATTATTTCTCGTGCGATGTCCATCCTTTGAAAGTTAAAACTGAATTTACTTCAGGAATATTTACAAAAGAATTAATTTATTAACGGATGCCTATTTCACATCTATTTTATTATACATGTAATTCAACTATCTCTCTCGGAATACCAATGTTTTAACAATGGTGAAGAGAAATCATTAAATCAGTTCAGTTTAGAAGGAAAAAGTTTACTAGATAAAATTATAATGTATAAGAAGATTCTTTTTAGGTTTATTATTTAAGTTTTAAGATTTTATTACTACGATAAGAAGAGGAAGAGGGTATGAATGTAGGAACATTTCAAATACACGGTAGCATATCACGTGACAAGCAAATAATCTCTAGCCTGAGAATTCCCTCCGATTAAACAAGGTACATGAAAATACTGTCTAAATCTACTTTATATGAATTTAATTTGGGTCTGTCATATGAGTATCATTATCATTTATATGATGGTAATCAATAGAATTATATTCATAGAACACTTCAACAGAAAATTTTGTTTATTTACGTGCACCATATCATAATATGTAAACAAAATAAAAAATATTCTGTTCAGTGTTCTCTGAATATACCTCTATTCTTGACAAGAAAAGATTACCAGCATATACATGTAGATGATAGTGATGCTCATATGATAGACTTAAAATAGTTTCCTATAAAGTAGATTTAGACTGTATTTACCATACTTAATCAAAGGAGATTCCCGGGCTAGAGATTATTTGCATACCACGTGATACGCTACTGTGAAATATCGAACAAAAATATACATTATATGCATTATTTTACATAAATTTGATGTGTATTTTGCTTGCATCCCTTTTTATGTTAAAAGTGTAAAAAAATAAATTTTGATGATACTATACTCGATATAATCGGTAAACTGCACAATCCAGAAACTGAAAACCGTTTTATTTTGTATTAAAGTCACAAGCACAATGTAAGCTTTCAGGTGCAAAATACACACTGTGTAGAAGTAAACAACTTTATATCGTTTATTTCATTCAAAACTATTGTATATTTCATTGGATTGCCCAAAGAATAGATAAGTCCACTAAATAAAAAGGTCAGAAATCAAAATTTTTTATCAGTTACACGGCTTTAGAAACCAATTCTTCAAAAATAGCCCATCCCACCTTTTTTTTTTACTTGTGGGACATTGTTCCACCTTAAGTTACAGAACCCCATTTGGTCAGAAAACTTGTATTAATGATATAAACCTTTGGTGAAAGTGGCATTCTGTATCTCAAGGTGAAACAATATTGGAAAAAAAATTGTTTTCCATTGATTTCTATTGGAAAAGCCCTTGTTTTAACCCAAAAATATTTCATCATGATTATTATATCCAACCTGACAGCAGATTCAGATGTGGAACAAATTAGTCATCATTTCTATCGAAAAATTTTGCATTTTGAAATTTCAAGTTTTTCAGGGCAGATTTTACATCTTATTTTTTTTATAGGGCTCTTCTCTAAGTGTTAATAATAAATCATACCTAAGAAGACAGTATGTGACACACTTTACATCAAGCTGAATAATTAACAATTCTTAAAAGCAGACACGTTTGCCTGAAGGAATTTAACTTTAACAAACAACCTCAGTCTACATTATAATGCTAAATAACCATATTAAATATGACAGTCATTTTTCAACATTTTGCTTGAAAAAGAACTCCAAAGTAAAAAGTATGTATATATATCTCCAAAGAGTAAAATCTGACATGATTAGTCTTAAATATATTAGTATGCATTTCAAGATTCTTGATATACTTGTCCTTTGAGACTAAGTAAATGTAATAATGACAAAGCATTCAATCAATTCATTACATGAGTTTAGGGGCTTTAAAAAACAAAAATATGCAAACTTGTAAATCATCAATACAAAGTCTTTATGAACGTGAGCACTAAAAACTTATATCCACATACTATATGCTAAGCACATAAAATACAACAAACATAAATTTGGCACATGTAAACAAATACTTAAAGGAATGATATACAAATTGTTTGAAAAGAGACTAAAATTTGCGTCAAAACAAAAAATTTCAAGAATTTAAAACTCTTGACAAATCCGTCAACTAAACAGAAAACTATATATACGCTACAAGCTTTTTGCCTTGCATTCATAAAGAGGCAGTTCATTACAAGTGTATTTCACTTTTAAAAAGTACCATACATACAGTACTGAAAAATAAACAAGACTTCAAATAAGTACAATCATTACTACAACATTTTTCCACATTGAACAAGACAATAGAATTGGCAAGTCTCATTTTGAAATTGGAAATAGGTTGAATTGCGATTCATATCACCATGGTGGGTAATCTCGCAACTCAGAACATTCGGTTTTTGTGTAATTTCGTGCGATATAAATAATTTATCACAAAAAGGGGAATGTGATGCAGTGTCAGGATGCCATAGCCATGTGAGAGAATAATATCTTTTAATAAAGGTGAAAAAAACGATCAGTGTGATTCATGTGGATGAAAGTGAAAGTAGAATGCCGATCGTCTTTATGCGTTATTAAAAGCTAATATTCACCTTATTTTGGATACAACTCATAGGTAAGACATTCTTACACTGCATCACATTCCTCTTTTTGTTATAAATGATCTATATTGCACAATAAGCTTAAAATGCATCAAAGATGCAAAGTGCTGAGTTGCAAAACTTGAATGGTCTCGACAGATGGGAAGCATCACAGACACGTTTCAGGTTG
Source organism: Pinctada imbricata (assembly GCA_033119305.1). Classification (NCBI taxonomy): domain Eukaryota; kingdom Metazoa; phylum Mollusca; class Bivalvia; order Pterioida; family Pteriidae; genus Pinctada; species Pinctada imbricata. The sequence goes on from VSWD01000003.1 coordinate 33,593,277, forward strand.
ATACACATTCATATATAATTCAGAAACCAAATCAATTACCCAAGTCCTATGAATTTGACATTTGCTCTTTTGATCCCAAAATCAATAGGGGTCATCCTTGATTCATGGAAAACATTTCTGACAAGTTTCATGATTAAAGGTGCAATACATGCCCAAGTATAGTCCCGAAACTATTTTCAATTATCAGAATCCTATGACCTTGACCTTTGGATGCAAAAATCACAAGGGGTCATACTTGATTCATGGGAAACATTTCCGGAACATTTCATGATCATAGATGCAATACAGGCTCAAATATTATCTGGAAACCATTTTCAATCATCAGTGATAGGGATCATCCTTGATTCATGGAAAGCATTTCTGGCAAGTTTCATGATTATAGGAGCTACGCAGGCTCTAATATGGTCTGGACGTTTGACCTTTTGACCTCAAAATCAATAGGGGTCATCATTGATTCATAAGAAACATTTCTGGCAAGTTTCATGATCATAGGTGCAATACACCCTCTTATATCATCCGGAAACAATTTTCAATTTTCAATTACCTAAGTCCTGTGACCTTGATCTTTGACCCTTTGACCCCTAAATCAAAAGTGGTCATTTTCTATTCACTGGAAACATTTCTGGCAAGTTACATGATTATAGGTGCAATACAGGCTCAAATTCAGTCGGGAAACCATTTTTAATCATCTAAGTCCTGTGACCTTGACCTTTGACCTTTGAACCCCAAAATTGATAGTGGTCATCCTTGATCCATGGGAAACATTTCTGGCAAGCTTCATGATTATAATTGCAATACAGGCTGAAATATGGTCCGGAAACCACTTTCAATCATCGGAGTCCTGTGACCTTGACCTTTGGACCCCAAAATCAATAGGGGTCATTCTTGATTCATGGGAATCATTATTGGCAAGTTTCATGACTTTAGGTGCAATACAGGCTAAAATATGACCAGGAAACCATTTTCAATCATCAGAGTCCTGTGACCTTGACCTTTGACCTTTTGACCCCCAAAATCAAAAGTGGTCATTTTCTATTCACAGGAAACATTTCTGGCAAGTTACATGATTATAGGTGCAATACAGGCTGAAATATGGTCCGAAAACCAATTTCAATCAACAGAGTCCTGTGACCTTGACCTTTGACCTTTTGACCCCAAAATCAATAGGCCTCATCCTTGATTCAAGGGAAACATTTCTGGCAAGTTTCATGATTATAGGTGCAATATAGGCTGAAATATGGTCTGGAAACCATTTTCAATCATCTGAGTCCTGTGACCTTGACCTTTGACCTTTTGACCCCAAAATCAATAGGCATCATCCTTGATTCAAGGGAAACATTTCTGGCAAGTTTCATGATTATAGGTGCAATACAGGCTGAAATATGGTCCGGAAACCATTTTCAATCATCTGAGTCCTGTGACCTTGACCTTTGACCTTTTGACCCCAAAATCAATAGGGCTCATCCTTGACTATTGGTGAGTAAGTGTATGAAGTTTCATTGTTATAGCCTCTTTTGTAGTTGACTTATAGTCCGGAAACCAATTGTTGACGCCCTCCCGCCCGCCCGCCCGCCCGCCCGCCCGCCCAGACGCCCGCCCGCCCTACCGTCTCACATCAAATTAAGAGCCGAGTTTTGCAACTCGGCTAAAAAATAAAGAAAAACCGAGTGTTCTGCATTGTGAGATTACCCCCCGTGATCACTGACAGTTTAATTGTTTAAAGAATTTCACTCCATCACATTTTTTCTTTATCTGAAAAATATTCATACGTTTGTTTATAATGGCCTCATACATTAGATCATTTTCAAGTTCTCACATACTTGTACCTGTATAGTTATAAAGATTAACCTATATGTATGACCAACTACAACATATCTATGTTATTTAAGTAGACAAACAGACCGACCAATTACTAACCAATGAACTATCAGCAGATTTTGAAAACAGCAATTGCCACATTGCGTAATGAAATTCTGATTAACCGGTAAAACATATCACCGACCATCTATCGAGCAATAAATCAAATAGCCTATTGCTAGATCGACAAATGGCACATATTTTAAATGTAGGCTTAATTCTCACTTTTATTGAGAGGGAGGGGGGGGGGGGGAGTTTAGGTTAGTTGGGACTGACTAAATGTTTTAATAAACTGAATCTACTGTTAATTTGTGCATGGAGAGGTGGTTTAACTGCCTTGATAACTCCGTATTACATCATTGTTACAATTTGTAATCGAGTTTTTGCAGAAAACAGATTTATTTCCAATTTGAGACACCGTATCTAATGTAAAGCCATATGACGTCATGAAAATGGTATGGTAACGTCAATTTTATACCATCGTTTCCCAGAGTTTTAGGACTGTTTCCAATGAATTTGATGACGTCACAATTAGTCTACGTCAGATACCGTCCCATAGGGGAAGCAACTCTTTTTTTTCGAAAATACGGAAGATGCTGTTCATTTTAATGATTCATAAATATATCAGTCTCTGACTTAATTGTCAATTAACCTACCTTACACATAATTTGCATTTGTAATTTTTATCTTACACATAATTGTAAATATAATTTTAAAGAGGCATAATTGAAATAGATGTAAAATAAATCAATAGATAGATATTCATTTCATCGACTGACAACTGTACATTTAAAGATATCTGAACTTAACAATGAGGAAATGGGTCAAAAGAAAATTTGGTAAAAAAATGAAAAATTTACAATGCACATTTTTGATGCACTTGTGGGAATCTATTCATCAGTTTAGATAAGATAATAAAAATTCATAAATGAATACACTTTATGAGTGTAAGTGAATAATTTTACAATGCCCCTTCTGTCAAACATTTACCATATTTACTGTAATATACATGTATGTTGATTACAAGGTATAAAATATTCAAACAAAATACAATTCAGATACAATGTAAATTGATACAAATAAGCTAGAATGCCCTATGATACACTCAAAGAACCATTCTATCAAACCCAAGTTTAGTAAATAATACATACTGTAAATGTCATAGAAGTATGCAAAACACAAAGTTACAGAATAATAGATCTACCTTTTCACTGTAAAGTTCACTGGAATCGCTTTAAATGTCTTTTCTACGGTATTACCAACTAAAAAAAAATCATTCCAAGGAATGCATATGTCGCCTGCGAAACATAGCGACGCTCAGGAATCACTTTTATAGGGTGTGACATCCAAGTGTGACGGACAGACGGACAACATGATCCCTAAGTGTCGCTATGCTTCGCAGGCGACACAATAAAATGACCTCATCACGCAGCAGTACATAGCACAATTTAGAGCGGCATGTACTGGCATGGTGGGAGATTGTTTACCATATTTCATTTAAAAAGTTATAGGCTCGATCCTCATGTACGGACATCACTACAAATTCAAGAAAGTTGCATATACAACTCTATATACAGTGCCATCCAAACAAGGAATGGAAATAGGTCCTGGAAAGATTTTCAAGAATAGGAACTACATAACGTAATCATGGAATTCTGGCATGGATAAAAATATTTTAAGCTGGATATCATGTTTTGGGGTTTGACTTACTAAACCTAAAAGTGAAGGAAGGGTGGGTGTGAATATCTTTTTTTTTTAACTTAGGTTATGGCTTTGATAGAATGGTTCACTTGGTGATACAATGCAAAGCACGAATACCGGTAATATCGTTTCATTCTCACAAATATGAACAAGTTCAGATATGTAACTACATTGGGAATTAATCTTCCATATATTTCATTCAAATACATGTACGATGATGCACCATTAGTACATGACAATTTACAATGTGTACAAATTGAAATTCATTTTTCTCTTAAGAACTTTAGTATCGGCAGCAGCTGATATCTAATCAATCATTATATTAAAAAAAAAACAAGAATGAAACAGTCAAATGTGGTGCATATATATAGAATAAATGTCATAATTTGTGTATTGTTACGGGTACGATAAATGCACTTGCTGTGTGTTACATACCCATAACAAAACACAAATAAAGCCTGTGTTTGTGAAACACGAATGCCCCCGGTGGCATCTTTGTTAGTATGAACACTATTTTCTGTTGAGTACATGTATGTGAGGTCACTTGGTTAAAAGGTCAAAGGTCAAGGTCATGAGGTCAAAAATTTTGGTATCAATGGAAAGGTCTTGTCACAAGGAATACTCATGTGAAATATGAAAGCCCTATCACTTCCCATTCAAAAGTTATGCACAATGTTAAAGTTTTTGAAAAGTAGGTCAAAGGTCAAGGTCAAGGTCATGAGGTCAAAAATTTTGGTATCAATGGAAAGGTCTTGTCACAAGGAATACACATGTGAAGTATGAAAGCCCTATCACTTCCCATTCAAAAGTTATGCCCAATGTTAAAGTTTTTGAAAAGTAGGTCAAAGGTCAAGGTCAAGGTCACGAGGTCAAAAATTTTGGTATCAATGGAAAGGTCTTGTCACAAGGAATACACATGTGAAATATGAAAGCCCTATCACTTCCCATTCAAAAGTTATGCCCAATGTTAAAGTTTTTGAAAGTAGGTCAAAGGTCAAGGTCACGAGGTCAAAAATTTTGGTATCAATGGAAAGGTCTTGTCACAAGGAATACACATGTGAAATATGAAAGCCCTATCACTTCCCATTCAAAAGTTATGCCCAATGTTAAAGTTTTTGAAAAGTAGGTCAAAGGTCAAGGTCAAGGTCACGAGGTCAAAAATTTTGGTATCAATGGAAAGGTCTTGTCACAAGGAATACACATGTGAAATATGAAAGCCCTATCACTTCCCATTCAAAAGTTATGCCCAATGTTAAAGTTTTTGAAAAGTAGGTCAAAGGTCAAGGTCAAGGTCACGAGGTCAAAAATTTTGGTATCAATGGAAAGGTCTTGTCACAAGGAATACACATGTGAAATATGAAAGCCCTATCACTTCCCATTCAAAAGTTATGCCCAATGTTAAAGTTTTTGAAAGTAGGTCAAAGGTCAAGGTCACGAGGTCAAAAATTTTGGTATCAATGGAAAGGTCTTGTCACAAGGAATACACATGTGAAATATGAAAGCCCTATCACTTCCCATTCAAAAGTTATGCCCAATGTTAAAGTTTTTGAAAAGTAGGTCAAAGGTCAAGGTCAAGGTCACGAGGTCAAAAATTTTGGTATCAATGGAAAGGTCTTGTCACAAGGAATACACATGTGAAATATGAAAGCCCTATCACTTCCCATTCAAAAGTTATGCCCAATGTTAAAGTTTTTGAAAAGTAGGTCAAAGGTCAAGGTCAAGGTCACGAGGTCAAAAATTTTGGTATCAATGGAAAGGTCTTGTCACAAGGAATACACATGTGAAATATGAAAGCCCTATCACTTCCCATTCAAAAGTTATGCCCAATGTTAAAGTTTTTGAGAAGAAGGTTAAAGGTCAAGGTCAAGGTCACGAGGTCAAAAATTTTTGTATCAATGGAAAGGTCTTGTCACAAGGAATACACATGTGAAATATGAAAGCCCTATCACTTCCCATTCAAAAGTTATGCCCAATGTTAAAGTTTTTGAAAAGTAGGTCAAAGGTCAAGGTCAAGGTCACGAGGTCAAAAATTTTGGTATCAATGGAAAGGTCTTGTCACAAGGAATACACATGTGAAATATGAAAGCCCTATCACTTCCCATTCAAAAGTTATGTCCAATGTTAAAGTTTTTCGGACAAACAGACAGACAAACAGACAAACAGACAAACAGATAAACAGACAAACAGACGGACAGGCCAAAAACTATATGCCCCCGAATCTTTGATTCCGGGGGCATAAAAATCATGGATTGAGGGATCCATTTGAAAAACTTGGGTGGATCAAGTACTTGAAAGGCAATTGTGGGAGACCAAAGTATTACATGTATTTCAGAAAAAATTAACTGGAAATGTCAAATATCACACCTACACAGTATTTACGAAGAATGCCCTATTGCCGATGATATCTGGTGGTTTTTGTTAATGTCCTGGGGATTTTATGGAAATTTTAATCATGTTATACAATAAAAAAACAACCGATATAAAAATGTTCTGTGGTTTGGCAGACTACCGAATAACCAGAAATTTTCGTGAGTATCGAATTTCACAATTTCATGGTAAAATAGGGTGTCTTTATTTTCACGAGTACAATTTTTCGCGATTTTTAAATACAAACAAATGTGTAAATAAGATGGAACTGTTTCGTACCTTTCATTATTTAAGTTTTTGTTAATTCTTTCATAAGAGTACACTCAATTCAATTCTTTTTATGTTTACCTGGGAAAGTTGAAGGATGACACATGTACACTAAGAACAAAATGTAGCTAATATACCACTTTGTATTATACCTTATTTAGCGATTTCAAACCACTCGCGAATATAGCGAAAATTAGTATCTTCCGTAAATTTCTGGTTATACGGTATTTAGTAAACACTGCCTATGAAATGTTGCACTATAATAAACATCAAATTAAAGTACATGACTCACTATGCCATTGATTGGATGTGGTTAATTTGAATAAAGCAATCACTACATTGAAGTACATGTACTTCTTTTTTGACAGTAAAAATTCATTTCAAGACCTTACAATGTTGACTCTTTTCTAAAAAAAATTGTTTTCTTATTTTCTCTTACTTTATCCATAGGGTTTATATTCTTTCCTGGAATTCATTAAGATTGGATACCATTTTCTTCAACTAGTGTTTGTTTTCGTTAAACTTGTTTATCATTTATAATTTCAATATTGTAGAAAATCAATCTTTACATGTATTTGATCTTCTGAATTGAAAGTCATATAAAAAATACATTTTTTGAAAGATTGTCCACTCTACTTTATACAATAATTCCTTAATACTTTTTTTAAACAGGCAAGATAAAAATTTGGTGCATTTAAGTAAGATCTCTTCATAGTGAAACATTTTCAGACATACATGTAATATACACAATCACGTAGATGCAGTATTTCTGAAGCTATAGATTCTGAAAGTAGACCATGTTCTGTGAAGTATAGGACCGATTTACATGTATTACAATTATAATGAAATGACAAGCATTAGGCTTTATATGACATGTACAACATTATGAACTTGTAGCACTTCCATATTTGTATCACAACCATCTAGCAAAAAGTCGGAGCTTGAAACAGATCTACGACGGGTAGTCGAATCTCGGCCATTTTCCGGGAGAAGTTTTTCATCAATTAATTCTGGGGAGTTACACATTAGCTGTGTCATTAAGCGGTCATCGTATAGAGAAAATCGTCCATGTTTAACTTTTACCGGCGTTTTGACACGCCTTTTGATCTTTGATGTAGGATCCACGTCTTCATTCGTATCAAGGTGGGTAGATTTTTTTGCCTCATTTTTTGAGTTGCGGACCAAAACATCGAGACTTTCACAAGTGTTTGATTTGGTGGGAACTTTTTGTCTGTAGTTATGGCCCCTTAGTGACAGAGAGCTTGGACGTTTGAGTTTCACCGATTCTTCTTTGCCTTCAAGGGAAAACTCTTTTAAGCTCAAAGTCTTTTTAGGACTTAGATCAGGAGTACTTCTTGAATGAGAACCTTTACGTACCCTGATCACAGAGTGACGGCCCTTGGAAGGGATTTTTTGCAGCTTTGCGACACCAACTTCTGCCATAAAAATACGGTTATCATGACCTTGATCTGAGTCGTAACTTGCTGTATCTCCCTCTGAACTTCCAATGCTGTTTTGCCGATTCTGCATTAGCATAGCGGGCGTAACGACTGCAGATCCATTTCTAATTTTGACTTCAGTTTGAATCGGAGTGTTTCTGTTGACAACTTTATTCTGATGCTCAACAATATCATTTGATATGGGGAGAACCTGCTGAGGATTTTGTATATTAGATCCATGAATAAGGTCAACATTTTCAGATCCTCTTCCCTCATTCTTATTACAATTATTCTTATTTCTACTCTTGGATGCTCGTTTTGCAAGCATTGCAATCTGACTCAACTTATTTCCAATGTCTTTTACTTTTATCAGTTTTCCAAGTCTGGATTTGTTGCCTCTCCTGTCGCCATGGTTACCATCTGCATCCCGCAGCAAAGGATTTGTGGTCGGTAGATTGGCTACTTTTGGTCGAATAATTCGGTGGTCATTATGCACTTGGTTTTGAACCAAAGGAATTCTTGGAGCTCGAGAATGGTTCAATGCATCACTCTGAACCAAAGCTACATCAGCATTGTCATTTAGAGAATCAAAAATTTCTTCCCCCATGGGAGGGGCACTCTGAACACTGTCGGAGCCACGCCGCCCACTACTGTACACAAGTTTATTTCCCGATACTGCAATTTCTTCATCACTACGTTTGTGGGTATTCCGTTCCACGGTAGGGTTTCGACCCTGACGTGGGCCGACCATGTTATTTTTAGCTAAAGTTACGTTCAGCATTTTATGCGGATGTTCATCTTCGGAGGGTGACAACAAAAATGTTTCTGTTGTAGAAGCTGACGCAGTTATCCCCCCTCTTCCCCTAATAGGCGATGACTGACTAACGACATTTTCACTGTTAATATATCCATTAGGTGGAGAAGTAATAACATGACTGGCAGTACTGCTATCCATCACAGAAAGAACTGGTTGATCATTGGCTGTTGCCATAGGAACAGTCATGTTAGGGTCAAGGTCACCTTGACTATTTGCAGCTTCAAGGTCAGAAGACTGTTCAAACAGGTTGCTTGTGGTAGTTACTGTAGGGGTAGCACCTGAAAGGTAAAGTTTGTTTTAAAATGTATTCATTATGACCTTGATGGCATCCAGAAACTAGACTTGACAATCTTTGGCAATATTACCTGCTAATAACTGCTAACAAGACCTACATGTATGAATTTCTAATTTTTTCTTGATAAAAGTTTAATTACTTTAAAACCTCTGTTTATAACATGTAAAATCTTTATGAAATGGTGTAACGATATGGCCTCTTCCCCCTACAATAATTATGCTAATTAATTATATTATTTTCTTTCTTATAACTGGGATATTTCCAATCATATATTTGTAAGAGAAGATAACTCTAATTTCAAACGTTAACTTTAGGATCATGCTACTGAACTGATGTAATAGAAATAATTTTCTCACTCACTAAGTCTTGAGATTGAAGAAAAAACTTAGAAGTGGCAGTTTGAGATTTTCTTGTCTCACATCCCACGTAACACATATTATGACAACATAGAACATTACGTCACGTCATTGTTAGATTTGTGCATATTTTAGTATAGATTCTGCTTGAAAATCATTTTAAAGATAATCATATAAGTTGAGTGAGAAAAATAATCTATCAATGCGAATGCCACTGCGACAGGGTAATCTCAAATTCAAAGAAATTGAGGTAAAAAAGTCATGATACTTCTTGATGTTCTGTAAAACAGCATCCCCCATGGAAAGAAATATGAACACATCTTCTATTCTCATGTAGCCCCCCCCCCCTTTCTTACATGTACATTTGATAATTTCTAACATACATGTAGTGTCATCATATCCAGTCTTCTCTCCTTTTCAAACTATCAATGTCCCCCATCCCCCAATCCCGTTCTTCAAATTTTTAATTACTATTAATGATACCTTGTAAATTACTATTAATGATACCTTTATTTTTAGTGTCCTGTGCCCATAGAGTCATCATATCTAAAATCCTTTCCTCTACACACATGGCAGTAAGTCTGGCCTCCGCGTCGTGGTCCCAACAATCCTCTATCGTTTCTTTCAAAGCACGTACTGCCTGTAAGACATAGCATCTATTTTTAAATGATTATTATTTTAAGAACTTGTCAAGAATTAACCTTACTCAAAATAAGAATATCTGCTTACATAAAGGCAAATGAAAGAAGCACATTCAAAGAATTGTAATTTCCTGCTACGTTATGTTTTCCCAAATCTATGTGCATATACACTGTACATGTAGATAAGGTCAATCTTTTCAAAATTAGGTCAGTGCATGGTTAAGGTCACTAGGTCAACAGTCATGGTAACAATTGAATGCATGTACATGTGAAATATCAAAGCCCTATTCCTTTACAGTTCCAGAGACTTTAAATGTAGGTCAAGGTCACTAGACGAAAGGTAATGGTTTAAGAGGAAAGCTTTGCCTACAAGGATAATTAAGAAGATAGTGAATATTTTTCTATCACAACAGCATACTACGTGATATGCAAATAATCTAGTGCACTGGAGTCCCCAGTAAATATTGTCATAATCTACTTAGTATGAATTTATTTTAGGCCTATCATATGAGCATCATTATCATTTATATGACAGTAATCCATTCTAATTGATAATGATGGCCATATTATCAGCCTAAAAGATACTCATATAAAGTAGATTTAGACAGTATTTACCTATACAGTTTAACCGAAGGAGATTTCCGTGTATTAGATTATTTGTGTATCGTGTGTCATGTGACAGTGTCTATAGAATGTTGATAAGATTGTATAACCTGACAGTAATCCCTCCAGACTTCAGGGAACTTTGGCCTGACTTTATTCCTGGACACTAGGATCTGCATCTCCTCAAAAGATGGGTGGATACCGGCCTCTCTCTGGTACGGCAGCTGGTACTCCGATAATGGAACTCCTACATGTCAAGGAGAGTAATTTCAATTTGAATAAAATGTAATTTTAAAATTAATATTTTTCACAGCATTGTTTTCTACTAACTGATTTTACTTTACTTGTACAATGTACATGTATTAGCACTCTGATAACTATTGCAGTGTGACCAATAGTCCATTTTCCAGAAAATAATTTTGACCGTTTTAAACTTTGGTTCTATATGCACAGACATCACATCATTTGGCAAATTCTTCAATTATGACGTCATATTTGATCGCGCTGACTTTATGCATTGTCATGTTTTCTATTTTAACATCATAATGAAAATACCGCCAAATTTTCTCGTGTCTGTCCGCCTAATGAATCTACTGGAAAATAAGCTATTAAATGGGAAATCATTATTATACATGTATATAGTCAGATAATTTCTATTTGCCCAGCAGAATTTCTGGTAGCCCCAGGCATAGGGCTAGTGAGATTTCATGAAGACTGAGTAACATTTTTTTTCCAGGAGCTTGCTTATAAAGTAAATGTAGTAGTTCCTGTTCAGATTTACGGAGATCTACACAAAAACCCATCATTGCAGCACAAATATATTCAAATTTAAAAGTTTCCAGATGAGGAGTTCAACTGCCTGATAAGTAACATAAGCGGAGAAGGGACTCTGCCAGTTTCTGAGAATGACGTGGAATCAACTCTTATACTCTCCACAAACATGACAAATGAAGTAAAGACTGTACAGTATCATTAATAATGTCATAGTAATCCTTTTCCGTCTTTCCGTTGATGTATGCTTACATGTGTGTTCGATTTGGAACGGTATTTGACGCCAAAGCATTATAACGCAATAAAAGGGGTAGGGCTACGAAGCCATATTGGCCCTAATTTTGAACATTATACTTCATAGAATTTTTAACTGTTATTTGACATTTTGAAACGTTCTCTACTGAATCGCGAATCTATTTTTTGTAAACATTACGTTTATCAATACCTTAAAGCCCTTTAAAACACCAAAATAGGTCATATTCCGCGAAATTGATGCAAAAACTGCATATTAAATTAGCAATGGCCGCATGCATTAACTAAGATGGAAAACTTATATGTGAAAGATTATCATCACTTCATGATTACATAACAGTTAAATGGCACTTTGTTCCGTGATATTTTTCTTTTCATGAAAAGCGGTAAACATTCGTGTATTTTCATGAGAGATATCAAGTATTTCTCATGAAATTTACTTCTAGAGAAAAATTGAGGGCCGATTTAGGGGTCTCGTAGCCCTATCCCTTTCTATAGGAACATCAGTTTTCTAGCGTACTTTCCCTGAATTTAATGTTGGTTCTTTAGAATTTGATGATGTCACAATAGGGTTACGTCATATACCGTCCCGAACGGGAAGTAACTCATTGTAACAGAAATCCTGAATACAATCTTACCATGATATAAGTCTGTACACCTTGTGGCAATCTCCCATAACACCAGGCCGAGAGCATACACATCTATCTGTTTTAAAGAAGCCTCTGATTCCCTAAGGTTAGCAGCGCCATCTAGGAGTTCCGGAGCCATGTACCTCAAAGTTCCAACCTGAGGAGAAAGGGACAATGTTGTAACTTCTAGAAATATAAAGTACCATTGACTTTCATGGAAACTTTGATTAGAATTTGAATCATTAAAGTTGTGTTTCTTATATATTGTTTTCATTTTCGTGCATGAACATCGACGGCAGGTGCGGCTAGCCAACAGGGGATGCTTACTCCTCCCGGGCACCTGGTCCCACCTCTAGCTTGCTAGATGTCCGTCGATGCTCGATTTGGTGCTCTATTGCGAGTGCTGTTGAGATTATTGTCAGGATCTTCTTTAACTCATTTGTTTCCCCTGATATTTATATACACATGTACATGTATCAGAGCATGAGGTTAATTCATTGTCTAACCCCCATTATAGATCTCTGTACTCACGTCTTGTAAGGCTGCTTGCTCAGCGTGTTCATACTGGCCGTTTTTGATCAGCTTGGATCCCATAGTTGTAATGGCGAATCCCAAGTCACCTATCACACACGACAAATCATCTCGTACAAGGATGTTCCTGGTATTTAAATCTCTATGGGCAACGGTAGGCTTAAACTTGTCTGTAACATAATGTTAATTTGTAAATTATAACAAATTCCATACTACCACTGTAGACTTTCTTTTAATCAAAGCTCTGAAGGAACTGATGGCGAGTTTCGTTTATTCATTTTAGAATGATATCAAACTATTCTATGGGATTTTTAAATATTGTATTAGCAGATACAACAAATCCATTTTCCAATGTTCGGAAATAAAACATTTATGAACCGTCAGGGACGGAAATTGGCGGTCGACCAGTCGCCCATGGCGACCAAATTTTTAGGTAGGCCCCCAAAACATCATGTCCTACTCGCCCATTTGGCGAATGAAAATAAAAATACACAGTCCATATTTAATTATAAAAAGGAATTTCTTTAGCTTCTATGTTTGGCCCCATACTTCGTCAATGAAGCTCTTTTAAAATCAGGGGCTTATATTAATACATGTACATACCTGTTTACATACGCAAAATTTACGTTTTCTCACGTGTCACTGTGCGAAGCCCTCGTTAAAAGTTGCTATTAAGATAATTGGAATTTGGATTACTGCATATTGTTCGCACGACACAGCCTTACTGCATGTACATGTTTTCGAAAGCATTCGTGTACACGTTTACCGATTCATTGAAAGGTAGTGGTACTTTGCACGGCCGAAATCAAAACTAATTTTCTTAATTCATTTATCGAAAATCTTTTAAAGTCATTCGCCAAATTTACGCCCAAAATCTCATTTCAACTGATTCAATCCATGCCATAGGGGACGGTATAACGGCGCGAATATATGTAATGAATGTGCCGACCAGAAACTCACTTTTTACATCTCTCTCTCTGTTGACATTTTAAAAATATCTATACGAACCATGTATTGTTCTAGCCCCCCCTCTCTCTCTCTCTCTCTCTCTCTCTTTCATTTTGTCGTTGATAACGTACATCAAAAATGCAATGATCGCTGTGCGATATAAGTCCCCTACCGGCGGCATAAATTTATGACTCGCATCTCTGTTCATCAGTGCATCATCTGCAACAACAGCCAAGAAAAGTCTGGGAAACTGAATTCACGAAATTTGCTAAGTCCAAGGACCATAACTCTTGTGAAAATTAGTCAATCTGAATTAAACTCAAATCTGCATCACACTATAATGTATTCACATACAAAAAACCAGTTCATTATCTGCAATAACAGGCAAGAAAAAGTCCGGAAAACTGCATATTTCATGAAATTTGCTAAGTCCAAGGGCAATAACTCTTGTAAAAATAGGCCAATAGAAACCAAACTCAAACTTGGTCTGTATCACACTGAGATGTATTTTTTACCAAAAATCAGTGCATTATTTGCAATAGAACTGAAGAAAAGTCCGGAAAACTGAAATTTTCATAAAATTTGCTAAGTCCAAGGGCCATAACTCTTGTAAAAATTGGTGAATCTAAAGCAAACTCAAACTTGATCTGTATCCCATTGAGATATATTCACATACCAAAAATGAGTTCAATTTATCCAACAACAACGGAAAAAAGTCCGGAGAACTGAAATTTTCATAAAATTTGCTAAGTCCAAGTGCCATAACTCTTGAAAAATTAGGTTAATCAAAATCAAACTCAAACTTGATCTGTATCACATTGAGATATATCCACATACCAAAAATGAGTTCAATATATGCAACAACAGCGGAAAAAAGTCCGGGAAACTGAAATTGTCATAAAATTTGCTAAGTCCAAGGGCCATAACTCTTGTAAAATTCGGTCAATCGAAAGCAAACTCAAACTTGATCTGTATCACATTGAGATATATCCACATACCAAAAGTGAGTTCAATATATGCAACAACAGCGGAAAAAAGTCAGGAAAACTGAAATTTTCATAAAATTAGCTAAGTCCAAGGGCCATAACTCTTGTAAAATTAGGTCAATCAAAAGCAAACTCAAACTTGATCTGTATCACATTGAGATATTATCCATAAAACCAAAAATGAGTTCAATATATACAACAACAGCAGAAAACATAGGTAATCACAGATTACAAAGCTCACCTCGTGACAGCAAAATTCAATTCAAACATATTTCTTAGTACATGTATATTGGCTTTTAAAGGCAAAACCACTCAAGCAGAAAAAGTGGGTCAAGGTCATTTTATGAAAGTTTGATCAAAGATACATCCAATATGCAAGTTTGGTACATGTAGCAGTTATACTTTGCTCAATATTGGCTTTATAAAGAGCAAAATCACTCAAGCGGAAAAAGTAGGTCAAGATCATTTTATGAAAGATTGATCAAAGATACATCCAATATGCAAGTTTGGGACATGTATCACTTATACTTTGCTCAATATTGGCTTTTAAAGGCAAAATCACTCAAGCGGAAAAAGTAGGTCGAGGTCATTTTATGAAAGATTGATCAAAGATACATCCAATATGCAAGTTTGGTACATGTATCACTTATACTTTGCTCAATATTGGCTTTTAAAGGCAAAATCACTCAAGCGGAAAAAGTAGGTCGAGGTCATTTTATGAAAGATTGATCAAAGATACATCCAATATGCAAGTTTGGTACATGTATCACTTATACTTTGCTCAATATTGGCTTTTAAAGGCAAAATCATTCAAGCGGAAAAAGTAGGTCAAGGTCATTTTATGAAAGTTTGATCAAAGATACATCCAATATGCAAGTTTGGTACATGTATCACTTATACTTTGCTCAATATTGGCTTTTAAAGGCAAAATCATTCAAGCGGAAAAAGTAGGTCAAGGTCATTTTATGAAAGTTTGATCAAAGATACATCCAATATGCAAGTTTGGTACATGTATCACTTATACTTTGCTCAATATTGGCTTTTAAAGGCAAAATCACTCAAGCGGAAAAAGTAGGTCAAGGTCATTTTATGAAAGTTTGATCAAAGATACATCCAATATGCAAGTTTGGTACATGTAGCACTTATACTTTGCTCAATATTGGCTTTTAAAAGCGAAATCACTCAAGTGGAAAAAGTAGGTCAGATGCTGCATCCGATGCATGGGTCCATCTCGGCATCCAAAGATGAATCACTTGTGCAAGTTTGGTTACTGTAGCATTAGTACTTTGTTAGATACTGAGCTACCCCAAACTTCTTATCCAAATCACTCAAGCGTAAAATGCAGGTCAGATGCTGCATCCGGTGCATGGGTTCACCTCAGCATCCAAAGATGAATCACTTGTGCCAGTTTGGTTACTGTAAAATTAGTACTTTGTCAGATACTAAGCTACCCCAAACTTCTTAACCAAGTCTTTCAAGCGGAAAATGTAGGTCAGATGCTGCATCCGATGCATGGGTTCACCTCAGCATCCAAAGATGAATCACTTGTGCCAGTTTGGTTACTGTAAAATTAGTACTTTGTCAGATACTGAGCTACCCCAAACTTCTTAACCAAGTCACTCATGCAGAAAATGTAGGTCAGATGCTGCATCCCATGCATGGGTTCACCTCAGCATCCAAAGATGAATCACTTGTGCCAGTTTGGTTACTGTAGCATCAGTACTTTGTCAGATACTGAGCTACCCCAAACTTCTTAACCAAGTCACTCAAGCGGAAAATGTAGGTCAGATGCTGCATCTGATGCATGGGTTCACCTCAGCATCCAAAGATGAATCACTTGTGCCAGTTTGGTTACTGTAGCATTAGGTTTTTGTCAGATACTGAGCTACCCCAAACTTCTTAACCAAGTCACTCAAGCGGAAAATGTAGGTCAGATGCTGCATCCGATGCATGGGTTCACCTCAGCATCCAAAGATGAATCACTTGTGCCAGTTTGGTTACTGTAGCATTAGTACTTTGTCAGATACTGAGCTACCCCAAACTTCTTAACCGGACGCGGACGCGGACACGGACGCGGACACAGACGCGGACGCGGACGCGGACGCGGACGCGTGGGGTTATAGCATAAGCTCACTCAACTTCGTCGAGGTGAGCTAAAAAAGCTCAGAAACTGAAATTTTCATAAAATTTGCTAAGTCCAAGGGCCATAACTCTTGTAAAATTCGGTCAATCGAAAGCAAACTCAAATTTGATCTGTATCACATTGAGATATATCCACATACCAAAAATGAGTTCAATATATGCAACAACAGCGGAAAAAAGTCCGGAAAACTGAAATTTTCATAAAATTTGCTATGTCCAAGGGCCATAACTCTTGTAAAATTAGGTCAATCGAAAGCAAACTCAAACTTGATCTGTATCACATTGAGATATATCCACATACCAAAAATGAGTTCAATATATGCAACAACAGCGAAAAAATGGGACAGACGGACAGACGGACAGACGGACGGACGGACAGACAGACAGACCGAGAGGAAACTAAGAGTCCCCTTCGGCGTTGCTGGTAGGGGACTAATAAGCATGAAACGTGAGACTGTACAATACTAAAGTGACGTTTTATTCAGTAGAAACCTATCGGATTAAAAAGACCCCCCCCCCCCCCATCAAAAAAAATAAAACAAAAACAATAGGCAAGCGTTTGGAAGGGGTGTCATGACCCGCAGAAAGAAAAAAAAACGATCGTGAAAGTGATTTCAAAAGAACTACAGCAGAGGTTTTTATTGTTCTATTAGAGGCTATTAAAACGTGTAGAACTCGACATTGTACAAGAGTATCTGTACCTGGAAGAAATAAACTTATCTTCTTTACAAGTTTAAGATTAGATGTGTATTTTTTCTGGGCCCCCAAATTTTAGCCATTTTAAATCAAGAAAGAGTGAATATTAGTGAATATTACTTACCTTTTAGTAAATGTTAAACGTCTTTAAATTCAATAGCATCATTTTATACCTGATAAATTTACAGCGTGGACCAGACATGCACGTTTCGGGTACTAAACCCTCGTCAGTGATCCTTAGTCTAAACAATGTAATATGGCCAAAAAGTATGAAAATCATTATGTCCAAAAATGTACCAAAAGACGTAGCAGAATGAGTGGGATATGATGCTACAGGACCCACGTTTTAGAAATTTCAAGCAATTTTGTAACAGAAAATTTCAAATGCGTTGAAGAGAAAGACGATCAACCGAAGTTGATCGAACTTGGCTACATGTGCCCTCGGGGACTCTTGGTCCACCAGCAGTGACACTCACCAAGTAGTTCAAATGTTAAACGTCTTTAAATTCAATAGCATATATAATTGTTAAATGCATCAAATCCCATTCTTTAATTAATTACAGTCACGAAAATGGTCCTAAAAAGGCTGAAATTAAAGAGATTCCAGGAGGCTTCAACCCCCCTAACAGGGCTCTGCCCTGGACCCGCTGGGGATCTAGGAAGTCCCCAGACCCCTTGCCAATTATTTACGTCCCCCCCTGAATAATAAGGTGGATCTGCACTGATAGTACAGACGTTTATTTTTTCTTCATGTATAGCACAGGGGTGAGGTATTATCGCTTGGTCACAAACTCTTTCCTCTATACGTACCCTTTCTTCTATATGTCTATATCAAAAAGTTTTATATATATAGACAGAAATTCCCTTACGAAAAAAATCTATACAAAACTATATGTCTCCTATATGTAAACTATATTTCTCCTATAGGTTTCCAGCTTTTGTGTCTAGGTTGGTTATAGGTATAGGTAACATATAGGTAAAATTGAATTTAACCTATAGGTGATATATATGTTAAAAATAGGGGAAATGCATACAGCATACCATGTCTGCTGGAGCTATAGGGAGGTTATAGTGCAACTATATGAATACTGAACTTAGTCTAATTTAGCTTCTCTTTAGACTTAGAAAATTGTACTGCTCTGCATCTTTGAGGGAAAATTTCTAAGTCCAGAACCATGACAATTTCTTTAAAAATTGTGTTTAAACTTATATTACATGAAATACAAGGCAATATGGGTATCAAAATGTATATTTTTCCGAGATCTGTTAGAAAAGAAAAGCAATCTGGAATTTAACAGTATTTCACATTCTAATGTTTTCACATTGTACCTTAATTATCAGTTAATCTGTTTGTAACTGGTTTTAGTTTGGGGGTGGGGTGGGGTGGGGGTTGTTTACAGCCATGGAAGTGGGTCCAGGCTAATAAAAAGAATATGACAAATCAGAAAAGCAAAGAATGTTCATTATATGACCAGTATATATAATGTATAGGGGATGCAAATTATGTATCCATAATTTGCATATAATTATCTTGTATTTGTCAACAATTCTTTTAAATTCATATTCTAAATATAATTCAGGAGGTTGAATAAAAAGAAAGTCTAAAATGAATTTAGACCAAGTCCCTCCCCCTTTTCCTGCTCTGAATATATGAAAAGAAAAAGGCTCATAGACCATGAAATACAAAATAATAAGATTGTCCATCTTTCCCAGGATTCGAACCCTGGACCCCTAAATCAGAAGTCCGACACTCACGTTTATACGATGTGGTATATCGTAAGAAGCATCTTAGTTTGAAATGTTTGTGTACGACACGTCCATGATTAGAAGACAGCCAATCAAAACGACGGATTTTAAAAGGTTCGGGCGGAAAAGTTGAAGTTTGGATCGTAATTTCGTCTGCATTCATGTAATACACCAAAGCCAAGTGAATAAATCAAAGTATTATAAAACGACCATGAAGCCAAGTGAAAATTCCCGCGGTCTACTGAGCACGTCGGTATACTAAGCACCTCAGTCGATGGGATATTTACATCAAATCTTTGTTTAATATACTTTCTGTGAAAAGATGCAGTAGTAGAACTAGAAGAGCTGAGAAATTTTGATGTTAGACCGACAAGAAGGTAAGCTATGTTTTCCTTGTGTATTAGAAATAATTGATTCGCTAGTTGTAAATTAACAGCTGAACAGAGGTAATCGGAGCTAAATCTTAACAAAAGGGCGGAGAAAATACACTTTTATGTCTTATCTCTACTGCATCATGGGACTGAAAAATTCTACAGTGGATATATCCAATGTCATGACTTTAAATCCGGGGAAGGGCCAGGAAGTGAGAGGAATGGAGGGATCATGGAAGAGGACAGAATGGGGAAGGAATGGGGGTTGGAGGGAGAAGCCTCAGAAGGGAATAGTGGGCAAATGTGCACCTACATGTATATGAAGAGTGTCACTGTTTCATGCATTTGCAGTGTGCGTAGATGTATAAAAGAACACAGCATGAATGGTATTTCACTGGTTTTATAAACATCATTTTTAAAACTTTGATGGTTCCGATAATTACCGGTACAGAATCAATAGCTAGCCTCTGATAGTGTCCAGATAATCAATAGTAAAATTTGTCCAATTGTTCATCACTATTTCTCCTGAATCTAGTATCATAAATTTTGCTCGTTTTTTTACTTTCAGACTACGGGGTACTGTACAATTGTACCGGTAGAGGGAGAACTAACGTGGCAGAATAGTCATGCAGCTAGATGACAGAGGCCACCGACTGTTAGAAGTAGAAGTAGAGGTAGAACCAGGCCAAATTAAGGACAGAAAAATGTGTAGATATACTGTACCAAAACGCTTTGACAATTTCCAAACTTCTTTACATGTTGTGAAACATCATAATCATTCTCTGTGTAATTCTCGTGGATATTATAGGATCATCCAGTGTAATACAGAACCGTACAAAAATTCGTACTTCCCAAAGACCATTACTGATTGGAACCTACTTGAAGACACAATCATGCTTGTGAAAAGTTCCGGGGCCTTTCGATCGGCCATCCAGCAGCGAAACTAACCTGCTAACATCACTTGTGCTCTTTCCTCCATCGCATATGCTGTAAAAGGCCAGGCGACATAACTATCCAGATCCAGACCAGAAAAACTATGAATATGTTACATTTTAAAATTGATTTGAACTTCAACTGCTTTGTTGTGTTAATGTGAGATAAAAAGTTAATTCAATTTTATGTCTTGATAGTTATTTTTACCATCAATAATTGGGAATATTTGTCATATGTTGATATGTCTGTACAGCATGTAATGTTCAATGCTTGGTAAAGAACCATTCAGAATGCTTAAAATTCCCATATATTTGCCCTATATGGGAAGTATAGGTGAGCTTCTGAATGGGACCTATGTATCTACCTATCTGTGTATAGGTAGAGTATAGGGGGAATACAGGTACCTATGTATAGTTCAAGTATAGGAGGAGTATAAAGGACATAACATTGAAAGACATATAGACCAACTATAGGTGATATAGGTAGAAGCTGCCAGCAAGTATAGGTTGAAGCTCATTTGCATCTAATTTGCATTTAAAATCCCTATATGTCACATATATGTAAAGACTATAAGAGAACTATATGTAACCAATAGCAGATCCCTATATGTCACATATAAATTTTTTTCGTAAGGGAGGGTTTGTATTGAGGAAAGGGTTTGTGACTAAGCGATGATACCTCACCCCTGTGGTGTATAGATCTGCATATCTGTTCCACAGGCCGTAAAAGTGCCTGGTATGTGTACGATCTCGCAGATACACAGTCATGTCAAATTTCTAACTTCAACCATTGCAAAATTCGCTATAGAGGTTCCAATAAGATCATACTTTCTACGATTGTACCTATATATTTTATCTACTATGTCACAAAATTTCATTAAAAAATTCTCCGTACTTCCAGAGATATCGTAGGTACCATTTCTTCAGTGACCTAGTTTTTGTTTACTCGAATTTAGCTGTTCAGCGTGTACGTTCCAGCCCTGGCTCGGTGTTCAGTGAGTCAGTGCATTCTATTTGCGAGATGCGACAGACCAATGCGCTATGAACGCTTGATTGTCTGTGAATTCTAAATTGATTTCTATACCTAGAAGTGTAATGTATGACCGTAACTCCTCGTTAATCGCTTAAACAAACGAACTGCTACGACTTGAATATCAGCGCCTTCCATTTTATTAACATAGTGTCACGTGGTACAGTATAGAATTACCGAAAAGACAACATTTACTGAAAAGACAGTGGTATTTACCGAAAAGACCCCAAATTGTACCGAAAAGACACTTAAATTTCAAAACTAAACACATTTTATTATTGGAAATGTGTTTATACAATTAAATGTATCACCAAAACAAAAAATGAATATATCCGTCTATTCGGTAAATATCACTGTCGTTTCGGTAAATGCTGTTTTTTCGGTAATTCCAAGTACCGCAGTATAGCTGATAAACTTATAAGCAATGTTAACACACGTGCACACGAAACAGTTGAGGTTTACTGCATCCTAAGTATCCTTTTTAAAATAATCTCTAACTTTTTTTTAAACATTATGAAACAACTGTTAAAACGCGGAATGCAATGTACGCTGTCTTAAATAAATATGGTGAATAATGAGGTCCAGGGTCATCGGGCCACACGATCGGAGTTGAGAAAAACTGTGAATATATATTTATCTTCACTCATTTATACATTTTGGGGCGTGGGGATGTCACGGAAGTGGTGTGACGTCAAAATCCTGCGATCACTATAGCCGAGATCGCTACATGAAAATCGCCTAAAAATACTGTAAACGTGGAAATTTTTGCGTGAGGATAATTTTCGCCTTTTTTCGCGAATATACCGACTTTGCGAAAATTTCCACTGCGCGAATATACATGTAGCCCCGCTGCATTCTTACAATGGGAAAGACATTTTTATTGCGGAAATAAATACGTTTACAGTACACCCCAAGACTCAACATCACAATATTTGACGTATATTCTTCCTGTTACATTGTAACAGATCAATGGCGTCACAGTCAGAAATAATGTCAAAAGTTGTGATATTGAGTCTTGCCATGTCTATAATGCTGTAATATGAAAATGATCTACTACAGTATAAGAATAACTCCATCTTTAATTATCTTAATCCTAGAGTTATTATAATACATAATAAGATCAACCTACAAAGTAATATGCAAATAAGCATAGTTAATTGTTAGGTACATGTATGCATATAATGCAGAGGGTCTAGAACATAACTCAGGACATAAAATTTACTTGCCCAACCCTAAAAATCACTTGCCCATATCAAAAATTATATGTAGAGAAGGAAAGGTTGTATACAGTTATACTGCCAGTTATTTTAAAGACCATGTTAAAATCTGGTAAACATTTAGTATAGTGAGTGAATAATTCCTAAGAATGAAATAAAACCTGTCTTAGAATTATGAATAAAAAAGAAATCTGAATTAAGAGGATAAAAACACTCAATAAGTTGACTTGCCCAGAGGCAAGTTAACACTTGCTTTGCTCTTTCCCAACCTAACTTTTCACATGTAACAGGCAATGGGAAATGGGAATTCTAGACCCCTGTATTACATGAAAATCATGAAAATTTGTTGATTACCTCCCTTCCTGATATCTGTATGTAGATGTATAAGACCTCTAATAGTTCCTAGACACATACGACAAAATATGCTCCATTCTAAAGTGTTGTTCCTCAAATACTCCTGCAAATTCCCTTTAGACGCATACGACAAAATTATAAAAAATTTCCAGCCTGCGTCTGGAGTTAATCTCTCATCCGTCCCATAGAACTTTAGTAAATTTGAATGCTCTATGTGCGGCAAAGTATATATATACTTTTCATTTTGATACAACTGTTTGTGATTTGCGTTGAAAATTTTTACAGCCACTGGTAAATCTCCCATAGTCCCATGCCACACTTCTCCGTTTTTTGTCTGACTTATTTGGTAGTTTATTTTTAGATCATCGACGTCAAATCCAGAGGAGGGTGGAGCTTCTACAAGGTGTAGCGAATCAGGTGAAGGTTTCCTTGACGTAAGACAGAGTCGATATAACAAATATACACCCACGGTAATAAGGGCCACGGAGCACACAGACACAAGGGAGATAATTATTGTCCTTTCTTTGTACATTACATACGAACCATCTTGCAGATGATAATATGCTGAAATTAAAAATGTAATTGAGTATAAATGACTTTTTTACCATTTTTTTTTTCAATTCAAAATGAGATCAATGTGAGACAATTTTTCACAATGATTTTTACATGTAGGGCTATAATAAAGAAAGATTTTGAGTAACATCTATACCCTCTGAACAGGCCAAAAGGAAGTCGAGTATAAGAATGTTCTAATCAGAGATAAAAAGATGGAAAGCATATAAGTAAAATTCTATTTTCAAGGGAGGAGAATAACATGAGTCTATTTTTGGAAAAATCACTATTATCTTCAGATACTTATTTTGATGTAGACATTTTATAATACTTCCAGCATGTTTCCTGAGGAAGAGTTTGATTTGATTTGATTCTATTTTTTCATGTGCAGTGACTTAGGGTACCAGCTTATAGCTAAAAGATTAAGGGTCAGTTTGAAAATTTATCTTGCCGATGAAAATCAAAAATTTACCTTCATCTTCTGTAGTTAAGGCCTGATTTGGATCGTAACCATCAGACACATTCATATTACACAGGTTGCCATAGCAACAGCAGAATTTTCCGTACATTCCTCCGTATAGTTGATAAGACAGACGTTTAGGCGGACTCATGGACGTACAAGTATGGGGATTACAAGCACCATCTTCCTTCTTTGACTTGAAGCATCCTAAATTTATAAACCATTAGATTAATTCGGGCTGTCAATAATCTTGTTATTTAGCATTAAATGTCCAAGTCAACATTTTTCGTGTTGTTTTTCTTCCTGCCAATGAAAAAAGTGATTTAAATGCTTGGAAACAATGAAAAAGTGCGTAAAAAGTTCCCACCTCGGACACTTTCCGTCACTGTGTCATCCATTACAAATTTCGGCAAGTGGTAAAAATTTTTGCATAAAATCATAGAAATCTGGATGTTTACACATCTTACTGCAAGTGTCCTATCTTGGTTGTGTGGCTGCATACAATTTGATTGGACGTATCATTAGGTTTGATCAGTTCAGCACAGAATTTGAACTTACGATTTTTCAGTTTTAGAATGAGCCAATAGCTTGGAAGACTTATAGTGAGTTCACATTGTAACTTCATCAAATATCACATCTAGAAACATGAGTGAGAAGTACTACACATTCAGTACATTATACATGTTATAATCAACTGACTACATTGTAATTAGTACACAAAAAGTTAACATTGGCAAAACTGCATTATCGTCAATACCTTGGATCAAATCTATATCCGAATCATCCTAATTTAAGTAAACTGTCTTGTCAAAAAAGATGCATTTTTGGCCGGATTGCAAAGCAACTCCGATCTATAGATTGACGATGTCCCTCTGGCCGGATAGAAAATAAGTTTTTGTCGCTAACTGGGTCAAGGTCAATAGGTCAAATAATAAAGCATAAATTAAAAGGTTTTGTCAGAGGCAACCTACATGTATAATATAAAGTTTCCACTGCATACAGTTCCTTAGATTTTGCCTCAACCAGAAACTTTAACCAAATGTTGACGGCAGACGGATGGACAGACAGACAGACATCGTCAATCCATAGACCGGAATTGCTTTGCAATCCAGCCAAAAATCTATACATGTAGTATCATAAGTATCTGACATTTTGAAAGAGTATTGGTACATTCTAAATACTTTTAAAAATTCAATGTAACGTCAACATGAATAATTGGAATATAATTATAGTTACCTATTACCTATTACATGTACTGGCATTTAACATGGAAAATCTTCTTACAAAATTCTGTTTATCACATACCTTGCTGTATAATCCTAACGTCTGTAGAATTTTCTCCCGTGTCCGTCCAAAATGTATAACAGGAATCATTTTCTCCGGTACACCTTATAATCTGCGTTCCTTGATTTTTAGTTGTAGATATTTCGGCACTAGGAGTGGAAAGGGAAGTGTCTATGTTTTTGGCAATGTCGACAGCTCGAGGGCGATTCCTGATGTTAATGTGTTGGTAAGCACAGAGAGTTACTTTTTGTTTTTCTGCAATGGAACAGAATGACAAAATATTGAGTGACTAAGGGATCAATAATCTGAAAAATAACTCTGTCCTTTTAAAGACACAGTTACTTCCCATCTCTGCAGGTATCTGACGTTTAGTAAATAGACTACTTGCCGAAATTCATTTATGGGTAATAATATTATGAATAAAGCCTGTGTTTGTGAAACACGAATGCCCCCGGTGGCATATTTGTTAGTATGAACACTATTTTCTGTTAAGTACATGTATGTGAGGTCACTGGGTTAAAAGGTCAAAGGTCAAGGTCACAAGGTCAAAAATTTTGGTATCAATGGAAAGGTCTTGTCACAAGGAATACGCATGCGAAATATGAAAGCCCTATCACCTACCATTCAAAAGTTATGCCCAATGTTAAAGTTTTTGAAAAGTAGGTCAAAGGACAAGGTCAAGGTCACGAGGTCAAAATTTTTGGTATCAATGGAAAGGTCTTGTCACAAGGAATACACATGTGAAATATAAAAGCCCTATCACTTACCATTCAAAAGGTATGCCCAATGTTAAAGTTTTTGAAAAATAGGTCAAAGGTCAAGGTCACGAAGTCAAAAATTTTGGTATCAATGGAAAGGTCTTGTCACAAGGAACACACATGTGAAATATGAAAGCCCTATCACTTCCCATTCAAAAGTTATGCCCAATGTTAAAGTTTTTTGAAAAGTAGGTCAAAGGTCAAGGTCGGTCAAAAATTTTGGTATTAATGGAAAGGTCTTGTCACAAGGAATACACATGTGAAATATGAAAGCCCTATCACTTACCATTCAAAAGTTATGCCCAATGTTAAAGTTTTTTGAAAAGTAGGTCAAAGGTCAAGGTCAAGGTCACGAGGTCAAAAATTTTGGTATTAATGGAAAGGTCTTGTCACAAGGAATACACATGTGAAATATGAAAGCCCTATCACTTACCATTCAAAAGTTATGCCCAATGTTAAACTTTTTGAAAAGTAGGTCAAAGGTCAAGGTCAAGGTCACGAGGTCAAGAATTTTGGTATCAATGGAAAGGTCTTGTCACAAGGAATACACATGTGAAATATGAAAGCCCTATCACTTACCAATCAAAAGTTATGCCCAATGTTAAAGTTTTTTTAAAAGTAGGTCAAAGGTCAAGGTCAAGGTCACGAGGTCAAAAATTTTGGTATCAATGGAAAGGTCTTGTCACAAGGAATACACATGTGAAATATGAAAGCCCTATCATTTACCATTCAAAAGTTATGCCCAATGTTAAAGTTTTTGAAAAGTAGGTCAAAGGTCAAGGTCACGAGGTCAAAAATTTTGGTATCAATGGAAAGGTCTTGTCACAAGGAATACACATGTGAAATATGAAAGCCCTATCACTACCCATTCAAAAGTTATGTCCAATGTTAAAGTTTTTCGGACAAACAGACAAACAGACAAACAGACAAACAGATAAACAGACAAACAGACGGACAGGCCAAAAACTATATGCCCCCGAATCTTTGATTCCGGGGGCATAAAAATGTCTGAGGTAGGAACTTTTTGCGCTCTTTATTATTGCAGTGCAATAATGGAATTGCGTCTTTTAACAATTACGTCATTATAGAAAATTACGCCAAAAGATGTTGACTCGGACATTTTGAGTTCTATTACAAGACTGGAAAATGGTCTATAACATCACAATGCTTTTATGTCAGATACCATCATAAATGTTACATGGTCCTGTAAAATCCATAAGATGTGAGGGAAAAGATTGATTATAGCTAAATACATACATGTATGTTTTATCATAAAGCAATATTTTATGAAGCTAAAGTTTAAAGCAGAATAGAATAAACAGTGATTTTTTTACTAGCAAATTGGGACTGATTTTCGGCCCTTTCACAATGCCAAATTCCTACCATTTTTCCCAAAAAAGTGACATTAAATTCCCAAAACCCGAGAATATATTTTTTTCAATATTAAAAAATTTTACAAAGATCAACTAATTGACCTCTTATAGGCTCTTCAAAGGCCAGAAAACAAGAAAATGGCCTTATAAGGGACAGAGAAGATCTTGATCATGCAAGTGGGCAGTGGCTTGACCCTCAGGTTAAAGTTTTTTTTTTTCTTTGAAGAGTTTATGAAATGTTGCAGGGAATATCTGTCATGAATTTATCAACTCTGAAACAATTAGATTTAAGGTCAAACATAGAAAAGTCATATAGGTAACACACAAAACATGTTCTGGGATAATACATTTAGTACAAATATCTGATTTGGATTTTTTGAATCAGACACCCCCTGAGTTGTTTACATGTCTGACCAAATTTCTGCCATGCTTTGTGGGGTTTAGGTCTCTATATAATCTATATATCAATGTAATCTACCATGAAACGAAACTGCTTGATTTTAAAAGACCTACATGTAGTTGCTAAAATAATTTCTTTCAAATTACGTAAGTTTTGTTTATTTACAATACCTTATGCTTCATGATTGACAATTAGGTTTTTTTTCTTAATCGAGGGAATGTTACTTTACATCCATTCAAATCTACATGTAGATATGCCATCAAACTGACTTTAAGGATCTGTACTGCCCCAGAGTTTAGTTATAATGTCCCTTTAATATCTAAATTATTTCATTTTACTGACATTAGGTTTCTTTTCATAGCTTACAAAACACACAGAAATCTTCTTTTTCATAATAAATGAAAAACTGATATGTAAAAATGGAAACTGGAAATTAATCTGATTTTATCATCAAATGGTCAAAAAAAGGTGAAAATTTTTTTTTCGCTCGCTCCATGTTTTTCTAATTTGGAAATTTAAATCATCGCTCGCTCGCTCGCCCCTAAAAATTATTTTCAGATTATGAAGAACTATAATTTTAGTGTGGCCTAAAGTAACATTTACCATGACGTCATTTGTCTCATAATGACATCATGCTACATGTATGCTTTGGCCTTGCCGGAAGATCTTACCTTATGAAGAGGTAATAATATGACAAATACATTTTGTACAATAATTTGGCGTTAATTCTACCCTTTTCTGAATTGAAAATAGAGGGCTTTCTTTGGAAATACATACCAAATTCAATGTGAGTTATTGTTGTGTGAAAGCAATACGAATCTAAAATATTACGAATCAAATCTTATATGCAAATTAGATTTACAGTGCATTTGTCTGAACGTGGCATTTTAAAATGCATCCAGACTACTTTGTCAAGGTCAGCATGCCATCTTGTATGTATGGCGTTTCTATCTTGCGTCTTTATTTTAGAAAGGGAAATCTAATAATAAAGCCTACACTAATGCAGCAAGATACGCCTGTCCAGATTTATTTTCACAAAACCAAAAAGGTTGAACCTGAAAATCAAAAGGCTGATTCCTCTGCACAGTCAGATAGAAGTGTATAAATATCATGAAACTCTGTTATCGCATACTTAAATTATCGCGTTCCATAAGCCGACGGACAGATGGATGGACATCGGGACGAACATCGCCAAACCCTAATACGTCCCGTCAAATGACGTGCATATAAAAATTACACTAACCTTTTCTGTTTCTGTTCCTCATAAACATTTGAAAATCACTAGTATCATAATCCTCATCATCATCGTCATATACGTCATCATCATCATTTTCAGGTGAAGTTTGACTTCCCGTTTTCAGACGAGGCGTATGGTGTATCTAAAACCAAGATTAAAGATTTTAAGAATTTAAAGCAAATAAACAAAAAAAAAACAACATTTCTTTAATAAAAACTTCCTAGTTTCTGGTAGTAATTTGATAGCAGAATTCTGCATCAAAACAAAAGAAATAATTTGTGACAAGTACAAAAGGGGAATTGTTATTTTATACATGTATTTCTCAAATGTTTCTTCATACAATGTCATGTTTTATATATTTAAAAACCAACTCAGATTTTATGAGGAGTGCTGGCAATCTCAGATGGATACATGTACATGAATTTCAAAAGTCCGACAGTTTCTAGACCCAAACCGGATAGAATGTCTGATGGGTATTTCGTTCCAAGTTAATGAATTTACATTTACGAACTGAACATAAATGAGCAAAGTAAGCCCGGACAGTATAACTCCGTTTCCATCAGAATATCCAACATAATTTTATACCTGTCGGAACCACAAAACACAGTACGTTTATCCCCTTAATATATCTAAACATGTTAAACACATCTGTAATGAAACTAAATCCTTATTACCACAGAATCATTATTGCTCTCAACTCTGGACACTTTGCTGGTCAAGAAAGTCCTGAATGTGACCTTGACCCCTGGAATGTCCAGTTCGTTACAGCGATCGGACAGACAACAGCAGAGTCGATGTTCTCCCTCGTGGCCCCTGGGTGGGGTTATACATTTCCCTGGGGTACAATTAGCCTGGTTCCTCATTCCATTACTCCAGCAGCCTGTAAGATAGTGAAATGGTTTTAAAATGGTAAACACCGAAAATGGGAAGCAGTGACATTCTAAAGCTGTAAAACAGATTACTAGTGTCACTGTGTAGCATCACTTGCCTTAAGTTGGTGAAACCACGAACACAAAATGGAGGCACACTGCTCGTTTTGGGGAAAAAATACAGGTACTGTGATGGTTGTTTTGATTCAATTTTATCTTTACATAGCCGATCTCCTTGTAAAAAAATGATATTTTGATGATTCTCTGTTTGTCAGTCAAGAAACCATTGTAGTTTTTGCAAACATTCTGACAAAAGGAGCATCGTGGTTGAAATATGTTAAACACAATGTTGTGGTGGTTTCCACGCAATATCTACAGCTTTTGTCACAATGTTTGTAAAAACAACTGTGTTTTACTTACTGACGAGTCCATGATCGAAAAAGTATTAATTAAGACAAGGTTATAGTCTATGAAAAGATAATATTTAATCAAAGTTATAGTTATTGCAATCATGTTTTCTTTCCTCCAACTGAGCTTTTCATTCATTTGTGGTTCCACCAACGTAAGTCATGTGATGCTACACAGTGAGTATGTCAAATTGTCAATGTAGTAAAACAGAAAGAGGTGATATAGGGAAGTGGTAAAATTAGTCAAATGTTGAGGTTGTTATGAAATAAGGATTAAGTCAAATCAAGAGGAATTCTAATTAGGTTGTAAAATCGGATAAGATTCACTATTGATTATTGGACACAATCCAAGGAATACTTTCGATTAATAATTGTGATAATCCACAGGGATTTTTTTTTGCCCCTTTTTGGGGCCGTTATTCGGCCCCATTCCCAATGAAAAATAGTATCTTTTTTTCCCAATTGTGGCTCTAAAATTTCCCAATCAAATTTAGTTGGAATTTTCACCGAAAGTAGTGAAATTTTCTGGCCCAAAAGTAGCAAATTTACTAATTATTTGCCATATTGTTGTAAGCATAAGAAATTAGATCATATTTAAACATGTTTAAAAGAAAATTATTTGATCGAACATTTAATTCTGAACTTCTGAATGTATAAACTGTCATTTTACTTTTTATATAAGTACTTCCCAAAATATTCCCAAATGTCATTAATTTTCCCAATTGCATGGGCCCCGACCCCATTCCCAAATTACTGAAAAAAATCACTGATCCAAGTTTTCAATTTCTATTTTTTTTTTACCTTTCAAACATTAATTCCAAAGGACAGTATATATTCGTTTCTGTATAACTTTGAACACTATTTAAGAATAAATTGACATATCTCAATTTGCCTGGTTAGAGATAAAAATGCAATCTAATTAAAATCAGATCTTCTTCTCTCTTGGAGAGAGAAGAAGATCTGATTTTAATAAGATTGGATAAAAACGCTACTCTTAGTACATGTTATGTATGTGCTAGTGTCAGTAGTCAAGTCTCCCATCTTATACATCTCTAGCGTCATTTTGCATGAAGAGGGAACATTTTGAAAAGAAGTTTATTAACTATGATTTATCGATTCTCAAAAGTTGAATCGATAATCCGTGACTTGGTTATCTTATCAAAGATAGCAACGATGTAGCGACTATCGTTACAACACTTGTTATAATGAAAATAAAATGGTGCTACAGTGCTTAACAGATCAAGAGTTTCCTATTATACAATTATGAAGTAATATATGTCTGATAAACTGATAGAATGTTGAAGTGGCCAGGTGATATAATGACACTAATAATGTGCTGTTTTGTCTATTAATTTAACATAACTAGAATTCTAACAATAAGGTCTACAAATTGAAATTGTTGTTATGAATATCACAGACATATGTAATTCAGAAAAGATAAGTACAGTTTCAATAGCCTTTCCAGCCATCTTCATACCCTTCTAGATCTTCAAATGAACTAGTACCTGTTTCTATATATATATGAACATTTACTCTACACAATGCTACATCTGTATAAAACTTTAAATTTCTCGTTAGATGCAAACTGCAATAACAATTTCCTCCCCACTATCACTAATTTCTGCCCTCCCCCCAGCCCCCTCCCTCCAGCCTTTCCTTCGCATATTATTTCATGCTTTTGTATGTTGTACTGGGATGTATTGAAAATCCTGACTTTCTCATGATCCTGACACTCTGTAATTACTGGCTACTAGTACAATGTAATAGCTAGGCATGGGATTCAATCTGACTCGTCAATTTCTACATCGTCACACCCACCTCCTTCTCTTACAGTATTACATCTTCCACAGAAGAGGCAAATTGAAAATGCTACAACTATTCCTGTCTTGGCATTGATCTGCAGGGAAAAGCCGGTACGAACAACCAACCACGCATGCCGTAATTCACTGCCGTCCTGGTTTGGCTTGACAAGTTTAGAGGAGTTCAACTGCAGGCTATGTAATATTGATTGATAAAACTGACTGCCGTGCAATTTTCAATGACTCATA
The DNA here is from genome assembly GCA_033119305.1 of Pinctada imbricata. Lineage (NCBI taxonomy): Eukaryota > Metazoa > Mollusca > Bivalvia > Pterioida > Pteriidae > Pinctada > Pinctada imbricata. The sequence goes on from VSWD01000003.1 coordinate 33,625,613, forward strand.
ATGACCATGTTCAGACATGCTAAGTTAATTAATGCAAAGTCTCTGCAACCACATACTGTACAGAGAGGTTAAAAGTTTGCTGATACATTCTGAAGCAGAACTGAGATGGGGGAAAGGAGGGGGGTTTCATGCGATCTAAAGTGATATTATTTTTTTTAAATGGGACAGAAGATGTCAACAGAGTGTAGAAGGGTCAGAAAAGATGCACCCAGAATAGGGTTTGAACCCCGGACCTCTCAACCTGTTGGCCAGTAAGCACTCTAACCACTGCGCTATCCAGGCCGATACACCAGGTTCTGCAACATAAGATTAATAATTGGAGGGGATTGTTGAGATAGAAAAATCAAACATGTAGGTAAGCTAAAGACCATAAGTGTAATCTTCCTATCTAAATTGCCCCCCCCCCCTCTTTTTTCCAGTCTTTCAAAAATTCTGAATCTATATAAACCTTTCTAGAAGTTCCATGAGAAAAGCCTTATATCACTGATGATGCTTTAAAGTCAGATGTACTGAAACATTAAAGGTCAATTCCTTAGCTGGATTCTTTGGATTTATTTTTTTACACACCCTACTTTAATTCATATTCCAGTTCATTAACGAGAAAACAATTTAAGTTTTCACACAATTCCACTTGAAATTCAATCTTTGAGAGTATGAATTAAGTGTCAACTTCCCAGTAATAACCACACTACTGAACTTGATGTTTTATTCCTTTCTCTCCACATATGCACATTAATTTTATTTCATTTTATACATGCTATAAAAGGATTTATTCAGATCTTAAAGTTAATTTGTTTAGAGTTGTAAATCTTTGGGTTTAAATTTGCTTATAAAACAATTTTCTTTTCTCAATTTGTGTTTTTATTTCAAACTTAATAATGCAGGGTTGCAGAGGGGGGATGATTTGGTTCCCCTTTTGAATTTGACAAAAATGCTTATTTTCACAATTCCACCTTAACATGCTTAATTAAGCCAGCCGCGATAGGTGGGCTCAGTAATATTCCCCTTTTGCTGTATGTGTATTCTCATCAAGGAATTCAATGAAGCCTTTCATTTATCATAAATATCCTCATATCAAATCTAACGATTTTATCTTTGAGTAAAATCTTGTATTTTGTTTCCTGGTAACTAATTTATTTATCATTTGCGCATACAAATGTATAATCAATAAAAGAATTAATAAACTTGTAATCAATGCTTTGGTAAATTATACTAAGTTACATGTACATGTACTAAGCCAACCAGATATCTGCAGGTTAAAATTATTAGATAAACAAATAAATTGTCAATTGTGTGTTAACATGGTTATCTAAAAAAATAACATTTTGAAATAAAAGTCCCCTTTGGCGTTGCCGGTAGGGGACTAAAAAAAAAAATATGGAGAGATGGTTGGGAAAGGGGATGGGGAGCTGGGGAGTGGGATAAAAAATCTCTGAGATTCTGAACAACCTGAATTTGCTTGAGAAATGCATTTGATATTATATGTATTTTTATTCATTTATAAATATACTATTTTTTTATCATTTACTTTTTTGTAAAAGCTGAAAATCAATATGACCATTGTTTGGAAACAAATCACTCCAACCCCTACCCTCCCCCTTTCAATCTCCTTTAAACGAGAGTGCACAATCCCTTAAAATTCTCTAAATATCTGGAACATGGTTTTAACTTCATTGGGAAAATTTTTAGTTTTAAACTGCACTTGGTGTTTTAGATTCAAATCTTGTCAGAAACAATTTGACGAATGGGAAATTTCCATCACGGCACGCATACAACATGTTTCAACATTCAAAAATGGTTCCTTGTTTTTACGACATCTTGCAATTACCAACATCTAAACTACATAATGTTTCCAGACAAGTGTTTCTCTAACTGAAACGAGCAGCTGACGTAACTTCTATGTCAATTTTGTCTATCCCATCCAGGCTAACGTTACCAGATGCCTCAAAATTAATAAATACTTTGAACATGTTGAAGTTTGATGTAAACAATGCAAACAGTTAAAACTCTTAGAAGAGGTCTTTGAGAACAGTTGTCTTACTGATCCTTGAACATTATGTACATGTGTGTTCAAATTCAAATAATTCATACTTTACGTCTTTGTAAGCATCATCGTTGCAAGGTACAAAATTGTGTATTTATAGAGTTTTAAAGGGAGGTAATTCATAAATACAATTTGCACAAAATGTAAGACTATACTACATGTATTCAGTGGCAGATTTAGGGGGGTGCTGAGGGGGCATCCCCCCCCCCCCCCCCCCCGCACTGACCCGTTTTTTTTCAAAAACAGGTATATTTTAGCCCATTTTTAGTAAAAATCTGCAAAATTCACCCCTTGACCTCCCAGCAAAGGGGGCACTGGATCCGCCACTGGTATTATTAATAATAGTTAGGATAGGTTAAGTCTTTTTGTTTTTCTTTCATTATGAATTTCTGTAGAATGGAATTCATTAATTTTTTTTAACTTGTCTTAATCCTTTTGAACACATTTTAATAATTTGGTCTTCCTTTAACATGTTTAAAATGTTTTAATTTCAAACAATCTTTTTTAAAATTCCCATTTAGAAAAAAATAATTTTGAGTTCAAACATGTCAAAGGTGAAATAACTAAAGGTTAATATTAAGCAAAACATAAATAACTAACGGTTAATATTAAGCAAAACATATTTCTCTCAGGCCTTGAACAAGACTGAATAGACTGATAAAATTGCTTGAATCCACTTAAAGGCATTTTAGCATCTTTAGCAGATACAATTTGTAATTGCAGATTGCCATAATTGCCCAGTTGTCTTCTGAGCATCAGTTGCTGAAAGCTTCAAAGAACCATCGTCGGAAACCCAAAGCCTATTGCCCTACGAAGTAGAACGGAGAAGATGCCATGGGTTTCCGACGATGCAAAGAACAAAGAGTCACTTTTTTTTTTAATTTCCAAAGTTTCAAACATAATCTGTAGACCTACTGAGTAAATTTAGGGTTGAGTTATATACATGTATTTAATTTTTTTTCAATTATTCAAAAAACAGTATGGTACAGGTAGGCAAGGTCTTAGGTGGGGGTGGAAGAACTAGAAGGTGTTAAAATCATACCTGTCAACTTTTTCCAGACAAAAGAGGGTCAATGACCCTCTTTGGGAAATGAAAAAGAGGGTCATAGCGCGCGAAACAAAATCGCGACCTTTTGCTTGTGTCATTATGAATAAAATTAATTCATCCCCCCAAAAAAGGTCAATAAAGTCCATTTTATTGTAAGACATGTAAAGCATTTATTTAAATTGTAATACTGCATAATCATGATAATGTAGCCAGGGATTTTTCATGGTATTTTACTTTGGGTCCAGGGTCCGTTAAAATTGGGAAAAAATCGCGGCGTTTCAATGAAATTGGGAATTTCCAACAGTTTAGTTGATTCTTAATGGAATAAATCATTACACAGAGATATATTACTCCTTCTTATTCAAAGTGTCTTCAATAAAAGAAACAAAGTACTAGTAAAGCCATCGATACTTTAGATTGTGCTTTAAAGGACATCAACTTCTAGGATCTGGAACAGGCATCTGTTCAGAGTCAGAAGGGCTACTTTAATGATCATGATCAATCGGCATTCAGATTCAAACTCAAAGTCAGTGTTTGACGGGAGATATTCTCACTGTCCAAGTCGCCCCATTCTGTTCACTGAACATAAACTACTTTCTGTTATTTCTTTTATAGTCACTATCCAAAATTTGATTTTGAAGAACGTATCTATCCTCTACAAAGAAGAGGAGAACACCCTTTTGGTATTTTGGTATCAGATTTGCTGTTGTGAGACGACATGGTCCTGGGGTTCCCAATACTGGAGATACAATTTGATGACTAAAACGTAAACCTATACCGGATATAAGATTTATGACAAGTTCACATATCGATCGTTAATGTCGTATTTCTGCTAGGTATTTCAGTCGTCATTATTTTGCTCTTTATTGAAGAACACTTTATCAAAAAATTAAGAGGTTCAAATTGGGAAATTTCAATCATAAATTGGGAAAATACAGGTCATTTTGGCATTGGGAATGGGTCCGATAATCGGACCTAAAAACGGACTTGAAAAATCCCTGGTAGCACATGTGTAAAATTTTAGGACTTATTAATCAATGCCTGAAGGTTCATAGTTGAATTTGCTAGGCTAGATATATATTTTTATTTAGTAATTGCTATACCATGATGAAGATTTTGTGTGAAATAAACTCTACATTTCACTGCTTCAATTGTTTTAAACACTATGAAAACATTTGTCCCTTTTCGTCTGCATAAATCTCCGTGTTAACGATCGTCTTTCCATAGACATTCCCATAATAATCCAAGCCCAGGTCGTTAAAACAACATGAAAGTGGCTTATTACTTCCCATATCACTAAACAAACAACCCAATTTACCTGTAAATGCAGGTGTTTTAATTGAAAATCACAGCTGGAAATTTAAAGTCCCAAGTAATAGACGGAACCAAATCGGAATCGGGTGATTCCCGGGTCAGTAACGAAAAATCGGGTGAAAGACATGACCCGCGCGGGTTATTAAAAATTATCGGGTCAAAGGGTAAAAAAGCGGGACTGACCCGCAGAAATCGGGTCAGTTGACAGCTATGGTTAAAATAGTAAGTACATGTACATGTAATGCCTTAATAACTGGTTACCGATGCAACATAATTACTTACCCTGGTGTAATATTGTTATATGATCTGGATTTGTACTGTCCTGGATCCAGAACGCATAGCAAGCTTTGGTACATTCTATTGTTTTATTGGCTTTGTCCGGTGGATCCAGGTAATGGTGGGACCGACATGTCAAAACCTCCGCTGATCTCCCTAAAAAGACAAAATACTCTATATTAATAACCGTAAATTGTTAGTAAAATTTCGTTTTCTCTAAGTAAATATATTTCATAATTCGGTGTTTTCGAAATACAGAGTTACTTCCCATTTGTGCAGGTATCTGACGTCAACGCATTGTGACGTCATCAAATTCTATGGAAACCAGCATGAAATTCAGGGAAACAGGGTTACATATATGACGTTTTCAAAGGAATTTGATGACGTCACAATGCTTTTACGTCAGATACCTGCACAAATCGAACGTGGAACTGTAAAATCGAAAAGACGGAATTAATACATCGCATACATGTAGCCTAAATATGTACTGCATACTGGTATATAAGCTTTTGGTTTTAATTTTAGTCATTTACTTCTGAATTTTAATCTTTTTTATCTATCCTGCTGTACTACCGGTACATTATTTTACAAAATTTGAGAACAGTTACCAGTGTTTTTTCTTACTTTTTGGGATAGGGGTCAGGGCCTATGCGTGGGAGAAAATAAGCCTGTGAACAACCCTAAAGGGAAATATTTGAATGTATCAAAATTTTTCAAAAACTCTATTAGATAGCATTGGAGCGGCTGTAAGTAGAAACAGGGATATTAAAACAACAATACTCTATTATTCTTACTCATTTTTATTGTGTTCAATTTTTTTTTCGACAAAACATTTAAATGAAAAAAAAAATCTATCTAAAAAAATTAACAATGAAGGATTAGCTTTTTTGTTTTTGTTTTTTAGATCATAAGCACCTGTGTCACATGTGTGACTGATTGCAACTCACAATTTTCTTTTCTAGTTTAGCATGTTAATGACATTTCATTTTAGATTGAAAATTAACAAAAATCATATTTCAATTTATCATACAATTATGAAATAGTGATGTAAATCTAAAAAAAAACAAGAAGAAGTAGACAGTGGACAATAAACATTCAGTCAAAAAGCTATGGCGTGGTAGAACATGATGTGCCTAACGGTGACTAAGTCCAACTCAATGGTCTATTTAAAAGCTTAAAAAAGATTCTTTTTATTGATAACACATCTCATAATAATATTTAACGCTCTCGGTCAATACACATTTTTCATCGTTATTGTTGAAGAAAACTCCCGAGGCTACCGAAAAACGTCTAGACACCAGACGCAAATTTGACCTTTTAACCCAGACCAAAATGAGGTCAGACGTCCGAATTGAAAATGAATAGACCTTATTTATACTAAAGCAAACCCAATACTATTATCTCAATACACATACCAATATATTTATACCGTTTTCTTATGAAAATGACGAGAAATCGTCTAAAAATACCTCCGTTTTTTATCCTGTTGCTTTTAATTGATTTTCTCACATTCCTCCTAACTTGAGCAAAAACACAATATTTCAAGCATAAGAATTAAATCTTCCATCTTACCTCTTATGTCCCAGAACAGAATTATCCCCAAAATAAAGAAGGACGAAGCCTTCATAATGTTCAAAATTCCGAGACCCTTCGCTCCATTTTAATAATTCCAAGCACCTCCGTGATTGCTGTGCAGAACAGTCACGATCACCTCAGCGTTTGAATGCATACTACACATAATATACTAGGTAGTATTTTTCTAGAGCAAGCTATTTATTGAAAAAAATAGTTTTGATGTTGAGTTTGACAAAATTATGAGTAAAAGACAGTTTTGCTAGTAACAACTTAATAGTATACAGTAAATTTTATCGATAAATCGGCTTGTGAGTGTTTCTAAAGATGTCTTGGTTTACACAACTTAATATTATGTTTTCTTGGCATTATTTAAACAAAAGAGATTACACATTTCAAGATTATCCTGGCTATAGATCTTTGGCATGTTATCACACTAAAGACGTTATCATGATGATACTGAAAGATAGATGTTTGTTGCTCAAAGGATAGGGATTATCTGCGATAATAGTATCATGATTACATTTTTGATAGTTTTTTGGTTTTAAATGAAGCTCCTAAGTGAATAAAATGTACGTATCAGCATGATCAGGCTAAGAGATTCGATTAACTGAAAGCTAGGTTTTGGCTGAATACCACACTAATTTTGAATATATACCGTGACGGGCGTATCCAGGTATACGTTGTACGCAACGACGTCCACATCGTTTTCGCCGGCAAAAAAAAAAATAATTTCCTGGCGCTGGATCATGCGCTTGAACCCTTCTAAATTCGGATCAAATGCGCTCCAGATGCCATCAATTTGCTGCAGTTTTTCAAAATTTTCGTAGAGAGGTCCCCAGAACCCCACCAATTGGCCTTCAACTCACTTCCATAAAAATGCATGTGTCCCCACATTTAGTTTAAAATAATGTCCGCCACTGCTTTAGGCATCCGCTTCCAAAACACCCTAGCTACGCCCTTGATATTGGAAATAATCACATTGAAATCAGTAAAGAAAAAGTTCCGGGTTTACTTTATATATAAATGGCAAATCATTTCCTTTCTTCATAAATTCTCATATAAATGAATATGGAAAATATTTTGCATCGGAAACTGCAATTTGCTTTTAAGTCCTTGATGCTGCTAAATCATGAATATGGAAAGACCGGCAAGTGAGAAATTGCTGCTGAAAGGAAAACAATTGAAAGAAATAACTATAAAGCGTTTTTAAATACAATAATTTAGATCACTTATACTGATTTTAAAATTATCATAAACAATATCCAGCCTTTAGCTTCATTTTCCCAATTATGAGCAACGCGTTACAGATTCCAGAAAAAAAAATCATTCAAGTTAAGCATCAGTGGTATTTTCATTCAAGATAAGCAATAGTGGTATTTACATTCAAGATAAGCAATAGTGGTATTTACATTCAAGATAAGCAATAGTGGTATTTACATTCAAGATAAGCAATAGTGGTATTTACATTCAAGATAAGTAATAGTGGTATTTACATTCAAGATAAGCAATAGTGGTATTTACATTCAAGATAAGTAATAGTGGTATTTACATTCAAGATAAGCAATAGTGGTATTTACATTCAAGATTAGCAATAGTGGTATTTACATTCAAAATAAGTAATGGTGGTATTTACATTCAAAATAAGTAATAGTGGTATTTACATTCAAAATAAGTAATAGTGGTATTTACATTCAAAATAAGTAATGGTGGTATTTACATTCAAAATAAGTAATGGTGGTATTTACATTCAAAATAAGTAATGGTGGTATTTACATTCAAAATAAGTAATGGTGGTATTTACATTCAAAATAAGTAATGGTGGTATTTACATTCAAAATAAGTAATAGTGGTATTTACATTCAAAATAAGTAATAGTGGTATTTACATTCAAAATAAGTAATGGTGGTATTTACATTCAAAATAAGTAATGGTGGTATTTACATTCAAAATAAGTAATGGTGGTATTTACATTCAAAATAAGTAATAGTGGTATTTACATTCAAAATAAGTAATAGTGGTATTTACATTCAAAATAAGTAATAGTGGTATTTACATTCAAGTAAAGCAATAGTGGTATTTACATTCAAAATAAGTAATGGTGGTATTTACATTCAAAATAAGTAATAGTGGTATTTACATTCAAAATAAGTAATAGTGGTATTTACATTCAAGTAAAGCAATAGTGGTATTTACATTCAAAATAAGCATCAGTGGTATTTACATTCAAAATAAGTAATAGTGGTATTTACATTCAAAATAAGCAATAGTGGTATTTACATTCAAAATAAGTAATAGTGGTATTTACATTCAAAATAAGTAATAGTGGTATTTACATTCAAGTAAAGCAATAGTGGTATTTACATTCAAGATAAGCAATAGTGGTATTTACATTCAAAATAAGTAATAGTGGTATTTACATTCAAAATAAGCAATAGTGGTATTTACATTCAAAATAAGTAATGGTGGTATTTACATTCAAAATAAGTTATGGTGGTATTTACATTCAAGTAAAGCAATAGTGGTATTTACATTCAAAATAAGCAATAGTGGTATTTACATTCAAAATAAGTAATAGTGGTATTTACATTCAAAATAAACAATAGTGGTATTTACATTCAAAATAAGTAATGGTGGTATTTACATTCAAAATAAGTAATGGTGGTATTTACATTCAAAATAAGTAATGGTGGTATTTACATTCAAAATAAGTAATGGTGGTATTTACATTCAAAATAAGTAATAGTGGTATTTACATTCAAAATAAGTAATAGTGGTATTTACATTCAAAATAAGTAATAGTGGTATTTACATTCAAAATAAGTAATGGTGGTATTTACATTCAAAATAAGTAATGGTGGTATTTACATTCAAAATAAGTAATAGTGGTATTTACATTCAAAATAAGTAATAGTGGTATTTACATTCAAAATAAGTAATGGTGGTATTTACATTCAAAATAAGTAATGGTGGTATTTACATTCAAAATAAGTAATGGTGGTATTTACATTCAAAATAAGTAATAGTGGTATTTACATTCAAAATAAGTAATAGTGGTATTTACATTCAAAATAAGTAATAGTGGTATTTACATTCAAGTAAAGCAATAGTGGTATTACATTCAAAATAAGTATGGTGGTATTACATTCAAATAAGTAATAGTGGTATTTACATTCAAAATAAGTAATAGTGGTATTTACATTCAAGTAAAGCAATAGTGGTATTTACATTCAAAATAAGCATCAGTGGTATTTACATTCAAAATAAGTAATAGTGGTATTTACATTCAAAATAAGCAATAGTGGTATTTACATTCAAAATAAGTAATAGTGGTATTTACATTCAAAATAAGTAATAGTGGTATTTACATTCAAGTAAAGCAATAGTGGTATTTACATTCAAAATAAGCATAGTGGTATTTACATTCAAAATAAGTAATAGTGGTATTTACATTCAAATAAGCAATAGTGGTATTTACATTCAAATAAGTAATGGTGGTATTTACATTCAAATAAGTAATGGTGGTATTTACATTCAAGTAAAGCAATAGTGGGATTTACATTCAAAATAAGCAATAGTGGTAGTTTACATTCAAAATAAGTAATAGTGGTATTTACATTCAAAATAAGCAATAGTGGTATTTACATTCAAAATAGTAATGGTGGTATTTACATTCAAAATAAGTAATGGTGGTATTTACATTCAAAATAAGTAATGGTGGTATTTACATTCAAAATAAGTAATGGTGGGTATTTACATTCAAATAAGTAATAGTGGTATTTACATTCAAAATAAGTAATAGTGGTATTTACATTCCAAAATAAGTAATAGTGGTATTTACATTCAAAATAAGTAATAGTGGTATTACATTCAAAATAAGTAATAGTGGTATTTACATTCAAACTAAGTAATGGTGGTATTTAATTCAAAATAAGTAATAGTGGTATTTAATTCAAAATAAGTAATGGTGGTATTTACATTCAAAATAAGTAATAGTGGTATTTACATTCAAATAAGTAATGGTGGTATTTAAATTCAAAATAAGTAATAGTGGTATTTACATTCAAAATAAGTAATGGTGGTATTTAAATTCAAAATAAGTAATAGTGGTATTTACATTCAAAATAAGTAATGGTGGTATTTAAATTCAAAATAAGTAATAGTGGTATTTACATTCAAAATAAGCAATAGTGGTATTTACATTCAAAATAAGTAATGGTGGTATTTAAATTCAAAATAAGTAATAGTGGTATTTACATTCAAAATAAGTAATGGTGGTATTTAAATTCAAAATAAGTAATAGTGGTATTTACATTCAAAATAAGTAATAGTGGTATTTACATTCAAAATAAGTAATAGTGGTATTTACATTCAAAATAAGTAATAGTGGTATTTACATTCAAAATAAGTAATAGTGGTATTTACATTCAAAATAAGCAATAGTGGTATTTACATTCAAAATAAGCATCAGTGGTATTCTCATTCAAGTTAAGTAATAGTGGTATTTACATTCAAAATAAGCAATAGTGGTATTTACATTCAAAATAAGTAATGGTGGTATTTACATTCAAGTAAAGCAATAGTGGTATTTACATTCAAAATAAGCAATAGTGGTATTTACATTCAAAATAAGTAATAGTGGTATTTACATTCAAAATAAGCAATAGTGGTATTTACATTCAAAATAAGTAATGGTGGTATTTACATTCAAAATAAGTAATAGTGGTATTTACATTCAAAATAAGTAATGGTGGTATTTACATTCAAAATAAGTAATGGTGGTATTTACATTCAAAATAAGTAATAGTGGTATTTACATTCAAAATAAGTAATAGTGGTATTTACATTCAAAATAAGTAATAGTGGTATTTACATTCAAAATAAGCAATAGTGGTATTTACATTCAAAATAAGTAATAGTGGTATTTAAATTCAAAATAAGTAATGGTGGTATTTACATTCAAAATAAGTAATAGTGGTATTTACATTCAAAATAAGTAATAGTGGTATTTACATTCAAAATAAGTAATGGTGGTATTTAAATTCAAAATAAGTAATAGTGGTATTTACATTCAAAATAAGTAATGGTGGTATTTACATTCAAAATAAGTAATAGTGGTATTTACATTCAAAATAAGTAATGGTGGTATTTAAATTCAAAATAAGTAATAGTGGTATTTACATTCAAAATAAGTAATGGTGGTATTTAAATTCAAAATAAGTAATAGTGGTATTTACATTCAAAATAAGTAATGGTGGTATTTAAATTCAAAATAAGTAATAGTGGTATTTACATTCAAAATAAGCAATAGTGGTATTTACATTCAAAATAAGTAATGGTGGTATTTAAATTCAAAATAAGTAATAGTGGTATTTACATTCAAAATAAGTAATGGTGGTATTTAAATTCAAAATAAGTAATAGTGGTATTTACATTCAAAATAAGTAATAGTGGTATTTACATTCAAAATAAGTAATAGTGGTATTTACATTCAAAATAAGTAATAGTGGTATTTACATTCAAAATAAGTAATAGTGGTATTTACATTCAAAATAAGCAATAGTGGTATTTACATTCAAAATAAGCATCAGTGGTATTCTCATTCAAGTTAAGTAATAGTGGTATTTACATTCAAAATAAGCAATAGTGGTATTTACATTCAAAATAAGCAATAGTGGTATTTACATTCAAAATAAGCAATAGTGGTATTTACATTCAAAACAAGTTAAAAGTCATGTTTGTAAAACATTAATGCCCCCCTACCCCTTCTGTGATTAAAGTCCATCACAACTTTATACTTGATTTTCATTTGATGTGTCTGTACACAAAATTTCATTTTAATATGTGAATCCACTCCAGAGGTATTGAACGGAAACTGATGTCGTGGTCCGACCGACGGACCGATTATGAGACAGAAAGTCAGACAGCGGCAAAGCAATATGTCCCCTCTTCTTCAAAGGGGGCATAAAAATTTTTGATTGAACCCAAATATGAACTTGACCTAGATTTTTATTTGATGTGTCTGAAAACAAAATTTCATTTCAATACTTTGTTCATCGGACCTAAATATGAACTTGACCTAGTAGATTTTCATTTGATGTGTCTGTATACAAAATTTCATTTCAATATGTACTCCACTCAAGAGATATTGAACAGAAACCCTGAAGTTTTGGTATTTTTCACAGTGCAAGGATCATAACTCTGTCCAAATTTTTTTTTATCGGACCAAAATATGGACTTGACCTAGATTTTCATATGATGTGTCTGTATACAAAATTTCATTTCTATATGTAACTCCACTCAAGAGATATTGAACGGAAACCCTGAAATTTTGGTATTTTTCGAAGTGCAAGGGGCATTACTCTGTCAAAATTTTGTTGATTGGATCCAAATAAGAACTTGACCTAGATTGTCATTTGATGTATCCGTATACAAAATTTTATTTCAATATGTAACTCCATTCAAGAGATATATTGAACGGAAACCCTGAAATTTTGGGTTTTTTTTCGAAGTGCAAGGGGCATAACTCTGTCAAAATTTTGTTGATCGGACCCAAATATACACTTGACCTGTATTTTCATTTGATGTGTCTGTATACAAAATTTCATTTCAATATGTAACTCCACTCAAGAGATATTGAACAGAAACCCTGAAATTTTGGTATTTTTCGAAGTGCAGGGGGCATAACTCTGTCAAAATTTTGTTGATCGGACCCAAATATACACTTGATCTAGATTTTCATTTGATGTGTCTGTATACAAAATTTCATTTCAATATAAAACTCCACTCAAGAGATATTGAACAGAAACCCTGAAATTTTGGTATTTTTCGAAGTGCAGGGGGCGTAACTCTGTCAAAATTTTTTCGATCGGACCTTAATACGAACTTGACCTGGATTTTCATTTGATGTGTCTGTATACAAAATTTCATTTCAATAAGTAACTCCATTCAAGAGATATTGAACGGAAACCCTGAAATTTTGGTATTTTTCGAAATGCAAGGGGCATAACTCTGTCAAATTTTTTTTGATCGGACCCAAATATGAACTTGACCTAGATTTTTGTTTGATGTGTCTGTATACAAAATTTCATTTCAATATGTAACTCCATTCAAGAGATATTGAACGGAAACCCTGAAATTTTGGTATTTTTCGAAATGCAAGGGGCATAACTCTGTCAAAATTTTTTTGATCGGACCCAAATATAAACTTGACCTAGATTTTTGTTTGATGTGTCTGTATACAAAATTTCATTTCAATATGTGAATCCATTCCAGAGATATTGAACGGAAACCCTGAAATTTTGGTATTTTTCGAAATGCAAGGGGCATAACTCTGTCAAATTTTTTTTGATCGGACCCAAATATAGACTTGTCCTAGATTTTTGTTTGATGTGTCTGCATACAAAATTTCATTTCAATATGTAACTCTATTCAAGAGATATTGAACGGAAACCCTGAAATTTTGGTATTTTTCGAAATGCAAGGGGCATAACTCTGCCAAAATTTTTTTGATCGGACCCAAATATGAACTTGACCTAGATTTTTGTTTGATGTGTCTGTATACAAAATTTCATTTCAATATGTAACTCCATACAAGAGATATTGAACGGAAACCCTGAAATTTTGGTATTTTTCAAAATGCAAGGGGCATAACTCTGTCGAAATTTTTTTGATCGGACCCAAATATGAACTTGACCTAGATTTTTGTTTGATGTGTCTGTATACAAAATTTCATTTCAATATGTGAATCCATTCCAGAGATATTGAACGGAAACTGATGTCGCGGACCGACCGACAGACCGACAGACCGACATACCGACAGACCGACAGACCGACCGACAGCGGCATACCTATATGTCCCCTCTTCTTCGAAGGGGGGCATAATAAGTAATAGTGGTATTTACATTCAAAATAAGTAATAGTGGTATTTACATTCAAAATAAGCAATAGTGGTATTTACATTCAAAATAAGCATCAGTGGTATTCTCATTCAAGTTAAGTAATAGTGGTATTTACATTCAAAATAAGCAATAGTGGTATTTACATTCAAAATAAGCAATAGTGGTATTTACATTCAAAATAAGCAATAGTGGTATTTACATTCAAAATAAGTAATAGTGGTATTTACATTCAAAATAAGTAATAGTGGTATTTACATTCAAAATAAGCAATAGTGGTATTTACAATCAAAATAAGCAATAGTGGTATTTACATTCAAAATAAGTAAAAGTGGTATTTACATTCAAAATAAGTAATAGTGGTATTTACATTCAAAATAAGCAATAGTGGTATTTACATTCAAGATAAGCAATAGTGGTATTTACATTCAAAATAAGCATCAGTGGTATTTTCATTCAAGTTAAGTAATAGTGGTATTTACATTCAAGATTAGCATAAGTGGTATTTACATTCAAAATAAGCATCAGTGGTATTCTCATTCAAGTTAAGTAATAGTGGTATTTTCATTCAAGATTAGCATCAGTGGTATTAACGCTACAGTACTACATATCAACTTTGGTTTCGGAACTTTCCTCTACTGCATGATACTTGTATCGAGGGCAGTGAACTTGTCCCCAGCGTTTTGAGCAAACTTTCTTCGTTTGACATCCCTTTTTCAAAACTGGATCTCCCTACAATGCGCTACATATACCAAGGCTTCACTGGTCTCCTTGCAAATTTCGATACATTGCTAGTTCTGACGGCTGCTCGGCTGCAGTTCTGTCTGGACGTCTGGCGTCAGCGCTCGCGGCTGTGAGGGGGCGTGTGGCCAAATGCTCTGAAACGGTCATGACCAGGAATGGTGTAAACTTCTTTTGGTCTATTAAAAATTCGAGGGGAGGGGGGTGGTTGGCGTGGTGAAATCAAGAAATTTTCAGACAAATACGATTTCTTCATGCGACTTTTCTAATATGTGCACCACGCTTCCTCACGACAAAATAAGTGATCGGTTGTCCAAACTCATTAAATGGTGTTTTGAACTAGGGAGGAAGACTTATATTTGTGCATCTGGATCGGAGGGTTTCTTTTCCGCCGCGGAAGGTGGATCGTGGACGTGTGGTTGCTATGTGTTGCCTTGTCCTTCGTTTGAGACGACGTTTTTGTGGGGTTTGGTTGGAGGCTCTGCGGACGGGTTGTGGGCGTTCATGTGGGTACTGATTGTGCGCCTCTTGATGCGGATTTATTTTTGTACTCATATGGAAAGGAATTTGTCTAGGATCTTCGGGTGAGAAGAAAACATGATGTTTTGGTGCTTCTGGGTACCTGGATGATATTCCTACTATCGGCAGTCTTGTTTTTGAGGGGTATAAAAATGTTGTATGTCCACAAGAATTGATTCTAAACGTTGCGGATACAGAAACACCATTTTGGACATAAATATCAAAATTGTTAATGGAGAGATTCGTGCGGGTATGTGTGGCAGAAGAGGTGGTTTTGGGTTCAACATAGAGGGTTTCCCCTGGCTTGACGGTGATGTTCCTAGATTTTCGCCCTGTGGTATCTGCATTTCACGGCTGGTCCGGTGTGCTGGGGCGTGTGCTGATGTTCGTGGTGGAGGTTTGAAGGTTGCCGGGAGGCTTTTGGGTCATGGTTTTCGCTTTCGCGAACTGGCAGGGACTTTCTGAGGGGTTTTACGGGGGTTGTAGTCAAATTGTTTTGAGGTTCGGGCAAATGCAGGCGGCGGGGTGTGTTGCTTTGAGTGTTTCGCGGCCAGCGTTTTGTGGTGGCATGGTTGGCATAATAGGAAAGATCAAAGGTGGGCGGCGTAGCCATCGGGGGTGCGTCGGAGTCGTCGGGCGTCTTTTGTGCCATGAATGTGGTCCTGGTGTCGCCGGGCGGACGCTGGGCTTGGTGCACGGCCGGTCTGCAGTCTTGTAGCAGCGCATTCTTAAAACTTGCACTCGGACTCAGTCGGACTCCTCGGTTGATGGCATACATGGGCTCGCTGCGGCCGGCAGATCAGATCATCAGTGGTATTTTAATTCAAGTTAAGCATCAGTGGTATTTTCATTCAAGTTAAGTAATAGTGGTATTTTCATTGAATTTAAGCATCAGTAGTATTTTCATTCAAGTTAAACAACAGTGCTATTTTCATTCAAGTTAAGCATCAGTGCTATTTTCATTCAAGTCTAGCAATAGTAGTATTTTCAGGGGATGTTATTGACAAAATTAAATCTGGAAATTTCCAAGCCAATACGATTTCTTCATACGACTTCTCTAATATGTACACCACACTTCCTCATGACAAAATCAATGATCGATTATCAAATTTCATTAAATGGTGTTTTGATCGAGAGCGGAAAACTTACATTTATACATCTGAATCGAAGGGTTTCTTTTCCTCGACAGACTAAAAATTCATAGAAATCATGGACATGTAGTGACATTTGTAATGCCTTGTCCTTCCTCTTGGACAATATTTATGTTAGATTTGGTGAGGATCTATACAAGCAGGTTGTAGGAATTCCTATGGGTACTAACTGTGCGCCTCTTGTTGCAGATTTATTTTTATACACTTATGTAAAAGAATGTATCCAAAATCTTCAAAAGCAAAGAAAATTGGATGATCTGAAATGTTTCAATAATACTTCTAATATTTTTCCCTGATGTGGTCGCCATAGTACTTTCTATATAGACATAACCTCAGACAGTGCATGCATTTTATATATTGTTTTCATTTTCGTGCATGAACATCGACGGCGGGTGCGGCTAGCCAACAGGGGATGCTTACTCCTCCCGGGCACCTGGTCCCACCTCTAGCTTGCTAGGGGTCCGTCGATGCTCAATTTGGTGCTCTATTTTGAGTGCTGTTGAGATTATCGTCAGGATCTTCTTTAACTCATTCTAGGTATCTGGATGATATTCTAAATATTGACAATCCTGCTTTTGAATTATATAACAATGAAATTTGTCCCAAAGAAATAATACTTAAAACAAGGCAAACGTTACAAATTCAGAAGAAGGGGGATCTCCAACAAAACCCTGTTGCAGCACCAACAGCAAAACAGCAAAACACCCGATGCAAAAACACAAAAGACGAGCATAGTATGAGACGGAAAAGAGACATACGACATGTAAACGTCAAACACAAAAGACTACACATAAACCGACGAGACGAATGGGCAAACGGTGCCGACTTAGTACGGCCATCTGCCACGTAAGTAGCAGACGGTGTGGTTATCCTTGATTACGTGCGCACCCCCCATTATTCCGATTTCCCAGAGGTCTCGAAGAACGCACAATTGTGGTGTAAAACAACCTCCTCACTGTTAGATGACCACACACAAACAAAATTGTGTATACAGAACTTTCGCTGCGTGCTGTCTAAGAATTCAACAAGAAGTACGACACGCACGTTGCAAGTACGTGCAACGTACCTTCGACGCAAGGAAGTGAGGACTCCGTGCGTCAGCAGTACGTGTCAATTCGACATTCTTACAATGACGTAGAAGACGTACGGAGAAAGTACATTGTAAGCAAGTTGCATGCAAGTCATAAGTACGTGAAACGCACTTACTTTTTTACGCTACATATGATGCATGTAACCATCCATATAACCGTGCGTGCGACGTGCGTGACGCACTCCTTCCGTATTCTTGCCACTTTCTTCCTTGCGTTTTCAGAAAAACGTAGTGCATGTAGCCTCCACAAACACGCACGTCATAAAAGCACACACAGCGGGTTGTGTCTAGGGCTTAAGGCAGGTATTCAAATTCGTACGGGGTCTGCTTCAACATCAGTAGATCAGGCGAATAATTGGCAACACGAACACTTGGAGACATGGTCTTTGAGTCTGTGAATGAGAGTCAAACAAAACACAGAATCAGAATCCAAAGATAACAATCAATATGGGTCCTGTAGCATCATATCCCACCCATCCTGCTACTTCTTTTGGCACTGTTTAGGACATAACTTTCAAACCCTTTGGCCATATTACATTGTTAAGATTGAGGATCCCTGACGAGAGTTATGTACCCGAAAAGAGCATGTCTGGTCCATGCTGCAAATTTACCTGTTCTTAAATGATGCTATTGAATTTGAAGACGTTTAACATGCATACTTGTAAATGCTTGAAAATAGAACAAAGATCCCAAACAGTGACAACAGCGGAACTTATTCTCTTGAGAAGAGGAAAAGCGAACAACTAGTAAGAGGCAACAATACAGCACTATAGAAACACGAACAACTAGTAAGAGTCAATAATACAGCACTATAGAAACACGCACAACTAGTAAGAGGCAATAATACAGCACTATAGAAACACGCACAACTAGTAAGAGGCAATAATACAGCACTATAGAAACACGCACAACTAGTAAGAGGCAATAATACAGCACTATTGAAACACGCACAACTAGTAAGAGGCAATAATACAGCACTATAGAAACACGCACAACTAGTAAGAGGCAATAATACAGCACTATAGAAACACGCACAACTAGTAAGAGGCAATAATACAGCACTATAGAAACACGCACAACTAGTAAGAGGCAATAATACAGCACTATAGAAACACGCACAACTAGTAAGAGGCAATAATACAGCACTATAGAAACACGCACAACTAGTAAGAGGCAATAATACAGCACTATAGAAACACGCACAACTAGTAAGAGGCAATAATACAGCACTATAGAAACACGCACAACTAGTAAGAGGCAATAATACAGCACTATAGAAACACGCACAACTAGTAAGAGGCAATAATACAGCACTATAGAAACACGAACAACTAGTAAGAGGCAATAATACAGCACTAAAGAAACACGCACAACTAGTAAGAGGCAATAATACAGCACTATAGAAACACGCACAACTAGTAAGAGGCAATAATACAGCACTATAGAAACACGAACAACTAGTAAGAGGCAATAATACAGCACTATAGAAACACGAACAACTAGTAAGAGGCAATAATACAGCACTATAGAAACAAGAAAGATAACACTATTTACCGAACAAAATTCACAGAGTCCAGTGTAAGAACGGAGTTTACTTTATGTGTGATATCTCACTTACACCAATGGTCAAAGGCATTGTATTATTTTTTTGTACATGATAATTTTAATACTCTTTGGCAATATTACATTGTTTAGATTGAGGATCACTGACGAGGGTTAAGTACCCGAAACGTGCATTTCTGGTCCATTCTGAAAATTTATCTGCTCTTAAATGATGCTATTGAATTTGAAGACGTTTAATATTGACTTTTGTACATCGCTCGAGTTTTGTTTCATTCTGAGGTTTTGTGCATCATGTTCATTTTTGCACAATATTGACATTTGTTCATCATGCCGAGTTAATGCATCGTGTTAATTTATGTGTGTTATGTTTAGTTATATTGAGCATATAACGCTTCTTTTTGTGTAACGTGTTGACAAAATCAATAGTATGTATCATATCGAGTTTTGTATACTTTTAAAACATTTGTTCCTTTAAAGTACTTCAAATTGATGATGATGCATCATGCTGACTTTAAAAGTGAATCGTTAGTGAAAGAAATTCAAACAAAAATTTTAACGAACTTTTAAAAGAATTTAAGAGAAAACATCGTCAATGAGTATATATACAAAACCTCGAATAAAAGCAAGAGGATATCGATCACTATCAGTGTAAACAACGAAATATACTCTCAAATGAGTTAAAGAAGATCCTGACGATAATCTCAACAGCACTCACAATAGAGCACTATATTGAGCATCGACGGACCCCTAGCAAGCTAGAGGTGGGATCAGGTGCCCGGGAGGAGTAAGCATCCCCTGTTGGCTAGCCGCACCCGCCGTCGATGTTAATGCACGATAAAGAACACAGTATATAAATTGCATGCACTGCCTGACCTTATGTCTATATAGAAAGTGCTATGGCGACCATGTCAGGGAAATATATTCAAAACACTTACTGTCAAACCCCTCGCGGGGAACTTTTTATACTCTCAAGAGGCGAGAACAAGATGATATACAGATGGAGACGACAAAACACTCAATAGAAACACGTAGTAGTTGTGTCACTTTTGACACAGTAAACACAAACATGTTTTAAAACATGTTAAAAATATTCCAGTAAATGTTTTAGAAACGTGATTTTGTATGGTTCCAGAAACATCGATAAAACATTTTATGAAGCATTTCATTTTGTTCAGGGTTCTTTAATGTCTTAACGTTTTAAAAACATTTCAATACTACTGCACAGTGTTTAAAATGTACTTGAAACGTTTTTTCCAGAAATGTTTCAACAGAACCTGTTTGAAACCATAGAAAATGTTTCAAAAAATGTTGTGTTATATGTGGAAATAAACATTCTAGTGCACCATATATACATTTCAACAAGTTATGTCTCATCAGGCCAAAATCTTTATCTCTACTAGTCCACCAGGAGAGACACCAACCTATAGTTAGTGATTAAATATGTCAATTTTGAATACAAGTATATGTTATATTAAAAATTCTAATATGACTTGATTCTTTTCCCCTATTAAACTACAGACGCGAGCCGGGCTCTATTCTCCAATATAGGCCCTATAGCGATAAGCCACGCCTACCCATTTTCTGAAAACAGATAAACCGGCAGGAACTGGTTGTTACCAAGAATCGATTTTCATCAAAAAGTCTAAGTTTGGTCATCATTAGAATAGAAATAAAAAATGACAAGCCGGGCTCTATGTACAAACCTTCAAATGTGATTCTTTTGTTATTCATCGGTCATTTTATTTCATAAAGACCGCGGACGATTCTAAATATACAAGGTTTTATGAACGTTCAGTGAAGTGTGGAGGTCAATAAAAAACAATGAGGGGCGGAGAAAAGTAAATTATTTCAGTCGCGGGTGTGAGTTGTTTTGATTATAATGAGTATTCGGCCATAGTATAGAAAATATTGTGTTACAAGTCCGCGAAAGATATCCTTTTATGAGAAATTTTAACAGAAGAAAAATATATTCCTCTATCTCGAAAAGCTCAAAATGCCATTTGAAATCAAACTGTAGATCCCTATATCATGTATATCGATTCTTAACGACCAGTAATTCTAAATGCTCTTTGAATAAAATGTACACGTATATCGAGTAAATGGACGGACAAAATAAAGAAATATTATCCTCACGTGATTAGAAAATCTTTCCTTATCTCTATTTGCAATAATCTAATCACCTATTTAAAAACGTTTATGGAAATAGAACTTATTTTCTTCTCTGACTGAATACAGGATACCGGGATATCGGGATTTTACTACTTTGGCCTAATAATCGTTACCACTGCATATTTCCACCCAATGATTTGCATGGTCAATTTCATTTTGAAAAGCAGGGGTGTATTAAACACTTTAATTTTTATTTTTATGAAAATTCAAGAAAATCTGCGGTTTGTAAGTCGGATAAAGACCTCGTTGAGGTCTGTATGAAGGTTAGATGCCCAAGGAGAGAACAGGGTGGTGTTTAAAGACCTCGGCCTTCGGCCTCGGTCTTTAAACACCACCCTGTTCTCTCCTTGGGCATCTAACCTTCATACAGACCTCAACGAGGTCTTTATTCTATACTTACATGTCTCATAATGCCCTCGCGTCCTCAGCCAATCACATTTATCACCTCGCCGCTGACGCGGCTCGGTAATAAATGTGATTGGCTGAGGACGCTCGGGCATTATGAGACAATAGAGCCCGGCTTGTCATTTTTTAGCTCACCTGAGCCAAAGGCTCTAGTGAGCTATTGTCATAGCGATCCGTCCGGCGTCCGTCGTCTGTCGTGTGTCGTCTGTCGTGTGTCGTCTGTCTGTCGTAAACTTTTCACATTTTCGACTTCTTCTCCAGAATGGCTAAAGGGATTTTGATGAAACTTGATAGGTATAAAGTACTAATGGTCCCCTACAAGTGTTGTTGTTTTTCGTCCGGATCCCTGAAGAGGTGGCGCCACCACAGGCAAAAGTAGGTCACAGGGGGTACCCTCCTTTGACAAACTTCTTCTTCAGAACGGAAGCACGTATCGACAAACCGAAAGCATCAGGATGATCTAGAGAGATGTCTTAAGAAGTGTTGTTATTTTTGGTTCCACTCCGAACTCAAATTTTTGACGCTTTTTTGACGTCTCTTCGGACTTAGTCAGAAATGCTAATTTTTGCACTATTTCTTTAAATAACTCAATAAGTGTATGATTTTACACACTCATTTACTGCATATTTATCATATCTAACTTGCTTTTTTTCTTAGATTGTCATGAAACTTGGTAGGTATGAGGTACTCATGGTTCCCTACAAGTGAAAGAATTTTGTCAAGATATCCTCATTTGGATTTTTACGGGAAAACATTCATAGATACAATGTAGGTTTTCCATACCCAAGAGTAGTGGTTCAAACCCCGGCAGGACCCCACTTTTGCAGTTTTTTTTCTCCTTTTTTTATATTTATCGTTAGAATAGAAAGTGTGAAAGAATTCTGTCAAAATATCAACTTTTAGATTTTTCATGATTTTTTAAACAGACAAGCTAGTTTGGCTTTGTGTACTTATTTTCGTACGTCGAAATAACTCAGGCACACATGCAATCAAATATATACTCTGAACTTATTTTTGAGATGTTGACTTTTTCCATACATGCATATTATATAACAATTTCCCTATATAATGATTATTTTCTCCACTTTATTTTTGTATCTATGGTAAACAAAGTCGCCATATATCTTGTGTTACAGATTTGATTGGTTAATTCCTCCACGCCCATTTAATAGTCACGGTGGGTAATCTCGCAACGCAGAACACTAGGTTTATCTAAAATTTCGTGTATTACAAATTATTTTTCACAAAAAGGGGAATGTGATGCAGTGTAAGGATGCCTTAGATACGAGTTTTATCGAAAGTAAGAGAGGTAATATCCTTTTATAAAGCCGAAAAACTATCGGCATGATTGGTGTAGATGAAAGTGAAAGTAGAACGCCGATCGTGTTTGTGCATTATAAAAAGCTATAATATCCATCTTATTTTGGATACATCTCATAGTTAGGGCGTTGTTACACTGCATCACATTTCCCTTTTTGTAATAAATTATCTATTTTGCGCAAAAATATTGAAAAATAAATTGTTCTGCGTTGCGAGATTAACCACCGTGCTAGTACTGTACACGTGATACATTTCAGGAAATTAATAGATGATCTATCGTGCAAACAAAATAGTACTGCCGGTATTTAATAGATTTTATTTAATGTGCATATACTGGGAACACTTTCATGCTTGTTATTATTCATGTACTTGGAACAATTCCATACTTGTCATCATTTATAAACTTAGCTCGAATTTCCTTTGTCTTAGACTCTCTTAGATGAATTGTATACGGACTGATTTCTTGAAGAAACATCTAATGAGTAATCCCTTCCCGAGGATTTTGAGAATGTATAGGACATTTGATATATCTGAAATTCTTGAAAACAAATGAGTAATTTCTTCCGGAGGATTTTGAGAATGTATAGGACATTTGATATATCTGAAATTCTTGAAAACAAATAATTCAGTTCAGAGTTCTTGAAATCTTTCAATGAAATGTTGGACCACAGGAAGCTGTTGTTTTAAAAGAGGAAATAAATTATGATTCACAACCTTAAGCCACTGTGTTCGACATCTTGTATGTATACAACATTTCTAAAGACGAACACAAGAGGCTTTGAAGGTCGTGAATAATAAAACATTTTCTCTCATAAAACGACAGGTTCCTGTGGTCAGACATTTGGGAATTTTTATCTGTCCAAATAATAGATAGAACATGAGTTTTTATCGGACCAAATGATTTTTTATCAGCAAATCCGATGCAGCTGATACTTTTCATGAACTCTGTCAGCTAATAATTTGTCCATGTAACAGTCCTATCATGAGGCGAAACATAGTTAACAGTAAATAACGATGTGGTAGGTCTGCTAGTTGGACAAGCTTTACAGTATCATGGGCCTATTAATTTGTTTCCCTAAAAGCAGCATACACCAGAGTATTAAGTTTATTTCATTGTTTTATTCTTTTTGTCTGTTTCTTCATCACTTGCTGCACATTAATGTGGAATTTTACAAAATGATTTTTTTGATGTTGAATAATTGAACTATACACTAGCTGGGCATATGACTTTGGATCACATTATCCGTCTATTCAAATCAGTAAAAAAGATAATGTTTTGAAATGTTACTATTTCTTCTTGTTTGTACTTTTAAAGGCTGTAAAAAAAAATCTTGTCTGCATCCGGCAAAAATCTTTTTAGAAAGAATGTAGGCTCAAATCGTGATACTGGCACTATCAATTTTACGTCTTATTCAATGTCAGTATGTCAATTAGAGCACCCATGGGTATCAGGTGAGCGTTGTGCCCTCCTGGGGCTCTTGTTATTTCTTAAAGCTGAGCTCCCAGGATTTAAACGCAAGTGACGTAATAAAATTTTTTGGGGACGGAGATTGTTAGATACAGACTCTAACAATCTCCGTCCCATGCCATAGAAACAAGCTATATCGACCTTTAACACCTGTTGACGTATGCATACTAATGAAGGTACGACCTAAAATCCATGTACATCGCTCTAGTCCCGGTATATAAGACGAGCTTCAAACCCACATACCGTGACATTCGGTGATTAGAAATCTGAAAGGCAAGAACACCTGAAATGAGAAATGTACACAATGTAGTCAATTGATTAAATGATGTAATATTTGGAAAATATAATAAAACCTAAATCGAATATTTTCATTATTTAGAGTGAAAAAGTAGTCGTACTATCATGTACCCGTAATTGCAGGCACAGTACAAATCAATTACCCCCCCCCCCCCCCCCTACAACAAGCACACTTCTCATGCGTCTGAAACTTTTCAATATAGGCCTTGTTTCCATGATTTTAAACACGAGTTGCAATCAGCAACATTTTGCATGTAACAGCACGTTCAGTAATACCAACTGTAAATGCCAACCTCTAACTTCTACCCCCCCCCCCCCCTCCATTCGACCTTCTTCTTCATCTTCGGACTCATTGCGTCAACAAGTACTGAATAATGTATTTACACTTCACACAAGCGTAGAGATTAGCTTTTAGTTTTTGATAAATAGGGAAACCCCGCTATATCTTACCTTGTTGAATAGTTCAAGCTGCTGAACCTAGTTTGCCTATGAAATCTGTATGGACGGCATCTAGGTTCAAGAGATTCACGTAGACAAAAACCCTCGTCCATCGAGCACGACGTTCTCGCATAAAATTTCACAACATAAAAGGATCGAGCTTGAATAGTAATTAATTCTCAAACACTTAATGTTACTGTTTGGAAGAAGGCATGGATAAATAAGCCTTAAAATACAATACTTCATTGTATTTGACAATTTCTTCTTTTCTTTCCAGATTCACTCTGCTTTAATGGAGGAATTAATGACCTTGACACTTGCGAGATCGATACGAGAGCACTACAGGACAACTCGACTGACCGTACTTTTTGATCTGATTTTGTAAACAAAATCGTAATTCGTTATTATTTGCAATAAAACACGAACAATAGCATGATTTTTCTGTTTTATTTTGATTAGCTATGTATAAAATGAATAGCAGCCATATAAAATAATAGAGCTACATACAATTTTTACATGAAACAAAGAGAAATTTAAAATGAGGGGTTGTATCGAAATTCAGAATGGATGGTTAAGATGGCTGAACAATGTGCCACATGCAATTGTGAATTCGAAAAAAAAAACTAAAGGATTTAAAATACAGAGTATTGGCAATCCTATACGTGGAACACATGTTTCCTATAATTTAAATTTGAAGTCAGAATACTTTTTGACCCGTGGCATGTGGCACATTGTTCATTGACATCTTAACCATCCATTCTGAATTTTGATACAACCCCTCATTTTAAATTTCTCTCTGTTACATGTAAAAATTGTATGAAGCTCTATTATTTTATATGGCTGCTATTCATTTTATACATAGGTCATTAAGATAAAACAGAAAAATCATGCTATTGTTCATGTTTTATTGCAAATAATGACGAATTACGATTTTGTTTACAAAATCAGATCGAAAGGTATGGTCAGTCGAGTTGTCCTGTAGTGCTCTCGTATCGATCTCGCAAGTGTCAAGGTCACTAATTCCTCCATTAAAGCAGAGTGAATCTGGAAAGAAAAGAAGAAATTGTCAACTACATTGAATTATTGTATTTTAAGGCTTATTTATCCATGCCTTCTTCCAAACAGTAACATTAAGTGTTTGAGAATTAATTACTATTCAAGCTCGATCCTTTTATGTTGTTAAATTTTATGCGAGAACGTCGTGCTCGATGGACGAGGGGTTTTGTCTACGCGAATCTCTTGAACCTAGAATCTGTTTTTCTAGGTGAACACCCCTTGAACTACTTGTTGAACAGCTATAAAAATATCATGTCTCCACATATACAATAGGCGGATTCATCACTTCCGGTATAAAAAAGGAGCGTGTTCGATTGTATAAGAAGAAATTGGTGAAAATTTGTCTTAAAAGAAAGAGATACATTGTATTTGAAAGAGTCTGACCTATATTATCAATTTTCTATTAACCTTTACTCGCACCATTCACCATATGGCACCCTAGCCTCCTGCGTTCAATGACAATTCAAACATGTGGAAGCGAAAGTTCAGGGGAGTACTCTGATTTTCATTTTAAACCAAACGATATGTGAGTAAATGAAAAAAAAATTGTGATCTATTCATAAAAAGAATGGGTTCACAAGTCCAATAAAATGATAATACGAACCCCCCCCCCCCCCCAAAAAAAAAAAATAAAAGGTGAAACAGCCGTACCCCTGATATGACAATCAACTCCACATATAAACACGATACAATCAAATTAGGTTTTAAAAGTCATGCACCTAAGACCTACACATTTCCCTATATTCTCCGTGAAAAAAAAGAAGGAAAAGGACCATGTTATAAGAAAAATAGGACACTTCACCTGTCGCATGCTGATTCTAAGTACGTGACCTTGACATTACCTTGACATACATTTGATGCGGAGGTTCATCATGCTTATTATTCCTGCAGATTTGAAAAATGTCTATAGTATATCAAGTAAGTTCTAGCCAAATATACCAGACAGACGGACGCTCGATAAAGTGATCCCTTTATGTCGCTCCGCAGACGAGTGATTGATGTCAACGAAACATTACGAATAATTAAAAAAAGTTTCTGATCGAGAGGTTAGGGGTATCCCTGCCAATAATTAAACATGTTTGAATTCCATTCTATGATTCAGAACGCTGGGGTTGCGAAAATTATAGAAGAGAAACGAAATAAAACGGACAGAAACGAATCTGAAAGAATAAACGAAAAAAAAGTCTTTTTCATTAGTAATGTGCTCACTTTCAAAGATTCAAAATTGAAAGTAAGAAACAGACTTTATTGACAAAAAGAATCAATCTGAATTTAGACGTTCTATAACACTGAAATGGTTTATTTTTAGCTCACCTGAGCTCAAATGAGCTATTGTTATAGTAGGTGGCCCGTCCAACCGTCCATCGTTTACTTTTAACATTTTCGACATCTCCTCTGCAACCGCTGCACAGAATTTCACGAAACAATTTACAGGAAGACCATCAGTACTCAAGGCACTCTACCTAGTTTCTGTTTTTCGTGCAGATTAGTCTACAAATATGGCCGCCGAGGGCTCTAATTGGCTTACGCGTTTTCGACTTCTCCTCTGCAGTCGCTGCACATTTCAGAAACTGATGCACAGAATTTCTCAAAATTTTACAGGAAGCAAGTACTCAAGGGCCTCCACCAAATCGTTCTTTGTCTGCATATCAGGTGAGCGGTGTGGCCTCCGTGGGCCTCTTGTTCTAGTAATTTGATATTTCTTTTACCAACAGCCAAAAGTCAATTCAAATAATTCGATGCCTACACCTGCAATAAGAGTCTTATTAGTAAAAATGATGCCTTGGTCAGATGATTTTTTTCTGTTTGCATAAGCATGTATGTGGGAAAGTGGTCGATGGAATCTTTTGTGATTTTTAAAAAAGCACTGACGGAATGTTTTATTTTTGGAGAGGGAGAGGGGGGTGTTTCGGGGTCCTTATCTACCCCTACCCACTACCCACGTTTTTGCGGTCAACATTTACAAAAGTGGACGTCTGTTTTAAAGAAATGATTTTTTTTCTGAACGTTGGTCTTATTTGGCAATTAGTACTTACATGATCACTTACATGATCAAGATTAAAAAGAATACAGTCTGTATCTTAAACTCAAATACACCATGGCGTATGGGTTACCGAAATTTTTTGGGTATTTTCTGCAATTTTGCAAAAATCTCGCTTGCCCACTGCCGCTCGTCAGTCACATAATTATGTATTATCAGTACATATTGAAAATTTTAAAGCGAGGACTCTATAGTATGTTATTTAACTTAATCTTCCTTTTTTTTATATTTCCTCTTTGAAAAATTTCTACCCCGTTCAGGCGCGCAACCAGAGTACTTTTCAAATAGAAGCCCTCTCGGAGAAGCCCTTGTGGTATTCAAGCAGCGAAGGATTTTACATATAGACAGGGCAGTGGCCCTTGCTGCACTTCTTTTATTTATTTTTTTTTTCTTTAATTTATTATTATTATTTTTTTTTTTGCAAACTGATGACGTGGAAGCATCTGCTTACTTACGTACGCCTGGCTACGCGCCTGTCATTTTTGAAAGCTTTCTAGATCCGCCTATGGAAAGCATATTGCATCTTCAAATAATTATGATGTTATTGAAATGCAATATACCGTATGTAATAGCATGAGACTAAAAAGAGAAAGCAGCATGAGAAGTCAGTTGAAAATAACATTGGCTAGTAAAACGAAACTATGACCTTTTTCTCAAAAAAGTTGAGTGTGCGCACCTCCCACCCCCCCCCCCCCCCCCACCCCCTCCCGAATCCCATCTTGACCTTTGACCAAAAAGATTGAATTTGAGAAAATACACTTTATTTGTCCATGTACATTGCTTGTGACTATTCCATTCTTTTATTTCCATCCCCTACACTTTCAAAATAGTTTCTCTGTAAATATATAGTCAAAATTAGTGTTGTAGAAAAATCGCCTTCTCCTTATAAAGATTGTTTAGCTGTTGATTTATTATATATTTGCGATTCAGAGTTACATTCTTATTTTGAAATCAGAATATGGTCTTTTTATACCTATGTATTTCTATCACTCTGTATTACACTTACAATGTAGTTTTCAAAATACATAGATGCTGCTCTCATGAAAAAGTAAGTCAATACATTACATTTTACATAATCAATTTAAAAACATAAAAAAGTAAAGAATACAAAGAATATGAAAATTGAGAAAAAGAGAAGGTGCAATGGCAAGGTATTTGTTTATCTGGTAACTTTCTGATATATGTAGGTAACAAACCATCGAATCTAGTTAATGGATCATTGAGGAATTTTAAAATATTCTTTAAATAATTCAAAATATGCTCATTATGAAAATTCCCCTTCTCCGTTTAATCGAAAAAAAAAAAAAAACTAAACGAACACTCTCAACCCTGCTTATACTGGAAGTGACAGGAGAAATGGAGGGATTCATTTGTTTATCAAGTAAGATAGTAAAATACATATAATTGCATTTTCACTTTTTGAACGAGAATGGTTATGTCAATCTGTCTAAGGCGTCAATTTCAGGATGAAAAATCCATAATATTGCCTTGACATTTCTTCACATTGGGAATGAAAAGTGGGGATTCACATGGGCGGATCCAGAATTTTACTTTTTGAAGAAAAAAAAAAAAGAAAACAAAATACAGAAGCACTTCTTATTGAATCAGAAAATATGAGTTCTAGCCCTCCCCCAACGTCTCATATACCTGAACTTTTTTCGTTCATAAATTTTTAACAGAAACTGTTCTTGACACCCCCCCCCCCCCAATTCCATTTATTGTTTACGTTGGTTTGATTACAGCTGACTAGAACTCGTATTTTGAAAAAAAAAAAACGAAACTATGCGATCTGCGTGGCTGTAGTAAATGAAATAAGTAATAATCAGACAACTCTGGTGTTTTTGCGAGTGCGGGGGGTGGGGGGGGGGGGGGGTTAGGGTGGGAGGGGGCTTGTCGGGTTAATTTTGACATATTGAGAGAGGTTGGGATTTACATTTGGTACCAATGTACAGGCACATGCTGTTAAAATGTTCCTTATTATTTGCAGACGCATGAGAAGTGTGCTTGTTGTAGGGGAGGGGGGGGGATGTTGATTTGTATTGTGCTAGCAATTGCGGGTACATGATAGTACGACTACTTTTTCACTCTAAATTATGAAAATATTCGATTTAGTTTTTATTATATTTACCAAATATTTAATCAATTGACTACATTGTGTACATTTCTCATTTCAGGTGTTCTTGCCTTTCAGATTTCTAATCACCGAATGTCACGGTATGTGGGTTTGAAGCTCGTCTTATATACCGGGACTAGAGCGATGTACATGGATTTTAGGTCGTACCTTCATTAGTATGCATACGTCAACAGGTGTTAAAGGTCGATATAGCTTGTTTCTATGGCATGGGACGGAGATTGTTAGAGTCTGTATCTAACAATCTCCGTCCCCAAAAAATTTTATTACGTCACTTGCGTTTAAATCCTGGGAGCTCAGCTTTAAATAACAATACGGAAGTGTTCCAACTCGATACCTTCTTGAAGAAAATTTCAAACCAATTTTTCCGCACAAGACACATTCTCATCAGTGATGCCTCCAGCGGAATCGCCATAATTCATTTTAGTAGCGCCCTCTTGTTTCATTTTTTGAATTTGATTTTTTACATTTGCTTCACAGAGCGTGCGCAGCTCCGAATTTCCTTTAGGGTCGATTCAGTAGCATATCCAAATAAAATCTATGTTCAAAATAGTAGAGCTAGGCGTCTTTCAGATAAGATTCTCAGTCAGGGATACGTTTGTGACCGACTAACATCGTCACTGGGGAAGTTCTACGGTCGATATGGTGAACTCGTCATACACTATGATGTCCAACTCTCCAGAATGGTGGATGATATTCTGTCATAGACCATTTGTGCCATCCAACCAAAAATTATACTTTATATCTTCCAAAATGGAAGTAACCGAATGTTACAATTCTACCGAATTGAAGCGACGGGTGTTGCATGCAAGCAGGAGATGCTGACTCTTCCTGGGCACCTGGTCTCACTCCCAATTCGGGAGTTCGCTTCT
Organism: Pinctada imbricata; assembly: GCA_033119305.1. Lineage (NCBI taxonomy): Eukaryota > Metazoa > Mollusca > Bivalvia > Pterioida > Pteriidae > Pinctada > Pinctada imbricata. The sequence goes on from VSWD01000003.1 coordinate 33,657,026, forward strand.
TCTCATGTTATGGAGGTTTTTGTTTGCTTTGGTTCCTGTTTTATCCTGATTTTGTATGTCTTCGATTTTCTGAATTATGATTCTGTGTTGCATATAGGGATATGGTCATTATCCATATCTGTCATTGGAGGGATATTGGTAAGATGTTAACCTCCTTTAATTTCGATGATATTTTTGAATGGAATAAATTTCCGAAATACCAACATGATATATATGATGTCAAGTCGATAATATGCCAAAACGAAGCTTCTTTCAGGCAACAGAGCTGGAAAGAAGTAATAAATACACTTTTAAACATCAAGTCACGGGGAACGATTGTCCTTTTTAAAAAGGTGTGTTTCATCTGTAATGCTCGGAGGCCAAATAAGAGGAAACCGAAATAATTTGAAATAATGAAGAGCAAAAGTCTAAATTGACTTAGAATTCTGCCAAAAAACTTGCCAAGGACTGAGCTATGCAATCAGGAAGATATTCCTTAGTTTTAGGAATTTTTTGTTCAATTTTGTGACAGGAGATTTTACAAATATATTTTAATATGTTAAAGAAGATCCTGAAGACAATCTAACTGCATCCAAAATAGAGTACCAAATTGAGCATCGACGGACCCCTAGCAAGCTAGAGGTACTGTGCCGAAACACTACTGAAACTAGGCGAACGACATCCTCGAGGACTAAACAGTCCATTAGCAGAGATACCAACCTATATTTAGTGGGTAGAATTGTCAATAATGAACTATATGTTCTTTTATAAAAATTAAGTGAACCATATGCGCATTTCAACAAGTTAAGTCTCATCAAGTCAGGCAGAATAAGAGGAAATGCAAATAATGTGAAATAATGAAGAGCAAAAGTCTAAACTTGACCTAAATTTCTGCCAATGAACCTGCCCTTTTTTTCTGCTGAGGACAGATGTAAGCCATCATGGAGATACCTCTTAGTTTTAGAAAATTTTTGTTTGAAGTGTTAGATGTATTATGAACAAAATTAATTCAAAATTATTGAAATTATGAGTATCAAATCATTTTGTATTTCTTTATTGCTTTTGATGTTGCACAAACTTTTGTACTATGATGGTAGGTATCGAGAAAAAGGATTTTTTGAAACAGGGTCATTTTTAGGAGTTATCTCCCCTTGAGAATACTTTAAAAAACCAATTGCCAAAAATCTAGACGGAAAATTTGGAAATTTTACAGTGAAATTTGATAAATACTATTATTAGAGTGTTTTCATCCATCCATATTTCGGTCCCCATTATTTTCGTTGAAAATATTGCTGAAATATCAGTTTTTCAATCGACTTCAATGTAAACTCTGAGGGCCGATATCTTCTCTAGGAACTAACTTTTTTTCAAGATCGCGTTGTTGAAACATTTTCAATAATTTTTTAAAATAATTATAACTATAAGTTAGAATTCCTAACCAAATAAATGGGTGAACAAATTATCCCTCTTTATACATCTAATGCCTAAATTTGGTGATGGAGAATTTACAAAAATATTTCAAGTGTTGTGCCGAAACACAATGAAACTAGGCGAAAGATATCCTGGGGGACTTAACAGTCTACCAACAGAGATACCGACCTAGTGGTTTAAAGGAGCTGACGAGATAGGGGCTGTATTTAGCCCTGAATCTCACTTAAGTATTTCTTCTACACAATGATCTATGCGCAAGAAAAACTATCATTCCTAAGATATATAATGCATATGGAGATTCCTCATACAACTTTTATTTTGGTGTGCTTATTTCAAGATACCTAAAGTACAGTGCAATGAGTAGGGAGTAGTCATGTTGAAAAGAAGCTAATATCGATAAACAAAACGTTGAAAATTAAGAACTATCTGGCTATTATGGATATGTATAAACTTCAAAACATAGTTTAGTCTAAACAAGATACTAGATATCAAATTTAAAAGACTGGTCTCAACTTTATCCATAAATTTTAAAATCTTGAATCTGAAATACGGTTGTATTTTGTATTCATTGACTACAAAGTAGGCATTTTACCACAAAATACACACTGTCTAGAAATAAACAGCACGCCTTTTTTCATTTCATTCCAAAATCTTGTGCATTTCATGTGAACATGTTTTGAATAAATAAATGAATGACTTTAAACGGGAAAAATGAAACTTTGCTATATTATAGGCCTAAAGCATAGATTCGTATAAAAAACCCACCCTCCCTTTTCAGTTTTTCATCTCTGGGGCATCGTCTCCCCTAGCTACAGAACCACACTTTGTCAAAAGATGTGTATTAGTGATATACACCTTCTGTTAAAGTGGCATTCTGTAGCTAGGGGGGGACAATGTTTTTAAAAAACTTTTCCATTTTCCATTGATTTCTATAGACAAAAAGACTTATTTTGCCCAAAAATTAAGGAAAACGATGCACAATAAATCTTATCCAAATGCTGATTATGATGAAACCAAGAAATGGCATCAATTCTGTGAAAGAATTTTCTTGTAATTCCCATTTTGAAAATTCCACTTTTTCAGGGCAGATTTTACGTCTTATCTTATCAGCTCCTTGTTAATATTGAAACACCATTTTTTGTGCACCATACGCGCATTTCAACAAGGTATGTTTCAGTATTGATGCTCAAGTCAGAAAAAGAGGATATCAAAATAATGTAAAGAAGTTAGATGCAAAAGTCTCAACTTGACTTAAAAATTCTGCCAAAAAAAAAAAAACTGCTAAGGTCAGAGCATTGTCTATGACGCCCGCATTGCTTAGGCCGCACCCATACTCTGACGCTTGACCTTTGACCCAACTCTCTCCCTATCTCTCACTAAAGCTGTTCACCTAAGACAGGACGAAACCATGAAAACCGAAATTATCATAGATTACTCGATTAAAAAAAAATTGCAGCATCAAACAAACACCAAAGTTTCCAAAATAACTTCAAATGATAAATAAAATGCAGTTTGAGTATTGTCATGGAATCGAAATTATGGCATTGGAAAACTAAAAAAAATTATTCTCAGTGAATGGAATCAGTTCAGACGATATTTTCCGTTAGAACAATAATCATGCATCTCTTTATAATAAAACAAATTGACATATGGAGGGCTTGTAAAAAAGTGCACGATCCACCAGAGGCGATTAAAAACTTGTCACTTAAACCTCTGTTTGATCATATTACATTGTTTAGATAACGATCACTGACGAGGGTTAAGTACCCGAAACGTGCATGTCTGATCCATGCTGCAAATTCATCTGTTCTTAAATGATGCTATTGAATTTGAAGACGATTAACATAATACTCAGAGAGAAAAAAACTATTACAAAAGAATATAATTATATGAAATGTCTAAATAGGAGAGAGAGAGAGAGAGGGAGAGAGAGAGAGATACCCGAGTCTACATATGTAATAACTCCTTTGTTCTATACTTGAAAAATTTAGAGAATAAAGGAATAGTTTTAGAAACATATCCACTGTCAGTCCTACCATCTTAAATGCACTCACACCTACTTAATGTATATAAATATTAGTTTTTCAGTTGTTCCCATTTTCTTTCAAACTTTTTAACTTATTGATTATTTCTTTTATATGTCTTTTTAGCTCACCTGAGCCAACGGCTCAAGTGAGCTATTGTCATAGTGTTGCGTCTGTCGTCCGTCGTCCGTCGTCGTCGTCGTCCGTCGTCCGTCGTCGTCGTAAACTTTTCACATTTTAAACTTCTTCTCCAGAATGGCTGAAGGGATTTTGATGAAACTTGGTAGGTATGAAGTACTCATGGTCCCCTACAAGTGTTGTTGTTTTTCGTCCGGATCCGTCAACAGGTGGCGCCACCACAGCCAGTAGTAGGTCACGGGGGGTACCCTCCTATGACAAACTTCTTCTTCAGAACCGAAGCATGTATCGACAAACCGAAAGCATCAGGATGATCTAGAGAGATGTCTTAAGAAGTGTTGTTATTTTTGGTTCAACTTCGAAGTCAAATTTTTGACGCGTTTTTGACGTCTTTTCGGACTTAGTCAGAAATGCACATTTTTGCACTATTTCTTTAAATAACTCAATAAGTGTATGATTTTACACACTCATTTACTGCATATTTATCATATTTAACTTACTTAATGCTTTGATATGTATTTTAGGCTTAAATTTTATTTTTTTGATTTTTTATGAATTTTTCTCTTATGTAAAAAGGAAGAGGGGGGGGGGGGTGATTTTCATACATTTTCTGCTTCTTTTCTATAACCACTCTTCAGATTGTCATGACATTTTGTAGATATGAGGTACTCATGCATGGTACCCTACAAGTGAAAGAATTTTGTCAAGATATCCACTTTTAGATTTTTAAGGAATATTTTTAAGATTGTACATAGGTATAATGTATGTTTTCCATGCCCAATGGACCCATGGGGATTGGCTTCAAACCCCGACGGGATCCCGACAAAAATTTTTTCCCCTTTTTAGCTCACCTGAGCCAACGGCTCAAGTGAGCTATTGTCATAGTGTTGCGTCTGTCGTCCGTCGTCCGTCGTCGTCGTCGTCCGTCGTCCGTCGTCGTCGTCGTCCGTCGTCCGTCGTCGTCGTAAACTTTTCACATTTTAAACTTCTTCTCCAGAATGGCTGAAGGGATTTTGATGAAACTTGGTAGGTATGAAGTACTCATGGTCCCCTACAAGTGTTGTTGTTTTTCGTCCGGATCCGTCAACAGGTGGCGCCACCACAGCCAATAGTAGGTCACGGGGGGTACCCTCCTATGACAAACTTCTTCTTCAGAACCGAAGCATGTATCGACAAACCGAAAGCATCAGGATGATCTAGAGAGATGTCTTAAGAAGTGTTGTTATTTTTGGTTCCACTTCGAAGTCAAATTTTTGACGCGTTTTTGACGTCTTTTCGGACTTAGTCAGAAATGCACATTTTTGCACTATTTCTTTAAATAACTCAATAAGTGTATGATTTTACACACTCATTTACTGCATATTTATCATATTTAACTTAATGCTTTGATATGTATTTTAGGCTTAAATTTTATTTTTTTGATTTTTTATGAATTTTTTTCTTATGTAAAAAGGAAGGGGGGGGGATGATTTTCATACATTTTCTGCTTCTTTTCTATAACCACTCTTCAGATTGTCATGACATTTTGTAGATATGATATTTTGTCAAGATATCCACTTTTAGATTTTTAAGGAATATTTTTGGCCTAGGACATCTTTGGCACGCATAAAAACGAAAGAAAAAAGGGGGTCATGCATACCTTTTCTGCAAAATTCACTTGTTTAATGACCCCTCCTTCCGAATTGAAAATTTGCTAATTTTTATATATTTTCAAAACGATCTATTGATTACATAAAAGGCAAAATCATGTTCAAAACTCAATTTCTGCAGACAGCAGGGAATCATACATTGATTTAATGTGCTATTTTTAAATTTTCAATAGTTATGACCAATGAGGTGACACCTTTTCTTCAGCCCGGTTCCCTGCTAAAACGATTAACTGTAGTTACACCTTCTAGGTCAGAGACAACCAAATCATTTTCCATAGGCCGTAATGTTAACGAAATGCCTTATAACGTCTATACTAACATTGCTGGCCATGCATGTTATATACCGATTTGTTCATTGATTCAAGCTTTATACGAAACTAAATTATAAAATATAGTATGACCTGCTCTTTTTCGCACTATTTGCGTCACAAGGTACCCCGCAGAGAATTTTCAAATTTTCCCGCGCCCGTCCCCTTTAGCGGATCGGGAGCTAGGGAAATATCCGGGTATCGACATTTTAATTGCACTTATTTTTTACCTATATATATCATATTCAAACAATATACCAAAAGAAAATAAAATTGATAGCCAATCACATCTTCTGTCACATTTAAAATAACAGGCCCCCTCACCCTACAGGTTTTTCTCCAATCAGAGCCGGCCTTTTAGTGGTCTCTGACCTATAACTGTAACTGTAAACTTAGATTTGATCCGTTTAATTCCTCCACAACCCTTTAGTACTGCGATACATTTCAGGAGATACAGTGCAAACGGAATAGATTTTTATTTAATGTGCATTATACTTGGAACACTTTCATAATGGTTATCATTCATGTACTTGGAACACTTGCATATACTTGTTATCATGTATAAAGTTTGCTCGAATTTCCTCTGTCTTAGACTCTCTTAGGGAGCAACCATTTGATTTTTATGGGGGGGGGGGGGGGGGGGGGGGGAGGAAGACTTTGCAAAAAAAAATTTCCGGATCGAAATTTTAGGGAAAAAAATTTTCCGGCCCAAAGGGCCGGCGAAAAATTTTTTTCCGGATCATGAAATTGCCCCTCACCCCTCTATTCCGACCTTTCCGACTGCCCAGTAAACACTTTTTTGTGTATCATAAACAAAGTATAAAAGATGGAACAAACCTTGTGCAATTTGGAGTGAATAAATCAAATTCAAAAGTCATTAGCACCATATTGCCTGTCTCCATTGAGTATCATTTTAGTAAACAGATTATAGGCACCATATGCCATTCAAGAAATTAAAATGAAGTGACTTGCTGGCAAGAGATGAACTCATTGTGTGTATGATGTTTAATATGGCCGAAAAATCACGCTGAATTATTTAAACTTTAGGGTAATTTTCAACATTGGAAAATTACAAAAAAAAATAATCCGGCCCAAAGGGTCGACGAAAAAATTTTTCCGGCTCTTAAAATGGCTGAAAAAAATTTTCCGGCTGGCAAAAGTCTTCCTGTCCCCCCCCCCCCCCCCCATAAAAATAAAATGGTTGCTCCCTTAGATGAAGTAATTTACGGACTGATTTCTTGAAGAAACGTCGAATGAGTAATCTCTTCCTCTGGATCATGAGGTTTGATACACCGTACACTGCTTTTTGGAAAACAAATTGGCCCAATTTCTGCACAATTCACTTGAATTGATAAATATTGGATTAAAACGATTTTAACTGTACGTTTCATGTATTTGAGATGAAATCAATACTATTCAAAAGCATTCTTAGATTTCAGTATACTTTAATATGAATAAAGGCAAAACCGAAAAATCTTTGTTTTTTATGCCCCTGGAATAAAAGATTCGGGAGCATATAGTTTTTGGCCTGTCCGTCAGTCTGTTTGTCTGTTTTCAAAAAAACTTTAACATTGGGCATAACTTTTGAATGGAAGCTGGTGATAGAGGTTTCATATTTCACATGTGTATTCCTTGTGACAATACCTTTCCATTGATACCAAAATTTTGACCTCGTGACCATAACCTTGACCTTTGACGTACTTTTCAAAAACTTAAACATTGCGCATAACTTTTGATTGGTTAGTGATAGGGCTTTCATATTTTTCATGTGTATTCCTTGTGACAAGATATTTCCATAGATACCAATATTACGCTGACCCTGACCTCTCACATACTTAACAGAAAATGGCGTTTATACTTACAAAGATGCCGCCGGGGGCATTCTCGTTTCACAAACACAGCCTGTCAGGCTTTATAATTTCTGGCATGCTAGCTATCAATAATGAAAGGTATGGTCGTTCAGTTTTAAATAAACTTAATTTATGAAATCATTTCATTGTTTTATTCTTTTTCTGCTGCGCATTAAAGTGGGATTTTACAATATGATTTTATTTTTGATGTTGCATAATTGAACTATACTAGTTGGGCATATGACTTTAAAAAGTTATTGTTTTGAAATGTGACTATTTTTTCTTGTTTGTACTTTTAAAGGTTGTCTGAAAAAAAAAATTCTCTGCATCCGGCAAAAATCTTTTTAGAAAGGTTGTGGGCTAAAATCCCGGTACTGGCACTATCAGTATTCAATAGCAGTATGTCAATTAGAGCGTGCATGGGTATCAGGTGAGCGTTGTGCCCCCTGGGGCTCTTGTTTTTACAACACTCTGAGTTGTATATACTCTTTGGATAGCTAATTTTGATAAAGGAATTACATGATAACTTTTGAGTAGTAGATAGAATGTTTGCATGTGAGCAATATATGATTTAAAAAGAGTTTCATGATAAATAATCAATCCTGTAAACACAAAATGCGTCAAAGGTGGCGATATTGATAAGAATATGTGCGGCGTTGCACAAATTAAAAAAATAATATTGAAACAGTGAAACCCTGCTATCAGTTGTTTTAATAATATTTTCTTTTACTTATGTGTATCATTTTAACTTATAATGGTCACCATCATGATTTTTTTTTTTGCATCAAGTTGCTTGTGAGTGCATCACACTATATCGTATATATTACTCAATTACACCATATTTACTTTTGAACATCTTGCTGATTTGTGCACACCATGCTGATATCAGCACACAATATCGAATTTTGTGTACCATGATCAGCTCTTTTCAACATATTGACTTGTGTGCATGACATTGACTTTTGTATCGACCGAAGTGTTCCAACTCTTTGCTTTCTTGACGAAAATTTTAAACCAACGTTTATGCACCGGAGACGTGTTTCGGATAGTAAATCCTCGTCAGTAGAACTCATCAAATGCCAAAGTGATTTTCTAACATAGCCAAATGTTTGTATTTGAATTTGTGCATTAACTTTGTAGATAGTGAACGGCTCCAAATTTCGTATAGGGTCAATTCAGTGGCATAGTTAAATAAGATCTATGACCAAAATAGCATTTGAGGGATGGTGCTAATATGTTAACCTCAGTCCTTAAATTGCATTTAAAAGCCGTAAAATCAGCTTTTATTCTCACCGTGGGGTATCACGTGATGTGCATATAATCTCTTACAAGGCAGAACCCCCTTCGAGTAAACAAGGTAAATACTGTCTAAATCTACTTTATATGAAACTAGTTTATGTCTATCATATGAGCATTATTATTATAAATATGATAGTAATCTTTTCTGGTCAAGAATAAAGGAATATTTAGAGAACACTTAAACAGAAAATTTTCTATTTTGTTTACATGTTATGGTATAGTGAACGTAAATAAACAAAACTTTCTGTTCAAGTGTTCTCTGGGCATACCTCTATTCTTGACCAGAATAGATAACCATCATATAATTTATAACGATGATCGTATGATAGGCCTAGGATAAATTCATATAATGTAAATTCAGACAGCATTTACCTTGTTAATCGAAGGGGATTCCCATGCAATAGATTATTTTCATATCACGTGATATGCTGCGGTGATTCTGAGAAAATGAAAAAAAAATTGAAGGGAAATAATCTGATACATACGGTGTTCATTAGGGGACATCGCTTCTTCAAATCTTCGCCCTACTATATATCACCAGTCGAAGAATTGAAGAATTGAAGTAATGATGCGAAGAATTGAAGTAATGATGCGAAGATTTGAAGTAATGATGCGAAGAAACGATTATTTCTTCAAATCTTCGCATCATTTCTTCAAATCTTCGCATCATTACTTCAGTTCTTCGCATCATTTCTTCAAATCTTCAATTCTTCGCATCATTTCTTCAATTCTTCGCATCATTACTTCAAATCTTCGCATCATTACTTCAAATCTTCAAATCTTCGCATCATTACTTCAAATCTTTAAATTTTCGCATTATTACTTCAAATCTTTAAATCTTCCCATCATAACTTTAAATCTTTAAATCTTCGCATCATTTCTTTAAATCTTCAAATCTTCATATCATTACTTGAAATCTTTAAATCTTTGCATCATTACTTCAAATCTTAAAATCTTCGCATCATTACTTCAAATCTTCGCATCATAATGATTACTTTTATTCTTCAAATCTTCGCATCATTACTTCAAATCTTCAAATCTTCGCATCATTACTTCAAATCTTCATATCTTCGCATCATTACTTTAAATCTTCAAATCTTCGCATCATTACTTTAAATCTTCAAATCTTCAAATCTTTGCATCATTTCTTCAAATCTTCAAATCTTCGCACCATTACTTCAAATCTTCAATTCTTCGCATCATTACTTAAATTCTTAAATTCTTCGCATTTTTACTTTGTCAGAAATAATCATTTTTGCACTATATGTTTCAATATTCAATGAAATATATATGATTTTATAAACTGATTTATCGTATATTAATCATTTTAGGTAACTTAATTCTTTAATATATATTTTATGCTAGAATCTTATTTATTTTGCATCTTAATGAATTATTTTCTTGTGTAAAAATGGAGGGGGTGATTTTCATACATTTTCAGCTTCTTGATGCGAAGATTTAAAGATTTGAAGTGATGATGCGAAGATTTGAAGATTTAAAGAAATGATGCGAAGATTTAAAGATTTAAAGTATTGATGCGAAGATTTAAAGATTTGAAGTAATGATGCGAAGATTTAAAGATTTGAAGTAATGATGCGAAGATTTAAAGATGTGAAGTAATGATGCGAAGATTTGAAGAATTGAAGTAACGATGCGAAGATTTGAAGAATTGAAGAAATGATGCGAAGAATTGAAGATTTGAAGAAATGATGCGAAGAATTGAAGTAATGATGCGACGATTTGAAGAAATGATGCGAAGATTTGAAGAAATAATCGTTTCTTCGCATCATTTCTTCAGTTCTTCGCATCATTACTTCAATTCTTCGCATCATTACTTCAATTCTTCAATTCTTCGACTGGTGATATATAGTAGGTCGAAGATTTGAAGAAGCGATGTCCCCTAATGAACACCGTAGATACATGGTTGCAGATTCAAAAAGGGGTTACAGGCCCCTTTCACCGGAACGGGTCACATATCATATCTTAATATTGACATAGGAGTCATATGATCAGAAAATGGCTGCCGCGTACAGCGCATTTCGTGCCGGACTTTTCAATAATAAAGTTGCAATCGTGACGGGAGGCGGGACAGGTATAGGAAAGGCTATAGCACAAGAATTGTTGTGTTTAGGTAATGTTTTTATATATGAAGTATGCACATACACACTCTTTGAGTTGTATAAAAAAGATTTTAGTTAACGTTTAAAGGTGAAAATATGTAACGGTTTGATCAAAATCAACCTGTCAGGTAAACAGTACAGGTATGCATATGACATGACAACATGCATTTAAATGAGTGGAGGTTTCATTGATGATCTGTTATTTGGACAGCAAAAATAAGAACTCACTCTTTACTGTTATCCATTCATGTGAAAAGAGAAAGACCAATAGGGACACATCGTTGACATCGTTGACATCGTTGACATTTTTTCAAGAGTATCAAAGAGGAAATTCTTAGACCCGTGCAATGCTTACATCGTAAATACAGGAGTTTTACATGTCGATGTCCTGAATGTTTCAGAATAACATTTTTTAATAAAGCTACTAACACACAAGCAGGAGATGATCATGTGGCACCATTATGTATACCATATGTAGATAACATGTTAAAAAATGTATATATTCTTAAGTTGTTATTAATTGTTGCTTTAGGTTTGTTTGTCTTTCATGTCTTTAATCATGTGATTTTAAAATTATCTGGTCTTAAATGATGCAATTGAATTTGAAGACGTTTACGTTTAACATTTCAAAGGTTCTTTGCAAAAACGTAAATACTATTTGTGGACCTAGATATCAAAACTGAAATCCACACCAGAGTGTATGACAAATAAGATGATTTTGGATTCAACATAATAAAGTTTCCCCATCTTTACGGTGATGTTGATAGACTGCCGTCAAATGTTGTTTCATGAAAACAGCAATTTTACAGATTAAAAAGTAACTGTTAGGTCAAGGTTTTCGCTTTCACAAACTAGCAAAATCTTTCTGGAAATTTTACAAAAATTATGGTCAACTTCAATTGAAATTCGGACCAATACAAGCAACAGAGTATATTACATTGGGTATTTCACAACCTGCATTTTATGGTGACATAATTAATTAACAAAATAAGGATCAAAGGTAGACAGAGTTATCATCGAAATTGTGCTAGAATCATCAAACGCCTTTCATATCGTGGATACGATCCTACTGTCACCAGACGAACACTTCGCTCGGTTCTGGACCAATCTACAGCCTTGTGCCAGCGCATTCTTAAGAATTGCACTCTGACTGACTGTGACGACAGGACTCCATGACAGGCCCTGTCCAAACCTCTTTAGAGAGGACAGAACCCCGATCACCTGTCCTCTCTGAATTCCAGTCGGACTCCTCGGATGAACACATGCATGAGCTCGCTTCAGCCGGCAGAGCACGGACCGTATTTCGTACATGTATGCCTTCTGTTTTTTTTATATCTATTTACAAATCCATCTGTGTGTTTCTTGGGCCCCTGCGTCATGCTGTCTGTTTGTATGTTCATCTTAAAGTGAGGAGATTATTTTACACCACGTCTGTGCATTCATCGAGACCTTTGGGTAATCGGAAAAGTGGGAAGGTTGTGCGCACGTAATCCTGATAACTACACATTCTTATACTTGCATGGCTGATGACCGTCCAAAGTCGGCAACGGTTGCCCATTGGTCTCGTTGGTTCATGTGTGGTCCTTTGTGTTTGACGTTTCTATGTTGTGCGTTGGTTTTCCTTGTACCTTTGTGTCTCTTTCTGTGCGTGTCTGCTCAGGTAATTTTTGCAATGGGTGTTTTGGATCTTTGCTGTGGGTGCTGCAACCTAGTGCTGTTGGAGATCCCCTCCTTTGTTACATCTCATCCGATATTTTGAGCATGTAAAATGTACTTATGTTTCGGATTGTCACAATAGAAACATTTTATACAAGAACTTTTTGTGTCATGGTTTTGGCTGTCATAAAGTAGGGTATAGACTTTCTGGAAATTTTACAAAACTTAGTATCAGCTTCTTTGTTAATTCGGATATATCTGAATTATAGTACCGGTATATTATTTAATTTCACAAAGTGCTTGGCAAGCCTACACTAGTACTAGCTCATTCTTTAAAAGAATTGCACTCTAACTGACTGTGCCGTCGGGAATCTACGACGATCCAAACCTCTCTCGAGATGACAGTACCCGGCCACCTGTCCATCCTGAATGTCGGTCGTTTTTCGTATCAGCTATGTTTAATATCCATTACCTAACCATCTGTATGTTACCTGGGCCTCTACATTTTGTTGTCTTGTTTGTCTGGTCATCTTACGGCGAGGAGGCTTAAAATTTATACACAACAATTGTGCGTTCTTCGAGATCAAATGTTAACTGGACAAGTGGGAAGGTAGTGTGTACTAACACAACATTTGCTACTAAGAGCAATCAATATGGGCAATCAATGCCTAAGACGGCATTGATTGCCCATATTGGTCTCGTTGGTTTATGTGTAGTCATTTTAGTGGTTTGATTTCGTATTTAGTGTTCCTTAATTGTCACTTTTGCATCTCTTTAAGGGTGCATAAACATTGGATTGAAAATTTCTTCGAGAAGACAAAGAGTTGGAACACTTTGGTCGATACAAAATTCGACGTATAGAGTTGGAACCCTTCCTCATTATTAATATAAACACTTATTCACTTATTTCATGTTGCAGTGTGGAGCAGTTAAAATCGTTCTCCGTGACCTGATGTTTGTCAAGTGTATTAAATACATCTTTACAGCTCTGTAGCCTAATTTAAAGAAGCTTCGTTTTGGCCCTTTATCAATGTGACATCATATCTATAATTTTTTGCTATTTCGGAAACTTGCCATTTCATCGAAAAATATCATCGAAATTCAGGGAGGTTTATATCTTAGCACCATCCCTCCAATGTTATATTGAACATATATTTTATTTGAATATGCCACTGAATCGACCCTACAGGAATTTTGGAGCCGCGCACTCTCTGTACAGTAAATGCAGAAATTTAAATTCTAAAAATTACGCAAGAGGGCGCTAGTGAAATTAATTTGGATTGCTTATGAAAAGCACTTTGGCTGGAAGCATCACTGATGAGAATTTAATATTCCAAACACGTGTCTGGTGCATGAAAATTGGTTTGGAATTTTGTTGAAGAAGGTATAGAGTTGGAACCCTTGCGCATTATTTATTGCTTATGTTGCTTGTCTTCTCTATGGTTTAATTAACATAGGGGTGTTTCATTGTCTTGCTGTGGCTGCTGCGACCGAGTCTCGTAAGAAATTCTCTCCTATTTTGATAATCTAAATTTTCTGAAATTAAATCTTTAGAATACAAAGCAGACGAGTGATATTTCTACTTAGGTTTTGATCAAATATGACCGAGATAAATAGAAATTGTTAATCGAGAACAAGACATATGCTAACGAATGGGGAAGAGATATACATGTACCTTAAACATTTTTTTGAAATCGAAATAATAATTCTACAACTTCCACCCTATCACAGCTTTCAGATAGTAATTTATGTTTAAGCAGATTGTTGTATGCAATATATAAACTTCATTCAACATTTGAAGGTAAATCGAATTTGAATTTCATCATTTATTTCTTTTATCGTAGGGTGTAAAGTTGTGATAGCGGCCCGAAAAGAGGACAGACTACAGAAGGCAGTGAAGGAATTCTACATCCCCTCTGGTAGCCCCGCCCATGCGTCCTATATCAAATGTAACATACGAAAAGAGGACGAGGTAACCGATTGATACAGTATTATTTATTAATTCTAGGAAATAAAGGGCTTAAAGTTGTGCTAGCGGTCCGTAACGAGAACAAGGCATCGAGAGAGTTCTACATTCCCTCGGGTAGCCCCACCCAGGCGTATTTATATCAAATGTAACATACGACAAGAAGATGAGGTTACGTTGATTGACACAGGATCATTTATACCAACAAAAATGTGAACATTGAACAGGGGTCATAGAGAAGGGTGTGAATAAACGTATATGTTGCTAAATATATATATAATATTTATAATCAGAAACCAAACATCCACGCATATCAAAAATTCGGACCCGACACCCAATACACTTCGGTATCTTTGTAAGTGAAATTATTTCTGTATCATGCAGTATCATATAATTTGTATTAGTGCCAATTCTGTCTAATCCCCCTCCATCATGTCAATATGACATTGTCTCAACATTATCCTGTCTCATTCTTACGTTACATGCAGCTATCTATTCAGTTAACAAGTTAAGAAGGAGATCCCCAACATGACGACGTTACACAGCGAAACACACATACACATGATGAGAAGAGAAGGAAATTCTTAACATGCATATGGCGACGTTACAGTTATCACTGCTGACCATACACTCATGAGACGAGATAAAGGGCGAGAACTAGTGTAATTACATCACATTACCGAAACATAAAGGACAAAACTATATAAGTAATCCCCCGAGAGACCATTTTTAAAAAGAAAAACACTGTAGATAGCACCATGTATATGATTTCATAATTTAATTTTGCATGTAACAAGGAATTTCATAGGCTTAAAAGTTGAGGTTATTTTCCATAACCTGAAAAATATTAGGACACGACCGATTTTCTGAAACTTCTTCCCAAATTAAGCAAAATGGCGGATCCCGTAAACTTGATACTACGAATTTTACCTCGAGAACGATGACTGAATACAAGATACACGTCTTTTATGCCATTTTTATTTTAGATATACAGAGATAAGCAGTACTTACCACGAGATTTTTGGTAAACATATCGCGTCGGTGCAGATGATAGGTCACACTGTTGAAAGATTGCATTTAATCCAAATCTACCTATTCAAACATGTACCTAATTGTCAGATGCTTTGTCATCCCGTCAAGAGTCATTCTATATTCATCGTTGGAAATAAATCAAATGACTCGGGCTGAAAGCATGAAAACAAAACAAACACTGGCGCCGCTCAGCTACCAGCCTCCATTCTTGTACTGTCGGCTCTTGTTATTAGCATCGAGAGAGATAATCCCGGCACTTTGTATTGTGTATTGGAGCATTTTCACGATTTTCCAAGACCTAATAAGATGCACAAAATGTACTGAATAACGTAAGATAAATTATAAGTAGTAATTCTAAAGTTCTTTTTGGTTATGGGAAAATAACCTGAATAAGCCGATGCACAAACGTGGTATAATTCACGATGCACAAACGTGGTATAATTCACGATGCACAAACGTGGTATAATTCACGATGCACAAATGTGGTATAATTCACGTTTCACAAACGTAGTATAATTCACGTTGCACAAACGTGGTATAATTCACTTTGCACAAACGTGTTATTATTCACGATGCACAAACGTGGTATAATTTACGTTGCGCATCGGCTTTTTGAGGTTATTTCCCACAACGAAAAAGAATTTTCGAAACATTCCTTAAATGGTTCAAATAAATACAAAGATACAAACAAATGCCGCCGCACTATGGCAATCAGATTTTAACTCTTAAAATAGTACTTACTAACTGTATTCTGACTGTTCGGAATCAATCTAGAGGATGTGTTTACTGTTTTCTATTAATTTACTGGTAAAGAATATTCTGACTTTTGCATGGATTGACAAACTTTGAAAATCAAGTCACTCATGACTTCATACCATCAATCTATGAACAAAACATCAAATAAAATAAATATGGTTAAAGTAAAGAAAAGATATATCCCTAATATACTGACAAGGAATTACATACCAAACAAATAAGAGAATTAGAATAAAATTAAGTCCTTTCTCTGAAATACAAAACCCAAAACCCAAAAGGAGGTAGACCAGTACGTGTCATGTGGAAAATACAAAAAAAAATCATCTGATTTAAAAGGTAATGGAACGTTAATAATACGGAAATGCTAAGTTAAAATAAAGAAGGCAGGCATAATCCATCGTTATTTTTTTATGAAAATCATGAAGAATCATAATTTGGATTGTGAACATGATTTACACATCGTTATTACATGGGGTATTTAGCTAAATTTTACAAGAAAAATATAAATTAAAAAAATTACTTATGTTTAACCTTGCATCTTTGAAAGAACATTTTCAGATTTGCATTAATAGGTGGTTAATCTCATTTCTGGAACCATATCAAAGCATGGACGGCTAGATTACGTTGTGAATAATGCCGGTGGGCAGTTTCGGGCTCTGTTCGAGCACATATCACTGAACGGATGGAATGCTGTAACGGGCTTAAATCTTACAGGAACTTACCTCATGTGCCGTGAAGGTATAAACATAGTGTTTTTTTTTTCTTGGGAAATAATAGTAGTTTAAAAACATAGTCTAAAGAGCAAGGAATAGATCTTAAATACGACAATTTGCATATATTATCTTGCAATTCAGACCAGAAACACGAACAATTAGAGATAGCAACATTGGTACATCATATAGCAAATATAACTAATACTTCCGTATTGTTCAACAGAGAAGATCAACCAATGAAGCAAACATATATTGAAACATGACGGGTAAAGGACAAATATAAAAAGCGGAGACTGATGCGCACTAAAGTTTTGTTCTTGAAAGTGTCAAATTTGGAGCTTCACCAATAACAAACGGTTGGTCCACGACGAAGTTCTTTCATACGAAACCAAACGAAACTAGCTTATAATGAGGACCGTAAACATCATGATGTAAAATAAGAAGAATTTGTTATTGATTTGAAAAATAGTTAACTTAATTGCCTCATGTTTATTTTCAATAAATACGAGACAATTAAAGATTTTCGTATTTACAGTTTAGGGACACTTAACGGAATATTTCACAATCTAGTCGATTATTTTCTTACATTTTTAAATACGATCATTCACGTTTTAAATTTTCGTTGGGTCGTATGTACGAAGTTCGTAGGGTCACAAACGTTTCTTATTGGTAAAACTCTAAAATACCTTCCAAATACATGCAACATACCCGGACTTCTCTGTTCCACAAATAATAATGTTCACACTCTTTGGTCATATTACATTGCTTAGTTTGAGGATTACTGACGAGGG
Organism: Pinctada imbricata; assembly: GCA_033119305.1. NCBI lineage: Eukaryota > Metazoa > Mollusca > Bivalvia > Pterioida > Pteriidae > Pinctada > Pinctada imbricata. The sequence continues at coordinate 33,674,738 of VSWD01000003.1, forward strand.
TTAAGTACCCGAAACGTGCATGTCTGTTCCATTCTGCAAATTAGTCTGTACTTAAATGATGCTCGTTTAACACTCACAGGATACACATTTCGTTAATTTCGCAGGGCGAAATAAACACCTGCTTTGGATATCTTACAAAAGAAAATCAAATTTTAAGGCGGTATGCTAATACCACCTCTTTCAAACTTACACTGGAATATATTGGAATATCCTACACGAGACTCAAGAAGAGTACTTCAACTCATGCAATGTCTCTTCTGTACTCTCTGATCCGAGGATGAAATACAATAATGTGGAGCAGGTGTTTGGCAACTATTTAATTTGCATCTCGGTTAATCAAATAACTCAGATAATGTAAAAATAAGTCAATGACATTTCATTGTAATGTAGAGTACGACAAAAATCCGTAGAAGGACAATGAGTAAGATAAATGATCACAGCGATACGACATATACCGACAAAGTATATATATATATGGCTACAAAATATTTTGGATAAAAATGAATACAAATTTCATGTTTATGACATTTAAGAAGTGCAGACACGACACTTTGACAATGTGTATAAAAGTAATTCAATATTGATCAGGGTTTAGAGAGGATAAGTTAAATTTTTTGTAGAATAGGTCGATGACGCACTAAAAAATAAATTAGTCTATTAAATGTTGATCAAATCTGAAGCGGAAATATGATTTTGTAAAAAGAAGTATATTGCATGTTTATGATATTATCAGATCTTTCAAAACTGAAACAATAAGCATATCCCAGCCATCTTGCAATGTCTTTTTGGTACATTCTGGGCATAATTTTCACATATTTTGGCCTTATTTCATTGTTTCGATTGAGGATCACTGACGAGGGTTAAAACCCGAAACATGCATGCGTGGTCCATGCTGTAAATTTATCATGCTAATGAATTTGAAGACGTTTAACATATTAGGATGTATGAGTGTATCTGTTTACTAAAAAAAAAATAGAAAATCAATTCGATTTGATGAACAAAGAAGCGAGTCTGCCAATCATGAAGTTAGTATGCTTTTGGTCTGGTTTAGTCTTTGTTTGGAGGTCCAATCATTGTTCAGGGGAGAATGTTTGGTCTTGTGCTCAAATTTCTTTTGTTTTCCACTCATTTTCCACTCATATCCATTACCAAAACTGGCACATTGATATCCATCTACAGTTTCATTTACTAGTATTGTTTTGTTTGTTATTTCGCTTACGGTTAAAAGGGTTTATTCTTTCACATCGTATGCGTCGTACGCGGATAGTGCTGATGTATACTCATGGATAAACATTTGCTTTTAAGGTCATGTCTGTGTAATTAGGAAAAAGGATGTACTTCTGCCAAGTTGTTGGTAAAAAGCGGCCTTCCACATATAAAAAAGTTTGGCAGTGAGTAAAATATATGAACCCCTGGATATTTTCCATAAGAAGCATGATAAAAATGGAATGATCGATTTAATTATTTATCTTCAACTGGATATGAGGGATCGAACTCACGACTTTCAGTATACAAGAAAATGTCCTCACGAACTGAGCTATCGAGGATTGCAAGATGGTGTGTTATATATTTTTATAACCAGACAGTAATGTATCATCTGTATGTCTTTTATATAGCAGATTGCCTTTCAATACACGTTGGTCTTCCTTTGTACGAGTTGTCCTTCATGTTTTAATGTTTTTCTGCCTTGTTACTTATTTTTTATGTGATCATGCTCGTTTGTTTGTGTGGTATTTTTACGCATGTTCTTTTTAAAAATAGTGGATTTATTTGGATAAGCCTCGATCTTTTTCTTCGAAAAAAAAAAGTCTCGGACTTCAGACGTCGCCCTTTCATAAATAGTTCCCCGTTGTCTATTATTTTTTGTTATAATCTATCATGAAATACAAATTCAAATACTGGATCGTAACTAACCGACTGATATGTTAATTACAACATTACACACCGTCTGCTATTTACGTGGCAGATGGCCGTCCTAAGTCGGCACCGGTTGCCCATTGGTCTCGTTAGTTTATATGTAGTCTTTATGTTTCATGTTTCTATGGTGTGAGTTGGTGTTCCTTGTCCCTTTTGCGTCTCTTTCTGTGGGTGTCTGTTCTGTGTTTTTTGCACGGGTGTTTTGAGATTTTGCTGTGGGTGTTGCAACCTAGTGTTGTTGGAGATCCCTCCTTTCTTTTCACTTAAGTTGGAGAATGTCATATGTTGAAAAAGTGCCTGTTTACTTTTACATCGATTTGATGTACATTGTAAATCCTTCCACCATGATTGGTGTCCGAGTCTTTATATGCCGCTCCAAATAAAGGGCTAGGGGATCCGAAGGTAATGGATTTATGTCTCATCTATGTGTGTTCCAAAGTGGGCACTACCATGTCTTCTTGGTGGATATCTGCCTCCTTATTCATCTTGATGTGGTTCGTTTTATTTGTTTCTTTGTTCCTGTTTGCTTGTGTTACTTGTTGTGCAATGAATGAGAGGCACATTTCGACAAGTTATGTCTCACAAGTGATGCTCATGGCCGAAAAAGAGAACATCGAAAAATGTAATTATGTAGAACGATTGTTCCATTAATAATCTCCAGTGCAGGTGCAGAATGCATTGTTGGAGGCGTCAAGATGGACGTCTGTCTCCTTATTTTGCATGTTAGTCATCTTGGCGTCAGACATTAAAATTTCTTACGTTGTTCATTTTTTCTTGTGTGTTCAACTATAGCCAGTACAGGGTAGCTGGAGTTTTTTGTCATTTTATGGCACTAGAACTTGTTGTTTGTTTGGCTCTTTTGTATATGTGTAAAAGTATACTTCGGTTCTTTAAATCCTCTCGTCTTTGGCAAATAATTTGTTCGTTTATGGTTCGGTATATCATGTTTGATCAGTGTTTGGTATTGCTTCTGACTGTTTCTGTGTTTTGAAATTAATGTTGCTTTCGTGAAATAATATGCAAAAGCAATTCCATCAGACATAGCTCCTGTCTTGAACAGGTCCTTTGCTATGAATTAAGGTATCCGTTGTAAAATAGAGTCATTTTTCATAGCGTTTTAGTCATCTCAATTGTAAAGTATAGTAAATTTTAGGTCTGGTAAGGTACTATAAACTATATATTTTCTGAAAGGTATCGATGCATTGAGTACAGATTTAAGACTCCCGGGGCTTAAAAATCAAAGGGAAAAACTCTTGTACAACCTTGTTATTTTGCATATGTTATATCACTGATGAGAATTTAATATTCGAAACACGTGTCTGGTGTATGTAAATTGGTTTGGAATTTTCTTCAAGAAGGTAGAGAGTTGGAACCCTTCGACATTATTAATATAGACACTTAATGACTTATTTCACGTTGCAGTATGGAGCTGTTAAAATCGTTCCCCGTGGCCTGATGTTTGTCAAGTGTATTAATTACTTCTTTCCAGCTCTGTCACCTGAAAGAAGCTTTGTTTTGGCCTTTTATCAATGTGACATCATATATATATATTTGCTATTTCGGAAACTAGCCATTTTACCTATAAATATAATCGAAATAAAAGGAGTTAAACATCTTAGCATCATTCCTCCAATGCTATTTTGAACATAGATTTTATTTGGATATGCTATTGAATCGACCCTACAGGAAATTTGGAGCCGCGCACTCTCTGTAATGTAAATGTAAAAATCTAACTTCAAAAAATTAAAGAGGGCGCTACTGAAATTATTTTTGGTGGCTCCGCTGATGAGAATTTAATATTCGAAACACGTGTCTGGTGCATGTAAATTGGTTTGGAATTTTTGTGGAATTTTCTTCAAGAAGGTAGAGAGTTGGAACCCTTCGACATTATTTATATAGAGAAAATAGACAATTTAAATGCTTATTCAGTCATTCCCCTGTGTTTTTCTGGCCCCAAAGCTATAATTTCTGAGCAGTGGGCATTATAACCTTTCAGGAAATATATAGTTTATAGTACGTACCTTATCAGGCATCGAAAAATGCCCTTTTGTACATCGGATACCTTAAAGGACTTTATTAGAATTCCGCTCTATATACATTTGCATTATGGATTTTCCCTATTTTGGCCCGGAGCATCATGAAATATTAACACGTCTTCAAATCCATGGCATCATTTAAGAACTGATAAAGTTGCAGCATTGACCAGACAGGTTCGGTTACTTAACCCTCGTCAGTGATCCTAATTTCAAAAAAACAATGAAAAATTGTCAAAGGCCGTGAAAGTTATGTCCGAAAGACGTATAGTAGAAAGTGGATGTGATACTAACGAGATTATTAGGTGCTTGATTATTACTGCTTATCAGCTATTTTGTGTGTAATTCATTTCATATATGTGCTTCTTTCAATGGTAAAATCTTTTTTTTTTCATCTCAGCGTATAAACAGTACATGAAAGCAAATGGTGGTGCAATAGTCAATATTTTGATAGATTTTACGAGGGGATTCCCCGGCAATAGGTTGGTAACTTAATTTATTTTATCCTTGTTTCACAAATGTCATTTATGAGATAAGATAAGACGTTTAATCATAAACAAAAGTTAATTATTTAGGAATTCACTATATATTTATTGGGAACTCTTTTAAACTAAGTGACAAGGCGTGTTAGACTTCAGTAATCCTTCCAAGGTTTTGCATGATGCATGATTACATTTGTTTTACTCAAGCATTATTTGAATTTAATGAATTGATAATTTATTGATAAAACAATGTTTTTTTTAATTGTGAATTAATTGTAATTAATGCTTGATGGCATCGTTTTCAATACTTAATTTGATTTCAAGTTTTAAGATTTAAGTTTTCAATATTCTTCCAGTCATTCTGGTGCCGCACGTGCGGGAGTAGACAACTTAACCAAGACTCTAGCTGTTGAATGGGCCCCAGCGGGAGTGAGGATAAATTCTGTTGCCCCAGTAAGTTTTGTTTCATTAAAATCATAAATATTCTTTTCAAAAGATTGAAATGTTTCTTTAATAGGTCAGGAATGATATAGATAAAAACGCAATCAAGTACACAAATTTTTGGCCCCTTTGTCTCAATAAAATGTGAAAAAAAATACCAATATATGTATACGACAACTTTGTAAAATCCATTTCCACAAATATATTGTCATTTTTTACACTTGATTAAGGTCAAAGGGCTGAAATGTTAAACGTCTTCAAATTCATTTGCATCAATTAAAAGTAGATTAATTAGGCACGGTCCATTTGATATTCAGGGGGGGGGGGGCTTGGGTTTTTTGTCGGAGCAAGATTATTTTTTTAGCCCCGGACCGGGGCAAAATAATTTTTTTCTTGCAAAGTTGGAGCAAGGAAATTTTTTTATAACATTTGATGTGAATTATATTAAGAATGTGTGTGTTTTTTCAATAGAAATTCTTTATTTTTACTTAAATTACTTTAAACATTACTTTATTTTTATGTAAAACTTGAATTCACTTAATCCAAACTGAGAGAGATAAAAAGATTTTTACAATATGTGATATATAATTTTCGGTATACAAAATGTATATTAGGTCATGTAACATGTAAGAGGGCCTGACGCAAGTTTTTTACATGTAGAAATGAAAACTAGTGAAAAACTTAATTAAATTCTCCTTCCAAGCTTGTATATAAAATTAGACACTAATATGGTGATACATTTGTACATGTATCTATAAATAGTAATAAATTATATTGATAATGTATTTAAGCATTTTAATTGTGTTTCAGTCACATGCATATACTTTTGATATTTTCAAATATGAACTTGCCATTACAGAAGAAAAGTATGATGAGCGTAGCGAGCCAAAAATGTTTATAGAAAGTAAAAACTGTGGCGAGCGAAGCGAGCCGAAAAATTTTCAGGAATTTTAAGCGAATTTTATGGTTATTCTTCAAAGGAGCTGATAAGATAAGACGTAAAATCTGCCCTAAAAAGTGGAATTTTGAAAATGGATATTTTAAGAAAAAATGCTCGTTAAATTAATACATATACGGTATCCCATCAAAACTTAAAGATATTTTAGATCTATTATGCATAACATTGGTAATATTTGGGTCAAAACTTGTCCTTTTCCCATAGAAATCAATAGAAAACGGAAAAGTTTTTTTTGAACATTGTTCCCCCCGGAGATACAGAAAGCCACTTATACTGGAGGTGTATTTCCATGATACAAAAATTCTGGAGAAGTGGGGTTCTGTATCTCCGGGGGGAACACTACCCCAGAAACGAAAAACCAAAAAAGGAAGGGCGGTGCATTTGTTAAAGGATCGATCTTTAAGATAATTAAATATGGAAAATTTGACTATTTTTCCTCCTTAATCCATCAAAATATATGTTCTAAATACGATCGAATGAAATGTACAACAATTAGAAACGAAATAAGCAGGAGCGATGTAGATTTCTCCGCTGATGTGTATTTCGCGCTAAAAAGCTTCTATTGTAGCCATTACATACAAAATAAGACCGTATTTTTAGTTCCGGATTTCATTCTTTACCGATTACAGGAGATAGAACTTTCGAAATGTATTTCTGATTTACAATGTAGATACATTTGATATCTTTTAGTTAATATTTATCCATTTTAGGCAAAATGTTCCTAAATTTCTACGTTTTTGTTCTATATTATCAGTTTTATTACCCAAATACCCCCTACCGCTTTGGACCTTCATTAAAGGATCTTCGGAGTATTTAATCGAAAAGTAAAACATACAAAAAGTCTTCAAATACATTATGTTTCAATTATGATTATCTTTTGTCTGCATATGTACCGTCATGCAGAAGAAATACGGCATGAGATTCAGGGCTAAAAACGGCCCTTATCTTATCAGCTCCTTCAGATTACTTGTAAGAGCAAGATTATTTTTTTCTGTCACACCATAAGCAAATTTATTTTTTTCATCAAAATTCAGAGCAAAATTATTTTTTTCGAAAAAAACCCAAGCCCCCCCCCCCAGAATATCAAATGGAATGTGCCTTAGCAGCGTGGAGCAGACGTGCACGTTTCTGATATTTAACCATCGTCATTGATCCTCAATCGAGACAATGAAATATGGCAAAAATGTGTGATTATTATGTCCAAAATATACCGAAAGACGTGGAAAGATGGCTGATATATGATGCTATAGGACCCAGGTTTCAGACATTTTGTGAAATATTCGAAGCTTGTACATTTGAGTGTGTGTGTTTGCTTATTCCTTTCATATTATTTTGTTTCTTACGTTTTAGAGGTTCTGTGCCTTTCGGACATCGACAAAGACTTTGAAAAAGAGAGAAATGTCTTATTTCTAAACGTGCATGTCTGGTCCATGCTGTAAATTTATCTGTTCTTAAATGATGCTATTGAATTTGAATAAGTTTAACATTATTTCTAAATGAGATTTAACCAGTGTAAATTATTTCATTATTTAAAGGTGTAATATACACTGACACGGCAGCAGCATTGTATGGTGAAGAATCTGTCAAGTCTAATATACCTAGAATACCCTTGAAGAGGTTAGGAACTCCGGAAGAGGTCAGTATCTAAATACAGTACGAATGAAAATAACGACCATTTTACATTTGTCTTCAATGAAAATTTAGACATTACCATAATCATTTGTTATCACTACTCCTATTCTTAAACAGGGGGACATGTTGTCATATTTCTTATTCATTTACATGATTTCTATTTCAAAATCCGTTCTTCAGCTTAATGGTTTAATTTGTGATATTTATGTACTCTCTGTAAAGTAAATACACAAATATTCTAAAAATAAAACCAGAGGGCGCTGGTGAAATGAGTTTTGGATGTATTACTGATTAGAATTTAATATTCTATTAAGCACGTGTCTGGTGCATAATAAATTGGTTCGAAATTCTCTTGAAGAAGGTATAGAGTTGGAACCCTTCCGCATTTCAACTTGCGTACATTTTGGGCAATCTTTGGTTATTGGTAGATTTCCACAGCAGTGTGCTTCTTACTAAGTCCCTCGGCAGCTTATATAACTGGTGAAACAATCAAGGTGGACGGAGGAATCAGTTTTTATATGACACAAGGATATGAGGTCCCAGGTAATGTAAAAATTGTGAAGGAAAATAGTATAGGAGAAAAATGAAGGGTCTGAAAATCTTTGTCTTTTAGAATGACTTGTTTGTAAGCTGAAATAGTTCTTACGAAGTTCTTACAAAAACAATTAAGAAATTTTCGTAACTTTTATCACTGACTAAAAGGTTTTCCATTAGATTGTGTTATGTTTTCGAATATCATTTCTACATATACATACTAGATATAAGTTCAGAAACAAAACTTCGGTAAATCTAATTTTCTGGAATATTCGTAAGAATTTTTGTGAAACAGGCAACAGAGCTCAGCCGTCAATGAACATCCTGTATGCTTTGTTTCATTTGAAAAAAAAAATAATAAAAAGAAGTTAAAATAATTTGATACCTTATAACTACTTTTGTTATATTTTTAGATCATGATTAATGTTATTTTAATTGTAGATCATAACAATAGTAAGCCTTACAAATGGAGCCCCGAAGACGAACCTAAGTCTAAACTCTGAGTCAGAGCAACATAGGAACTTGGTTAAACATTCACGCACAGGAATAAAAAATAGAACCAAATAGCATGGTGCTTAATTTACATCGACAGTCTCCTCGGTTTTGTTCTTTCTCTACCATTGTGCATGTAACTTTTATTCATATTAAATGAATACAGACTTTCTTATTGATGTTTTTGTTGTTAAAGTATTGCAAATAAATTACATCTGTGCATTAAAGTACAATGAATACGATCGATTTCTAAGCTGTTTGTTTCGGAAGCCATATGTGTATCCGGTTAAGCGCGAGGGTTGTGCGCATGTAATACCGATAACAACATCATTCGTTATTTTATATGCATGACCGTCCAATTTCGGCGCCAGCTGCACACTAGTCTGTTTTGGTTTTGCTGTATGATTGTTCTGTTTTGGTTTTGCTGTGTGACTGTTCTGTTTTGGTTTTGCTATGTGACTGTTCTGTTTTTGTTTTGCTATTTGACTGTTCTGTTTCGGTTTTGCTTTATGGCTGTTCTGTTTTGGTTTTGTTTTGTGACAGTTCTGTTTTGGTTTTTGATATGTGATTGTTCTGTTTTGGATTTGCTGTGTGACTGTTCTGTTTTGGTTTTGCTGTGTGACTGTTCTATTTTGGTTTTAATGTGTGCCTGTTCAGTTTTTGTTTTGCTATGTGAGTGTTATGTTCCGGTTTGTTCTGTTTCGGTTTTGCTGTGTGACTGTTCTGTTTCGGTTTTGCTGAATGGCTGTTCTGTTTTGGTATTAATGTGTGCCTGTTCAGTTTTTGTTTTGCTAAGTGACTGTTCTGTTTCGGTTTTGCTGAATGGCTGTTCTGTTTTGGTATTAATGTGTGCCTGTTCAGTTTTTGTTTTGCTAAGTGACTGTTCTGTTTCGGTTTTGCTGAATGGCTGTTCTGTTTTGGTATTAATGTGTGCCTGTTCAGTTTTTGTTTTGCTATGTGACTGTTATGTTCCGGTTTTTCTGTGAGGCAGTTCTGTTTGGTTTTGCTTTATGACTGTTTTGTTTTGGTTTTTGATATGTGATTGTTCTGTTTTGGTTTTGCCGAGTGACTGTTCTGTTTTGATTTTGTTGTGTGACTGTTGTTTTTGTTATAATGTGTGACTGTTCTGTTTTAGATTTGCTGTGTGACCTTTCAATTTTTGTTTTGTTGTGTAACTGTTCTGTTTTGGTTTTGCTGTGCAATCGTTCTGTTCAGGTTTTCCTTTGTGACTGTTCAATATTGGTTTTGCTGTGTGACCTTTCCGTTTTGGTTTTTCTTTTTGACTGTTCTGGTTTAGTTTTTCAATGTGATTGTTCTGTTTTGGATTTGCTGTTTGACTGTTCTGTTTCGGATTTTCTTTTTGACTGTTCTGGTTTAGTTTTTCTATGTGATTGTTCTGTTTCGGATTTGCTGTTTGACTGTTCTGTTTCGGATTTGCTGTTTGACTGTTCTGTTTCGGTTTTGATGTGTGACTGCCCTGTTTTGGTTTCGCTGTATGACTGTTCTGTTTTTGGTTTTGCTGTGTGACTGTTCTGTTTCGGTTTTGCTGTATGATTGGTCTGTTTTGGTTTTGCTGTATGACTGTTCTGTTTCGGTTTTGTTGTATAATTGGTCTGTTTTGGTTTTGCTGTATGACTGTTCTGTTTCGGTTTTGCTGTATGATTGGTCTTTGGTTTTGCTGTATGATTGGTCTGTTTTGGTTTTGCTGTATGATTGGTCTGTTTTGGTTTTGCTGTATGACTGTTCTGTTTTGGTTTTGCTGTATGACTGTTCTGTTTTGGTTTTGCTGTATGACTGTTCTGTTTAGGTTTTACTGTATGACTGTTCTGTTTCGGTTTTGCTGTATAATTGGTCTTTGGTTTTGCTGTATGATTGGTCTGTTTTGGTTTTGGTGTATGACTGTTCTGTTTTGGTTTTGCTGTATGATTGGTCTGTTTTGGTTTTGCTGTATGACTGTTCTGTTTTGGTTTTGCTGTATGACTGTTCTGTTTTGGTTTTGCTGTATGACTGTTCTGTTTTGGTTTTGCTGTATGACTGTTCTGTTTTGGTTTTGCTGTATGACTGTTCTGTTTTGGTTTTGCTGTATGACTGTTCTGTTTTGGTTTTGCTGTATGATTGGTCTGTTTTGGTTTTGCTGTATGACTGTTCTGTTTTGGTTTTGCTGTATGATTGGTCTGTTTTGGTGTATGACTGTTCTGTTTTGGTTTTGCTGTGTGTCTCATTGTACCCTGTTGTTTGTTGGAGTTGTTTTTTCTGATGTTCATCCCATCCTGTGCTTTTGCTTTTCAAGATTTTTTTTCAGGAAACCACAAAAGATGTTAGATATTGGAAAAGTCCTCAAATTTGAAATTTTAGCAATTGACGAAACGGATACAGGAATTCTTATTATTATGAAGAGAGCAGCTCACGCCCGAGGATTCACAGGCACATAATATTATACTAATAATTTTAAAAAATGCTTAGATTTACGATTTACAGAAAAAATCCTACTCATTTTTCAAATGTTTTGCAGTTTATAGGAAGGATAATCTAAATCAAATGAACCATTTTGTTTTTGTATTTACAATCATGAATAAAGTCAACACAAATGCCGAAACCAGATTCCAAAAACACAATCGAAAGTCTTACAAATACTGGAAAAAAACATAAAACAGGACTTTCTCACGTGAAAAGAAAAAAAAAAGGACAAACAGACGGAGACAATGATACAAGCTCCACAGAAACACGATGAACACTTATGTAATTGACCCTTCCAAACGCGGGAAAAATTTGAGAAATTCCATGACGTCATAATGCAATTTCGATGTTTGACTGAGGTTCGAAGCTTGTTTGTCCAAGGTAAAAACATTGTGACGTCACGAAATTTTGCATTTTTTCCCGCAATCGGAAGGGTCAATTAACTACATGTATGTCTAGACTGAGTGCGGAAGGCATTGTAGAATGCATTGTAGGTGGCGCTGTTAAAACGCACCGAACAAATGATTTACATATAGCCTATCACACGAATGATGTTACTTACAAGTATGGTATCCAAGTAGGTATAAGACCAAAATTGAAGCCCAAAGTTCATCCTAATTTCTGTCTTAGTTTTACCCCCAGTTTCGCTCATTGGCACCAAGACCAAAAATAATTGTTATTAGCACCAACGTAATTGAATTCGATCAGGTAATAGATGTACACTAAAATTGATAAATACATCAATTCTTTAAATACAGAAACAATATTGTGTGCTTCTGAATTCTCTGAAGTAAGCTTCTTGTTTGTGATCTCACTTTACAATAGGCCACTTGCCAAAATCCATAATGGCTGACAAAATCACGAAAAATGTCCGAGGTAGGCAATTTTTGCGCACTTTTTCATTGTTTCGTCTCAATGGAATTGCGTCTTTTAACTGTAATGTCATAATGTAAAACAACGCCAAAAGATTTTGACTCGGACATTTTGTGCTTTCTAGCAATATCGGAAAATTGTACATTGAATAACTTGTTTTTATATCAGCTTTTTTGTCTTGAAAGACAACTGTGTATCTAGATGAGTAGAAGGAATTTGCGCATGTTATCCTGACAGCCACATCATTTGGTATAAGTATTGCTATATTGTGCTTGCTAAAAGAGTTAACATTCGTGAACATCTTGAACCTTGAGCAACGTTTTGTAAAGGTAATTTTTAGAATAAGATGTGCCTGGCCTAGAACCAACTGGCAAACAAAGCCATATACAGCACAGGTTTACAAAATGATTTCAAAAGAAGAAAAGCGAGACTGAAATGGGATGCGCTTGAGATATAGGCAATCCTTTGTGCCAAATATGAGGATTTTATTCTTTTTGTGTGTATCCTGCTCCCATGATCTTTTCCATTAAAGTGGACACTTACCTTGACCTTTACAACTGAAAATTAACTAGTTGGAGTTTTCTTGTCATAATACAAAGAGAAAGGCATGGAGGTATGAACTTTAGTAGGATTCCTAACTTTGTAGTACTGCCCATAAAGTGTTACTTATGTAAGTGGTTTTGCCTCAGTTGACAATGTTTCATAAACTAGACATGCACAAAACATCATCCATAGTCTTGTTTTACGGCCCTTTAACCCCTTTATAGATATACATGTATGTTGAAGATATGAAATAAAGCGGTACACAAATGGTTGTTCCTCAATAGGAACATGTAATAATAAAGCCTGTGTTTGTGAAACACGAATGCCCCCCGTGGCATCTTTGTTAGTATGAACACTATTTTCTGTTAAGTACATGTATGTGAGGTCACTGGGTTAAAAGGTCAAATGTCAAGGTCACGAGGTCAAAAATTTTGGTATCAATGGAAAGGTCTTGTCACAAGGAATACACATGTGAAATATGAAAGCCCTATCACTTACCATTCAAAAGTTATGTCCAATGTTAAAGTTTTTCGGACAGACAAACAGACAAACAGACGGACAGGCCAAAAACTATATGCCCCCGAATCTTTGATTCCGGGGGCATAAAAATGATAAGAGATACTACATGTATATGCAAGGAAATACTGTACTAATACCTTTTATCTATTCTGATCATATTAACAATAGTAAATCCTACAAGTGGAGACCTGAAGATGAGCTCATTTCTGAAGAGCGGTTGGATAATGCAATCAAAAGTACTCAGGATAGCCTATCACCTCTTTGTAGTATGATGACAAACAGACTGGAAAAAACATCATGTCCTTTGCGGGTGCGGCTAGTCAAACAGGGGATGCTTACTCCTCCCGGGCACCTGGTCCCACCTCTAGTTTGCTAGGAGTCCTTCGATGCTCAAATTTGTGCTCTATTGTGAGTGCTGTTGAGATTATCTTCTTTAACTCCTTTGATTTTCATTACAGGTGCATTAAGAGTCACAAAATTGAATCAATAAATTAAAATTTATTGACAAAAGATGTATAAATCACTAGGTTTCATTGTCTGTTATCATAACACATCAGTTCTAATATTAGCTGTCGCCACACTGATTTAGTAAAAACTCCCTGATCAGTTTCTCTGCTTTAGATCTTTGTGACATCTTATTTGCCTTTCCTTGATATGGTCCCCTACTTGCTGATCCACGACCCTCTAATGTTTCTGCCACTCTGTATAAAATAAGAAGTGTTTGCAGAAATTGTGAAGTCTATTTGTGACTACATGTTTGAGACATGATTCCTAGAACAACAAAAAAAGTTCTAAAACTGAAGGTGCGTCCAAAAGATAAATTCACCAACAGAAAGTCAAGGTTTCAATCAAAAACATAGCGACACTCAGGAATCACTTTTATAGGGTGTGACATCCTAGTGTGACAGACAGACGGACAAACAGACAGACAGACAATGGACAAAAAAATTCCCTAAGTGTCGTGCATTGCAGGCGACACAAAAAGCTTGATCTGTTTAATAATACTGTAAATCTATAGAGGAACAGGTTCACTTGACCCACAATATTTTAGGAAGCAATGTAGAGAATCATATAAAAATATATTTCTGAAAATAAACAATTTTATTGCTTTAAACAATAAATTGGAGTGACTCACAAATTTCCAAGAAATGTTGTAAAAATTTTTTAGAATACTCTGAGGAGGAATAATTGTCAACAGCACTTGAACAATAAAACTTTTAGGATTACAATAAAGGTAAATTTCATTGATAATTGAATTCCTTGCATAGTGACTTATCAGCCTTTGTAGACTTTAGAAGTTAACGAATGAGTTGACACTTATTCAAGGGACCTTAGCAGAGGTATAGCATCAACTTGACAGTTTAGACAAATTGAGAAAGTATGCAGCTTTGAGAAGGATTTTTAAAAAACAAACTTACTTTTCTCCCATGGCTTGTAAGAAATCTGCCGGACCAGACAGCAGGAAAAGACCTTGACCTTTATCATCACCAACAGTCAGAAAACATATCACAGTCTGTAAAATATCAATATTACTTCTATAACATACATTTAAGTATCCATACAATCTGTGAATGAACATATGAATTGTATAAATCTGCCGGACCAGACAGCAGGAAATGACCTTGGCCTTTATCATCACCGACAGTAAGGAAACATATCACAGTATGTAAAATATGAATGTTATGGTTGTAACATAAATATGAACACAGTCTGCAGCAATAATACGATAAGCATTTTACATAAATATCAACATGATCAATGTCTTTAAAGGTATGTTAAGCTATCAGTATATGGATTCACGGATCCAAGGCGCCGCAAGATTTCAAATCCTGTGAGCACAACATACATGTACATGGAAGAGATTTACCATGTCTTGTGGGCCAATTTCTTGCATGCTATGTATGGTGAATATCATCCCAAGCACAGTCCTTAGAGAAAAATCAAGGTCTCCTGTCTTGGATAAGTACATACGATACTCTAAATAACTTTCTGATCCATGTGTGTCCAAAAATGACAAAACTGAAACTAGACTGTTCAATATCAGGTATGTTGCCTGTCACATGTTTAATCCTAAATATATGACCTTGACATTGAGAGTAACCTTGGCCTACATGTTGAGTCTAATTCTGTAACTTAAAGTCTGATGGAGCCTTATGCATATAACATAAGTTATAACATATTTTTGAAAAAGTAACAAACAGACACACAAAATGAACAAACAGAAGAGTAAATTGTTTACTTACTAGATCATTTATTTCTCGAACTATAATGTTCATGAATTCATTGTCTCCTTCTTTCCTGAAAAAATGAAAAATATTAAACTAAGGAAGTTTTTGACAATTTTTTTATCTATCTTAAGTTTTTTTAACGATTTACATTCCTCATCTTATATTCAGCAAAGCATGTGGTAAAATTTCCCTTTGCAGTCTTAAAACGACATTTTACATCTTTGTGGCATCATTTCTAAAAATAAAACAATAAAGAACAATGGGTTACCGTTTTTCAACAAGTAGTGGTCTATAGAAATAAGGAAAACCTATTGATGCTGATAAGATTCATCAACATTTAGGTTTGATCATAAACTTATATTTGTCTGAAGAATATTAATTTAATTGCAATCAAAAAGCCTCGCAGTATATTTTCTTACCTGTGCAAAACCAGTATATCACCAGGTTTTCTATCTGTTTTGAATTTCTGAGCTTCAAGGACCGCCAGGTCTCGTAAAAGGTTTTGGACTGACTGAAAACCAAAAACATGAACGAGTTAAAGTATACATTTATTTAGCAAGAAGTTATTCAGCCCATATTATAAATTCTTGTCAAACAAAAAATTCTTAAACAAATTCAGTAGCTCTATATACAAATATACATGTTGATGTGTAAACCTAGCTAGCAATCAAACCTGAGTCTGTTTTACCACACTCTTGACAGGTAATCTTACCTTCAGATCTCTCTGGGGAACACAAAGCATATGAAAATTTTGTCCTTTTGCCATAATAAATTTGACTCTTTTGTCATTATAAATTACTCTCCATTTTCAAATTGCATGATGTCGTAAACCGTAATTTATTCACGAGTATTTTATGTTCGCAATATTGGTGAGGTCCTTTGATTGGCAAATTTAAAACGCCGCGAATATATCCAAACACATGTGTAGTAAGATACATACATACGATGTCAAGAAGATAAAACGTCGCTTAAACCAGTCACCTCACTCGTATTCGCGAAATTGAGACGCAGCAAATATAAGATGGTTTACAGTATACTGAGATGTCATCTTCATAGTTCTATTTTCTGAAGTTATACATTGTCAAATATTGGTTTTCATAGAAGTACATGTAATTTGTACAATACATCACTGCTGACAATAGACCATTTTCCAATCTTGTTAGAAAGCACAAAATGTCCGAGTCAACATCTTTTGCACTGTTAAAAGACACAATTCCATTGTGACGTAACAATGAAAAAGTGTGCTTAAATTGCCTACCTCGGATATTTTTCGTCATTTTGTCAGACATTATGAATTTCGGCAAGTGGCCTATTACATGACATGAATTTCTGACAGATATTCTCTCAGTATTTTCAACTTACTTTTTGAGCAGTTTTCGATGCCTTGACAGCTTTATCGGCTAGCTCTACATGGTCATCTAATGGTCCCCTTCAATGATAAAAACCATTGAATTACTTATACTATTCTCATTTATTTCCACATGTTTTAGTAATTTGACTCGTGTGATTAATTAGTAATTTACCATGCATACACCATGTTATTTATAAGAGAGTCTATAAGAGAGGAGTTTTTCTGATAAATCCATCAGTGCATGGTTTGTTAAAATATAACTTGGAAAAAAAACTTAATCAATGCTAATACAAAGATCTATCTGAGGTATCTTATTCCATTATTATTCTACTAATACTAAATACAGTTGTGACCTTGACCTCTGACCTTAACAACTTATAAGATTCTTACACTTGCCATCTTCATATCCTTTAACTTATTTCTATAATATGCCAAGATAATTTCACTAGTAGGTCGCCTGTGACCCTGTCCTTAGAATATTTGACCTTGAGAATAAATTGATTTCCTCCTGTTGCCATAGCAACAAAAATGACGAAGTGTGAAGTTGATCCTTTGGGCTACTGGTCATTTTGTATCTTGTACATGCTATTGGGACAGATGCACAACAAGAAGGACAAAATAAACGGGTCCTTATGGCTTTGTGGTCATTAGTGTAGAAATGATGCGAAAAAATGCACCATAAATGTAGGTGTGATGTCATCCTCCAGTTGCCAAAAGAGAATTTTACAACATGTTGTGCAGTACCTTTACAAAGTAGAAGCATATTGGACTTTGCAAGACATGAATTGAAAAATACATATATGAAGATGAAAAGTGCATGAAAAAGGTACTTTTCATAAGTCTCTGGGATAATCATATTGCTTTATGAAATAATAATTATGTCTATCTAAAATTTGTAAAAAAAAACAGAAAAAAGAGAAAAATTTCCTACATCAATATGGCATCAATTAAAACATAATATGATATTGATCTTACTTTAATACACTTGTGAGACTCTTTTCCACAGCTACACATTGCCCTAGATACTTCAAAATTCGGTTACCTGCTACGTACACGAGATTTACTCGATCTTTTTTCTTTGATTTCTCCACCCAAAGGAGTTTTATCATCTGTACAAAGACAGAAATTTACAAGTAAGTTGATAAGGCTATTGAACTGAAGCCTAATCATGCTAATAGAATAAGATCTTTTACCCCACCTCTGACAAGTTAGCTGGGGAATCCCAAATAGTGATTGGCTTATAATTAATAGTCACATGAAGACAGCGTATATCTTATACCCGGGTGACTTGACTTTTATACCACGCCTTCAAGGCCTTCAATGACATCACAATGTTATCTTTTGTGTTGACGTCACAGCATAAACAACAACAACAATGTCCAAACGATGGGGATTGCCTTGTCATAAATTTTAATTGGCATGGGTAAGATGAAAAGTGGATGAGCAAGAAGAAAAGTAAATGTCTATTGAAAATTGGATTTACATCATGTTCTATAATTGAAAAGATATATGTAAGATCCCTCAGTATATTGAGTTGATTTGGAAGAATTACAATCGAACTTCATCTTACGAGTAATACTCTTTTAATTTACAAATTAATGAAGTACTGTATTGTTGAAATTTTTACCCAGTGAATATGGTATGATAAATTTGTATCATCTTAATTTGAAAATATATGACCTTGGTATGGGCTATGCTAATGTCAATACTTGTGAATACTGATAATCCCTTAAGATTGTTTGTTCGTGTACATAGACATATACATGAATCATGTCTACCTGTAGATGGGCTAAATTGGATAGGTGAGTACCACAACATAACGTGGCATCGATGCCCTCTATATTTAACACTCGAACCGGCCCCTCATGGTCATCTGGGAGACCTCGACAACGGAACTAAAAGTACAATATATATATATATATATAAAAGATAAATAGTACATGTACAATATAGAAACACAACTTTTGAGAACTCAGGAATGACTTTGTTGATCATTCACATATGATGTAAGATTAAGAACAATATGGATGACTTATTTAATTCAAATATGTGGAACAAAAGACCAAATACAGCTTCATCAAACAAGGAAATAAGCCTTTTTCACATAACTGCGGTCCAGTTGTTTTTGGTCAGCAAAATATAAGTACCTTTCCCACAATATGACGTCAAGGACAATAGATTTTTAACCTTGACGTAACAAGAGTCGGTACTTGCCATCCACAAAATGCTAGTCATGCAGTTATGTGAAAAAGGTTTTTTAACATCAACTTTTTAATCCCTCGTTTCAACTATTAGTTGTAAACGTGGAAATTTTTGCGTGGGGGTAATATTCGTGTTTTTTGCGTGGGGGTAATATTCGTGTTTTTAGCGTGGGGGTAATATTCATGTTTTTTGCGTGGGGGTAATATTCGTGTTTTTTGCGTGGGGGTAATATTCGTGTTTTTTGCGTGGGGGTAATATTCGTGTTTTTTGCGTGGGGGTAATATTCGTGTTTTTTGCGAATCAAAGGACGTCACAAAAATTTGGCCAAAGCTAAAATATCCCCCGCTGCATTCTTACAATGGGAAATATATTTTTATCTCAAATATTTCCCCCAGGCGTAACCTCTTGATGTTATAATCACGAAATTTCCCCCAAGCGAAAATAACCACGTTTACGGTACCTGTTTAAGTTCCGGGTCTTCCTTATCTTGATACACGATGGGCGTGACGGGAATTCTCTGATAGATGCACTTATTGACCTCTGTTTCCAGAGCAGCTATCTGATCTGACGTCAGATTTTGGATGTCTAACTCAATAGATGTTGTCTTCTCTCCTAGATTCCTATTAAAAAGATGAGGACAGAATATTATGAAAAAAACTTGTAAAACAAACTTATCTCAGGAATATTGTCTTTGAATTTGTACATGTATTTGCCAATCTTCCTCTTTGCCTTGTGAAAATATGAAAATGAATAATATGGAATAGATATTGAATTAACAGCATTTTCAGTTTCTTTGTGTTTTATTTCTACTATTCTACATTACAAGATCTATTCATTGATTTCAGAGTACCATAAAGAGAAACTTTTAAGTTCTTTGAAAGTCTGTAAATTGCTTTCTGGTGCATTTGGAGAAAATTTATTTTTAAGTTCAACAAGCCATACAAATATGAATAGGGACTGTTACCAGGAAGTAGTAGGACACCCATACATTTTCTCTGCAATCGCTGTAATGAGGTGCTGACCTGACAGATAAACATAGGGTAATCAAAGATTACATAGCTCGCCTATACAGGTTTTTTGTCAGAAACCAGGTTAAAGTTTTTGAAAAGTAGGTCAAAGTCCAAGGTCAAGGTCACTAGGTTAAAGGTCATGGTCTCAAATGAAAGGTCTCGTCACAAGATATCTACATGTGAAATATAGATATACCCCAGGTTAAAGTTTTGTCTACGGACGATGACAATGACGACAACAACGACGCCGAGGGTATGGCATTAGCTCTCCGGACTTTTTCTTCCCGGCGAGCTAAAAATGCAATAACGCATTATGAGAAACATAATTCCTGGAGTCATTGTAGGTTATCACAATAGAATCACATTTCAAAAGACAGTTATTATATATATTTACATTCCATTTTTGCTTGCTTAAATGACATTAAGATAAGTTTAAAATTTTGTTGCTAAGGCTCTGTAACTATGTACCAGAATGTGACATCATATATACTTAAAATCAAGCCTCCGAGGTTATACTTCTATCATCATAATGTAAATTCTGTACAAATGAATGGGCATATTATGTGAATATACATTAAGAATATCATCTTTGGATGGATTTAATAATCTAGATACCAGAAAATTGTCCTGAATTTTCCTTTTTATGTGTACTTGTATATATCCACAGTAAAAAGCCTTTTCATTGAAAATTTTTTTCTCAAAAATTACCAGGGGTACCGCAAAAAGCACATTTCCAGAGCATAACTACCAATATTCCAGAACGGTATGTCCTAGACACTTGAAAATTGGCCTAGATAACCTATTCCCAAAGTTGATACATATGTACTAAACAGTTTATCTGCTGAAACAGTAATTTTACCAGTATGCTGTTGAAACAGTAATTTTACCAGTATGCTGTTGAAACAGTAATTTTACCAGTATGCTGTTGAAACAGTAATTTTACCAGTATGCTGTTGAAACAGTAATTTTACCAGTATGCTGTTGCATGTGATCAAATCTCCTTTTCCAGTCCACCTTGAGATCCACCTCACCTCCAGCTGGGATCTCTGACGTTACAAAATTAACAGCCTCAGCACCCCGCCTGGTTATTCTCAATACATCTATGCCATTTATCTGAAGAAGATAATAAAGATGACTCCAATTCATATGATACATGATAATCTGATACTCCTAATAATCTGATACATGATAATCTGATACTCTCGATAATCTGATATTCCTGATAATCTGATACTCTTGATAATCTGATACTCTTGATAATCTGATACTCCTGATAATCTGATACTCTTGATAATCTGATACTCTTGATAATCTGATACTCTTGATAATCTGATATTCCTGATAATCTGATATTCCTGATAATCTGATACATGACAATCTGATACTCCTGATAGTCCTGATAATCTGATGTGATCTAAGAACACAAAATCATTTCCTACAATCTAATATCTCCTTTAAATGTGATAGAAAATCATCAAAAAAGGTGAAATAATATGACAAAATGCGTTGGGATACTTATACCTTTAACTTATAACTTCCAATAGGGAAGACTGGAGACAAATACATGTATATAGAGGACTCTATCTAATCTTATACATTGTGCCTGATAATCCAGAGTCCTGTTAATATTCTTTATTCAGTTTCTTAATTTACTCACAGTTCCTCTGTCATCTGGCTGAAAAAGAAATACTTTTTGAAATTAATATATAAATTGCATTTCAAAACAAACATAAGAATAAAAATGATACATACACCAGTACATACAAAGCAAAATCAAAATTTCAGCATTGACAAAGTTATGAACGATCTTGCCAATGATATTGCCCCATGATAGTGGTGCTTTTTATGAATAGAAAGATAATTATATAAGATACACATAGATGAAAACTTGAACTGAAATTTTGCTGAACTGTATCCTATATGGACTTTGATAAATCAACTTCAAGGTTAACTTTTTCCAAAAGTGGGTCAGAATCAAATTAAGCAACTTCAGGCCGGTAGATGAATTTCTCACTGACAAACAAATAAAGAGACATTGACAAAACAATATGTACCTTGTCCCCAAAAGAAATACCGCTACATTA
The DNA here is from genome assembly GCA_033119305.1 of Pinctada imbricata. Taxonomy (NCBI): domain Eukaryota; kingdom Metazoa; phylum Mollusca; class Bivalvia; order Pterioida; family Pteriidae; genus Pinctada; species Pinctada imbricata. The sequence goes on from VSWD01000003.1 coordinate 33,696,494, forward strand.
TATCTGAATAAATTTTTTACCAAATCTTACGGTGATATCTCTTCATACCTGTCCTCCCCCTTCAGGAAACAGAATGGTATCATCCAATACAACATTATACCCTTTGATCTTCTCTTTCTTTCCATTTATTACCAGGGTTGAGACCTGCTCTGTACAACTTTTCACTTTGGCTTTGAACTGCAATCAAATAACGATAATCAAATAATTAAACCTTCAATTCATATATACAGATACAGAAGCTTTGAATTAGTGTTGAATATTTGTAACATTACAACATAAGCTCTGAAGAATGTATTTTGACAAACATAAATAAAATAACAAAGCAACAGTTTAAAAAATATCACAGATATGCACATGAAATAAAAGCATGCATAAAGCCAAGACATTCACATCTAAGATAAAAAAAAAGACCAAACACTTGAACTACAATACACATTATACATACAGCACATACAACATAAAACATATACACCGCCCACAGTGACATTGACCTTGAAATCCTCTATCCATGGGGAACATTTGCGGAAGGTATGATATTGTAACAGGACCCGGTAGGGGCGGGCGCCTGTCTTCAGGTCCGAAGGATTTCTATATTGTAGCCAACACCTTACATGACAGACTAACATGAAAGAAGACTATAGGAAAACGGATAACATTTAGATACTTTAATAAAAACAACATAGATCAGTCAAATACAACAGAAAACGTACATAAATAGAGATAATATTTAGTCTAAGTCCGAATATCTACCCCCTGCCCATCATTAAGTTATCAGAACCCAACCAAAGTCATGGCTAGAGAGAGGGAGGGAGAGCTGATTGCCTTTGGCAATATAGGTAGCTCCCCGTCTAACAAGCTCAATGCTGCGCCTTATATACTCCACGGATCAGCTGACAATCTAAATATAGTACCGTGACGACCATTTAAATCCTTATCGAGAGATATATATGATAAATCTGTTAAATCGGAACTCAGGTAAATTATACATGCAGATCAATACAAAAGGGGGTACTAATACTATCACATAGGGGTATCAAAATAGCCTAACATAATGTGTTCCCGTCACACTATTTCTATGATGATTGCTTTGAATTCTATGCTGTTCACAAAAATCCGGACACACACACATCCACCCTTCCAAACAAACAAACAAACACACACACGGATGCACAACAGCGATGCTATATCGCCTCCACATCAGTGTTGAGAGGGGATAATTAAAGATTAATCTATGCAAAAGTAAAAACAAAGTTATCAGACATGACAGAGCTCACCTCAATGGCACCTGTACCAACATTGCACATATTAGTATTTCCAGATGCATCATCCACACAAGTTTGGTTGTTACAGAATTTAAAGAAGGCTGGAATAAAGATTTTACCTTACCTGTTCGCTCAAGTGTGAAATATAGGTCAGATGCAGCATCCATACAATGCATTGTAGCAAGCATCCTCACATACATCACCAACACAATTGATCTAAGACTTAAAATAGGCTGAAAATAGACCTGTCCCATGTACTTAACCTTGTTGTTCAAGCATGCAATATAGGTCAGATGCAGCATCCATACCATGCACTGAAGTTAGGCATCCTTGGATGAATCACCCACAATAGTTTGGAGGACCTAGGACTTAAAATAAGCTGGAAAAAGACCTATCCAATTTGACTAACATGGTTGCTCAAGGGTGAAATATGGGTCAGATGCAGCATCTGTACCAAGCATTTCAATAAGCATCCTCAGATGCATTAACCATGTAAGTTTGGTTGATGTAGGACTTATAAGGCTTGAAATGGACCTGTCCAATTTTACTAAATCAGACTGGTTGTTCACATTTTTTTAAAATACAGGTCAGATGCAGCATCTGTACCATGCATTGCATTAAGCATCCTTTGATGCATCATCCATGTAAGTTTGGATGACCTAGGACTTATTATAAAAATCATTCCAAGGAATGCATGTGTCGCCTGCGAAACATAGCGACACTCAGGAATCACTTTTATAGGGTGTGACATCCAAGTGTGACAGACAGACGGACAGACAGACAGACGGACGCACGGACAGACGGACAATGGACAAAGTGATCCCTAAGTGTCCCTATGCTTCGCAGGCGACACAAAAAATAGACTGGAAATAGACCTGTCCCATTTTACTTAAACTGGTAACTCAAGCATAAAATATGGGTCAGATGCACCATTCGTACCATGCATTGTAGTAAGCATCCTCAGATCCATCATCCATGCAAGTTTGGTTGATGTAGGACTTATAGTAAGGCGGGAATGGACCTGTCCCATTTTACCATAGTACATGCACGTGACTGACCAGTATGGGTGACATCATAAATATTTGTTCTGGTAGTAATCTCATTTGAGATTCATGCACGCATCTTTATCATTATTACTATGCTGTTTTTTACTACTATGCTCACTGTGATTCGCGTAGTAATAAAAAACACAACATAGTACATTATGTAAATAGACACCTGCATGAATCTCAATCAAGATTATTCTTTTCTCCAAAATCGCATTGATTTTGCTTTGATGCGAGAAATCTCACACGCATTGACATTGGGGCAATCGCAATATTGAATGGTATAAAATTAACTCCAAAATCTTCATCGCCTTTTAAAAGAGCTAAATAAAGCTTTAGAGTACTTGTGTTTCGCAATTAAAAACGGATGATTCAGACTAGCTTTTCTAAATCAGTCAGGTGTTTTACTCTGCTTACATGATATAAGCAGAGTAAAGCATCTGAATGAATCAGTATCCGTCAATAGAGGTTCAAAATAGCCCAACTTTGGTGGATAATAAGGCCATGTTATGAGATCTTTTGTGAGGAATTATTTATATTTTTAGGAAGTATATGGATCGATCTTTATGATCATACCCTGGTTTGCCCTTCAAGATAAAAAACTGCAGATGCTACTTCTAGCTGAAAAATGCGTCGGACGCCTTGTCATTCTATTCTCTTACTGTTATACTGGTACAAGATTTTTGTCTCTCTTTCTACATGTGTATGTATGATTTATGAAAATAATGCAAAAATAATTATATAATCAAAGAGATTATATGTTCGTCTTTATTTCCTACTTCTTTAAGATAACTGTCTCTTTGGCAAGCTAGAGCCATGGCACAGTTGTTTAAAAGTGCAGCATGCAGCCAGGTTCAACTTTCACTTTCGGCAGTTTGTTTACATCTGTGTTGATGACACGCTTCATCTGGAAAATGATAAAAACACCGTGTATACTCGCTGTAGTCGTTAAAAGTTTCGATTTGACTCTCATTTTTTTCAATCACACCAGTAAATCATCAGAATGAGATCATGAAATCATGAGAATGAAATAAAAATTGCCAAATGAGCGACAGATTTCACAAAAGTATTTATAATCAGAAACCAATCATCCACGCATATCAAAAATTCGGATCCGAATTTTTGATATGCGTGGATGATTGGTTTCTGATTATAAATACTATATAAGGGGACTCCTGATGATGGCGGACCTTATATAGAATGATATGTCAATGTTAAAGCCGCCGAAACGCCTGATACAAATTGTATGATACTGCATGATACAGAAATAATTTCACTTACAAAGATACCGAAGTGTATTGGGTGTCGGGTCGGAATTTTTTATATGCGTGGATGATTGGTTTCTGATTATAAATATTATGAGTTACATCTCTATACATACGAAAATATCATCAAAATATCTCAAATGAAGAAAAAAAAGCTTTGACTACGCTTAAACAAAATAAAGATATTTATTACCAAAAAGGCTGACAAAAGTAACACGATTGTCATCTTAAACAGACAGAAATACATAGCAGAAGGCATGAGACAACTCTCATCTAATCATTACAGAGAAGTTGATTTTCCTAATCTTACTGCTATCAAAGAAAAAGTGCAAGACAGATTAAAGGTTCACTTGACGAAGAAACATTCAAATATCTGTCGTGCCTTGATAAGGTTCAAAATATAGGATATTTGTATCTGCTCCCTAAGATACATAAATTTGACAAAGAAACTGTTCTAAATGATAAGACCATGTCCCATATATAGAGGGTAGCGTCATTGCGTGTTGGTCAGTCTACGTCGCACGCCGCTGTTTGAAACATCCTCACAGCTTCGATAAAATTGAGCATTCAAAATGATTTTAACGCGAGATTTGAAGTTTACATCAGACATGCTAATGGAACTCGTTATCAAATTTAGAGAAACTGATCATCTGGATGACTTAAATGATTTTGTAGAAAATGAAAAAATTCAAACGTTAAGTCTGGATGATTTGAAAAAACGACTTGACAAAAGTTTGGCAATAAATGTTGAAACGCTTGAGAAAGTATTTAATGAGGAATTGGAAAGGAAGTCACTTATAATGATTGCTAGTTTAGCAATAGAAATTGCTAACAAAGTTCCTTCCACGACGACAACGCCAAAAAGGAAGTTAAATGAAGCGACGACGTCATCAACTAAGAAGCAAAAAGATGATATTGATGATGATAAGGTAGGGTTTGCATTATTAGTTAGTTTCTTTAAAACAAATAGGTGGCATGTCGTTCCAAGGTGAAAGGTCTACAAGCGATAGAATATGATTTTCATTTAGAGTTAACTTTATTATGATTTCGGATTCAGGGAACTCTGTGATACTCTAAAATACAGGGCACCTTGGCAAAAAGTAATTAATTTGTCTATTGGTTTTGTTTTCTGTGGAGCGACATGCTGCAGTATGGTTTATAGTAAATAAATACTTAGTGTTTGTATAAGAAAAATTGTGAAACTGACACATTGCAGTATGATAATTGAAGTTTTACTCTTTATGTGCCTTGTAGACCATAGGTATCATAAGAAAAAAAAAAGAAGAAGAGAAATAAAATAGAATCAATAATAATAATAATAATTTTATGGAGTATGCATGTTCTGGCATTGAATATTTGTTACGGCATGTGTGGAAACATTTTTATACGTCGTGGTTTTGAACTGTAAGTAACTGCATGTGGGCATGCGTTGGGAGAAGATTGTGGAGAATTCAAATAATGAAACAAGGACGAGATGATAGTAAGTGCATGTGGGCATGTGAGAGAAGATAAAGCATATGGAGAAATGATGAAAAAAGTGACGGAAAAGAAAAGATGATGTGTGAGAAAGAGATGAGGTTTCCTGAAGTTATTGCATAAGGAAAAATATGATGAAAAAAAGAAGAAAAAAAAAAAATATATATATATATAATAATATAACATTATTATGGCAACATGGAAATTATTGCATGTGGATTGTACAGTGGAAAGGAAGTTGAAATGAATAAAGTAGAATGAATTTACTACATGTGGGCATGCGCTATAGAAAACGACGTTACACTTAAATTTACCATTGGCATTTGATGTATGCATGTCCATTAAAATGGTGTAAAACTAGTTTGATTAAAGGTCATCTTTTATAGTATGAGAAAACACATTGCAGTAAATAATAAGAACCATTCGATAACACCAAATAATTACCCGTGGCATTTTTATCGCTTGGTATTTGCCATCTTGTGGATCTTTTTTCATATACATATATACGAGATATGTATTCGCGTGTTCCGTTCTATACATGTATATATAATGATCGGACATATGTATACCAAAACAGACGATTTTTAATGATGTAAACTTTGGCAGCTCATTACATTCAATTAATTTGTAGTTTCATGCAGCGTTTTGCAATGCAATTAGTTACGGAGTTTATTTCTCTCGTTCGTTTCAGAATCGGAAGAAGTTAGTTTATGATGACCAGACGCTGTATGATCGTATTGTACAGTTAGAGACATTAACTGGTTCTACTAAATATGCAAAACAAAAGAGGTCGTTACATACAGAAATTAGTGACTTTTTCGCCACTTTAGATCCTCCGAAGAATTTAAACGATGCAACACCTCATGATTTGCGACTTTTTATTGCCTTCAAGGACCTTAATGGAAAAACAATTATTCATTCCCAAGCGTGTAAATCGTCTATGCCAAAACCACGAATTTGTGATTGTCCTCGTAGGAGAAGTGCAGGTTCTATCGACAGTTTAATCGGTCAAACGAGGGCAATATTTAGGGATCATGGGAGGGGATCAGAATGGTTTTCAGAACTGGGTGTCGGTAACCCTGCCGCATCCCCTGTAATAAAACAATACTTATCAGCCGTTCGTCTCGAACAATCAAAGGAGGCAGTATTTCCAAAACAGGCTGTACCATTACTTTTTGATAAATTAACTTTGATTTTACGGCATTTAGATTATTGCCAGAGTAACCCTCTCTTAACAGTTCATACTAGATACATATATTTGCGTGATATGGCATTTTTGAATTTATTAGCTCACACGGGTGACAGAGCAGGGGATTTAGGACAACTGCGTTCAAGTCAAATCAATCATCTGCCCAATAATGAGGGTATCTCCCTTCGACTGTGTACAGGGAAAATGGTCAGCGTTTCGAATCCTAGATCTGTTATAGTTCATCGTTCACCGTACAAAGAATTTTGTCCAATTCGAGTACTAGAACAGTATACATCATTTTGCAAACATGTTGGGTTTGTCCTTCGTGATGGATATTTGTTTAGACCACTTTCTCCCAAGTTAATACCGTTAGATAAGCCGTTTTCTTCATCATGTCTAAATGAGAGGTTGAAACGATATTTGATTGAATTAAGTATGTTTGAGGGTGAGACTCCTCATGGGTCTAGAAGTGGATGTGCTTTAACATTAGCATGGCTTGGTGTAGATAGAGATGGAATTAAGAGTCATGTTGGTTGGAAATCTGATAAAATGCTGGACCATTATACGCATGTGCATGCCATGGCAAAGGGGATGAAAACGACAAAAGTTTTATCAGACTGTTCGGATAGTATTGCTAAGGATATTCGCATGCATGTAGAGCATGACGAGGGACGAGCCTTTTTTGTGTAGAGTATTTATTTGAGTGGCCTTATATTTGTGTGTGTTTTTGTTTTAGGCCAGTAAATTAGAAAAGCAGATTCAGGATATCAAGAATGAAATGATAGGAGATTCTGTTAATTCAGCATTACGGGATGTTAAAGAATATGCATCTAGGACGACAGATCTTAACGTCGATGCATTACAAGTTAAGCTTATGCATCTTGATGAGGTAGCCCGTCGTAATGCACACCATGATCGAGACCTCTATTCTATGGCACTTGAACGATTTCTTTGTCATAAAACTCACCCAAAGATTGGATTCCTCATTACTTCAATATTGTCTTCTCAAGCTGAATCGAAGGTCTTAGAAAAGGAACAGAAATTTCTAAAATTACATTCTAAGGAAGTTAAAGAAGAAAAAAAACCAGCACCAGAAAAGCAAACTACCGATAACACCACTACAGAGCAATTTCGGGCACTTTGTCAGGTGATGCACTCTTTTCTGCCGCAAATGCCCTCTTTTCAAACCCCTTTGCAGCCGTCCACCACCATGTATCGTCCCTGGCGCCCGAGACCCCGTACCCCTTTTTCGGGATGTTTTATCTGTGGGGATATGAGTCATGTTAAAGCAAACTGTCCAAAAAAGTAATTCACATGTATCATTTACTTACAGGATAGATTGGACAAACGACTAGTGCATGACTGGGAGGTTTCGGAGAATTTCAAACCAGGAGATTTTATACCGTGACTATCGACGCATGTTAGAACAGTTTTTAGTCCTTTAGAAGAGAAAGTAGAAAGCGGTGTATATGATTTCATAGTAGATACTGTAGAAGATGTTTTATATCATGATGTTTGTGTCAATGACTGCGATTACTTTGTTGCTGGTGCTCTTCATAACTGTGCATCCATGTGGTCTTCAATTTCGTGTGATTCAAACGTATTGTCCTGGATACATGACAAAGTTGATATCAGTAATTTTTTCCACACTTATTCTGGAACATTTCAAGGAGTACAATATAATGACAGTGTTCCGCCTGCGAGACTTTTTCGTAATTCTGCTAATTGCGAAGAATTTAATGATTTCATCAACAAAGAACTCATTAATCGTCTTAAATCCGGAGCTATTTCATATTTAGGAAGAGTTGGACAAGTGCCTCCTCCTAGGGTTGTCTCTCCGATAACAATTGAACCCTCAAAACCAAGACTGTGCATAAACCTTATGTATATAAATTGCTTTATGAAGGATACTCCTTTTAAATTGGATACTTTGAATGATGTCCCTTTGGTAATTTCAAGGAATGCATGGATTACTAAGTTGGATGATAAATCAGGCTATGATCATGTATTCATGACAGACAACTCGAAAGATTTTTTAGGATTTCAATGGGGTGGACATTATTTCTGTTGTAACACTTTGCCTTTTGGCTGGAAAAATTCCGCATATGTGTATCATACTCTTAATATGACAGCGATGTCATTCATCAGAAGCAGGGGTATTAATGGTTTGGTTTACATTGATGATAGGCTTATTGAGGAATTCAAAGGCCCTCTAATAAAAACTGACACTTCTTTCAGGAGATCCGATATTGCTATACGATTTGTAATGACAGTGCTTGGCAGCTTAGGATATTTCCTGAACATTTCTAAGTCGATTCTTATTCCATGCCAACATCTACTCTTTTTAGGAATGGTTATTGACACGCCTACCAGTTCGTTCTTTGTCACTGAAAAACGCAAGTTGAAAATAGCAGTTGTACGTGAATTCATCCTCTCAAAGAAACGTGTCCCACTTCGAACAATACAACAGTTTGTAGGACTATGTATTTCTACTGTTTTAGCTTTACCAGGGGCGAAATTGTTTACGGCAGCGTGTAACAGAGCAGTGGCCAGCGCTGAATTAAATTCGTGTTCCGTTATTGAAGTTGATGACAATATCCGTAAAGAAGTCCAACACTGGCAGTTTTTAGATTCTTGGAATGAACCGTTTCCCTGGTTCCAAGAACGACATGTTACGATGACACTTTCTACCGACGCTTCAAATTACAAATGGGGTGCGGTTTTACATGTTGATAGAGAAAACGTTACATTTTCTGACTTCTGGTCTCCCTCGGAGTATGGGGACAATATCATGATTAAAGAAGCTAAAGCCCTTTTGAATGCGCTTAAAAGTGTACATAGTAGAATTAGAAACACGAGGTTATGTGTCAATGTAGACAATCAAGCTGTTGTTGAGGCATGGAAAAATCAGTACTCCACGAATGACATGTTGAATTCTATACTGAAAGAGATTTATAAGATGGTTATGGAAGTACAATGTCTATTGACTTTAGTCTATATTCCTTCGGAGGATAATAGTGCTGATGAGCCCTCCAGAAAACTGTCAAAAAATGACTGCAAGATAACAAGGCGTGTTTGGTATTTTATTGAAACACATTTTGGACCTCATAATGTGGATATGTTTTCACTAGATAGTAATGCGATGATTTCCATGGATGGTCATACTTTAAAACATTTTACGTTGTTCCCTACACCAAATTCGTCTGGTGTAGATGCTTTTGCACAGTCTTATAGTAAAGACGATAACTGTTACGCTTTTCCACCTTTTTGTCTTATACCTTGCAGTTGTAAAATTCATTATTGAAGAAGGAATACGCTGCTCTATTATTTTACCAAATTTCACACCCCGACCCGCCTGGTTTCCAATAATCTTAGAACACGCATCGAAAATAATTGTTATCGGATATCAAGGGGATAAAGGGGTGCTTCTTTATCCTTCAAAACGGGGATATAGACCCGATAAGGTCGGCCTTGAAAGGGATTTCCTATGTATTCGTTTTGATTGTAAGTTAAACAAGTACAATTTTGCAGATTTCATTGTCTCGAGTCCCCAGCACTTCACTCCTGTGTTAATTATAGGTGATTCCATGATACGATTTCTTGTAAATCATTATGAGGACATGTTTGTTATGTCAGAAGGAGGTGCAAAGCTTTTGGATACATTGAACACTTTGAAATTATTTGTAAGGCAAAAGTCAACATTCTTGGTGGTTATGCATTGTGGCACAAATAACATTAATAAACCACACTTGACTTTACAGAATGCCCTTATTAGCTTACGATTTGTTATGGACAAGATAAAAGATCTTCAGATCATTTATAAATTCGCTGTCATTATGTCATCATGTATCAGAGTGAGAAGGTCAAACATGAACGTTAAAGTGGGTGAATTTAATAGCCATTTAAAGAACATTTGTGAAGAAAATTGTTTCTATTTTCTTTCTCATAACAATATAACAGAGGATGACTTAGTGGATGATGTGCATCTAAATACTTCTGGAAAAAGAAAGTTTATGCATAATTTCAGCGATTTTGTGTGTATTTAGATACAATGATTACATACATGTATGATTTTTGTTTTTACATATTGTGTGTGAACTTAGCACTAATGTTATAATGAACATTATTTCGAAATAGTGAGACGTGAATAGTGACATTTTGCATATTGTAGATTTATTGTAGTGATTAGAGTATTCAGTTCCATAATAAATCTTAGTTTAGATCAAGTTTGTTATTGATAAATACATAGCTCATGCCGAAGACATCGAGTCGATCGGACAATAACAGATTCTGTAACGGTGTAAATGGTACTTGACTGTCAGTATATGCCTGAAACTGATGGTTATCGTCTTGGAACTAAAATTAACACGACAGGCATAGAACATTAAGTTGATAGAATGTTCTTAATTGCCAAGTGTTTCTCGGAATACAGTATGGAGACCATGCAAATACATCTACGATATGATTGATGAAAAAAAAAAAAAACAAAAACAAAACAAATCACCATACAACACAATAATACAGACAAGTCATAGAAAAGTAGCCATAACTCATACAAAACGATTTATTTACTTAAATGTATATGATCATAAAATGATCTTGTTTGGTATAATACAGCATCAGGAGGAAAAAATTTAAGTAAGATTTGGAGTAAAGGAAGGAGTAAGCATTTACAAACTGTTGATATTCTCTAATTGTATCCTGATGTTTGAATGATTTATGCAACTTTTTGGGTAATTTCTTTCCATAGCTAACATCTATTGGGACAAAGGATTATCATTTGGAATAGTACACTGTTCTAAATGATAAGACCATGTCCCATATATAGAGGGTAGCGTCATTGCGTGTTGGTCAGTCTACGTCGCACGCCGCTGTTTGTGAAATTGACCATGTTTGGTAAAATTGAAATTTGTGTATGAAAGGATGTGTAAGATGAAGAATAAGAAAAAAAAAAGAAAAAAAAAAGACGAGTTTAATTGATTATGTTTGTTTGTACACAATTGAAAAGAAAATAGAGAAGAAAAGAAAAATAAAAAACAAAAACAAAAACAAAAAACCTAATTCACAGATCGTAGAATTTGGGAGTCATTCAAAGGTCAGGGTGAATGGATGTTCGGTATAAAAAGTTGACCAATCAAATGGAAACATCTAAATTTCTATAAATTTGTGGGAGGAGCGAGCGCCCAGCTTCATTTAGCTCCTATGTCATTCACAAAATCACTTGTTTGATTGGACGTGACCTTCAGCAGTGATACTTCTATGAGCCATGTGGATAAACACTTGTCCTCATGGGGTCATTGGGTTTCATAAACAGACAGTGACCTGCCTTTGTCCCATTAGTTACCCAACTTTTTGGGTAATTTCTTTCCATAGCTAACATCTATTGGGACAAAGGATTATCATTTGGAATAGTACACTCTTGATAACATAGCAAATGGGGATCTGCATAATGTACCAAATCCAACAGGTCGTCCTATCATTTCACAAATAGGAACTGTCGGTGAGAAAATAGGTCGATTTTGTGATTATTTTCTGAAGCCAATTGTGCATAATCAAAACACATATATCAGAGATACAGCAGACTTTATCACAAAAATTGAAAAACTGAGATTATCAAGGGAATGTCTTTTAGTGAGTTATGATGTGACAAGCATGTATACAAATATGACATTCGATGAATTACTCAGAGCAGTGAAAAGAGCATACGATCCATCTGATGCTCAAGGTCATACAAGCATTCCTTGTCCAGATGTCAGAGATCTTTTATTTCTGTTGTACACAGTACTTGATAACTTCGAATTTAATGATAAAATTTACAAACAAACAATAGGCGCAGCGATGGGCGCGGTGCCAAGTTGTTGTTGTTGTAGTATGTATCTTCCGCCTTTTGGTAGGCGCACCTAGCACTTTTCAGCTAGTATGGGGTCCGAATTAGGTGCGGTAATATATTTACAAAGTCTATAAAATAAGTGAGGGGTCTGTGTGCCAGCTATTCACCTTTTCCTAACGTTCAGTTCATCGAGCAGGAACGAGCGACCACAGTGAACACTATAACACAGGCTTCTTGACACACACTCAATATCGTATATTGTTGACTGCGAGAGAATTAAAGTTCCATTTTCACAAAGACATGTGCAGTCAATGCATAATTGAAGAATTTGCTTGAGAGATAATTTAGACCAAGACTCTGGACCACAGTGTTGAGAAATGATTGACTTGAGATCCTTTAGATATCTCTTCCTGTACGGTAATAAGGCTCCACATTCCAACAGCATATGTTGATAGTCCTCAGGTGCTGATCTACAAAGTTGACAGGTCGGGTCAACACTGTGTTGATTAAATTTGCTAACTGTAGACTGAACAATGTAAGTTCCTGTCAGAATTCGCACTTTAACAATTCCTCTTTTTGTATCGCACATATTGTTGTCCAAAGATTTCCAGATAACATGTTGTTTACCTATAGTAAGGTTACGAGTATTGCAACTGATTAAGCTGGATTTATCTTCACAGTCGTTAAGTAGTACCTGGTTCCAGAACTTATCAACTGCAGAGTGCACGATAGTTTTCCACTGCTCTTTTGAAGGGAGAGACTGTTTTAGGGATTGAATCGACGGGAGTTGATATTTCTCAAGTAATCCCTCCACATAAATGAACCAACTAGAGGATGACTTCCCTTTCATACAGATCTGCCTATCCATAATTCTGTTGAGTGATGTATTTCCACTTCTGATGATATTTGCTAGAAATGTGAGGCACCGCATATGGATTTCAGCCTCGATGGGGCGAGCTCCTAGCAGAAGATAAGTTATGCACTTAGCTGTACGCTGGGGTAGGCTCTGAATAATACGCAACATAGATAGATGAAAACTCTCCAGTGCTTTAATATGCTGCCTATTGAGGACAAACTCTCTAGTCCATATAATAAACGAGGGATAACATATAGAGAATATATCCTCATACAGATAGGCGGAGACAACCCGTTTGTTCCATGTAATCCTGAAGGGGTGAGGCTGTAGAATGCCCGTCTTGCACAAGAGATTCGATCCTCAATGTTGATCTGAACTTCTCCACTTGATGCGCGAGTAGTACCTATATGCACGGCCGAAGATGCCAGAGTAATTTCTTCATCTCCCAACTTCCAGTCAGTTACAATTTCGCAATAGTTTTTAGGCATAACACGTCTCATGAGCACAGACTTTTCCGGATGGATGGTGTATCTCTCTCTGTTGGCATAATTATACGCAATGTCTAACATCGACTGAGCCTCATGTTCACTGTTACTTGCAAGACTAAGGTCATCTGCCACAGTTGGGCATCCAGTATACACTGTACCGATAGAGGTTCCCATTTTGGCCTCCTCAAGCAGTAAAAGAAGGTCATTGATATATAGCTTGTAAAGCCCGGTGGAGAGGATACCACCCTGACGAACTCCTTGAAGCACGGGAAATTCCTGACTGATAATACCATTCCAAGACACTTTAGATGTAAGCGACGAGTATAGTTCATCAACTATGTTCCAAATATGATGATTAACACCTTGATGAAAGAATTTGCATTTCATAGAGTCGTGGTAGACTACATCAAAGGCCTTCTGTGTATCGAGGAAGCTTACATATAGCGGGTTTTTGTTCTCTACAGCTTCAACAATCGTTTCAGTGAGCACCAAGGAGGCCATCAGAGGGGATAAGCCTTTTGAAAATCCGAATTGTAGGGATGATTGCGACGCTGGAAGACAAGACTCCACTTTCTCCAGGATGACATGTTCGAACACTTTGGCAAAAAGAGGAGTTATAGTAATTCCTCTGTAGTTCGTAAAAAGGGAAGGATCCTTTCCTTTCTTATGTATGGGATGAAGAACTCCTGACTTAAAATGATCTGGTATATACCTCAACTGAATAATTGCATTGAAAATTAATGCCAGCGGTTCAAGTATTATAGTACCCGCAACCTTCAGATGTTCGGATACAAGACCAAATTCGTCGGCAGCCTTTTTAGTGTGAAGTTTGCTGATTGCACGTTCAACTTCTGCTGTTTCTACATAGGGAATAGGATCACTAGTTGTGGATGCAACTTGTCTTATAAGATCCAGGTCTGCTGAGATCCTTGCCTTATAATCAGAGTCAAAGGATGATGAGTCCTTGGGAATCGCAAGATCCTCATAGAAAGAGGCAAAGCCCCGGCATTGTTCCTTTGGGTCAAGTAGACGCTTCTTGTTTTCAACTAGAGCTACAGTTGAGTGAGATCCTCTCGAATTTCTGTTTATAAGACGATAGAAGTTAGATGTGGACTCGGCCTTCATAATGCTATCATAGAATTCCATGCGCTCGAGGGCTCTTTCACGCCGTTGGGCACTACGCAGGCTACGTTTCAATGATAGGAGCTCAACAGATAGAGGGTGATCAGGGCCGGGTTTACCAGATTCTATCCATTTTCCATAGACATGCCTTCTCTCACTAAGGATATCGTAAACGACAGGAGATGCCTTCCATTTAGGTCCGTGTAGGCGGATTTGTTTTTTTTCTGCGGCACATGATTCCGCTAGTAGGAGACTTTTCTTAATGTTTTCTATAGCAGAGCTGACGTCAGATGCGCTTTCGATTGATATTGGGCTATAATTGGCCAGAATGGTCTCTGTGTATAATTCGCTGTCACACGAGTCCCACTTTGTGCGAAAAAGTGATTTCTTCCCTCGTTGAACCTTAAGTATGGGGCACTGAATTTCGAATGAGCACTGAATAGGTATATGTGAAGATGTGTTCCCTTCAGACACCGATAAGAGAGTGAATGAGACGGGGATATCCACTGAGGCAAGAATATAGTCAATTTGGGAGGCACCGTTACCATGTTGGTACGTCATATGGTCACCAATAGAGCAAATGGTTAGAGCTTCAGATTTAAGGAGCTCCTTAAACAGTTTGTCAGAGGGAGTGTTTCTAGAAGTCAACGCAGTTGCATTCATATCTCCGCAAAGTATTATGAGATGTGTGTCCCTATACTTAGAGATGATAACCTTCAATAGATCAACACAGTTACCGTAGGTTTCTACAGTGTCAGCGTATCCAGATGTCGGCATATATGCACACAAAATACAAATGTCAGAGCTCTCAGTTTTTAGCTCCACGGCAATTATTCTCTCATTCCCTTCGTCGAGCCGCCTAATGGAGTCCTGTAAGTCACAATTCCATAGTATCGCTACGCCACCATAACCACGACGCCTTTCAGACTTTGGAATCGGAAAGGCTGCGTCAGTGCATACAATATGATAATTCCAGTCACTACCCGCTAGGATGGCTAAGTCATTTTTTTCATACCCCCACAACCAGTGTTCTTGTACACATACAATATGGCTTGTCTTCAAGACATCATGTAGTCCAGTAGCATTGCTCTTAACCCCTTCAATGTTTACTGAAGATATTATGATCCTCTGTCCTGTCGAAGAAGTACCTGTGGGTCCGGAGGTTTTCGCGAGAGGCTTGGTACGCATAAAAAAGAATCTTTATTTCCTGAGTCCACAATACGAGTTCTAACTCCCTTATATCTTGATGGTCCAGCACCTGTTTTGTCGATGGAGCTTTGATGTCGACGACTCCATGTATCGCCGTTAGTACGTCTTGCCTTGCTAGGAAAGAATTCACGCCTATGTTGTATGTTGTGAGTGCGTTTACGGGTTTGGGTGAGTAATTTTCCATCTCGACTTGAGTCAGCGTGTTGCCTTGTGGTATCGCAGTGACGAAATGACAAGTCATCATGTAGCTCTGTACCTGCAGACTGTGTATAATGTGCGGTGAGCATATTTATACCTTGTTGCGCAGGCTGTCCTTGTTGTCGTGAGGAAAAGTCTGCATGTTGCTGGGTAATATCGAATTTATGTACTAGTAGGTTACCCTGTTGTTTAGAACACAGAGAGTGTGCATACTGCATAGAGGGTATGTTGTCATCATGTAGTACAGACGGCACGTGTTGCCCTGTTTTCAGAGCAGCATGTCGAAGTGAGGAATCAGGCTGATGTACTGGTCCGACCTCATGATGATCCGCGTGTGTAGAATGTATATATTGCACAGAGTGAATATCGACACCACGTTGTTCAGACTGTTTGCCTAGTCCTGATGATGATTTGTCAACATTTCGCAACATGGAGTAAGAGTGGTGTAAGACACCATGTTGCGCTGGCTGTATGTGTTGTCCCATTGATGACAAATCAGGATGTTGCTTTATATCTGGTTGGCCTGTTGCTACTTCAAGAAGCTCACCATGTTGCTTTCTATGATTCCGATCCACATGTTGCACTGACTGCATGTGCTGTCCTGATTGTATGTCAGAGTATTGTATTATAGGTTCCGATTGATGTAAAGGCACAGCACCATTCTTTGCTGTGCACGCAACCTGAGTAGGTGGTACAGATAGAATGTCGACACCGTGTTGCGCAGACTGCATGTGTTGTCCTGATGACACATCAGTATGTTGCTGTATAGTATCGCACTGAGGTGAATGCGAGTCACTTTGTCGCTCCGTACATAAAGAAAGTACATTCGGTATAGAGAGTTTACTTGCACTATATTGTGCAGGGTGCACATGTTGACCTATAGATGGGGAATCATCATGTTGTTCTGTGTGAGTAGAGCGTACATATTGCGAAGGAATCATGTTCACATCATGATGTGTGGGTTGCACATATCGTCCTGTCGATATAAAATCAATGTGTTGGCGCGGGGTATTGGGCTGATGTGATGACAATTCACCGTGTTGCTCTGTACATACAGAATGATTACGTTGTGTAGAAAGTATATTGACACCGTGTTGCACAGATTGTATGCGACATCCCGGTGTGAACTCATCATGTCGCCGGGTTGCATCAGAGTGGTGTGATGGCAAATCATCATGTTGATCAGTACGCAAAGAATGTAAATTGGATGCAGGAAGTATGTATTCCCCATAATGTGCGGCGGGGTGCACCTGTTGCTCTAACATTGGAGGCTCGGCGCGTTGCTCTGTGGGAATAGAGTGTGCAAGCTGACCAGAAATTAGGTTGACACCATAATGTGGAGGTTTCATATATCTTCCTGAGGCTGCTGAATTAGCATCTTGCCGTATGATGTCGGGACGATGTACCGGCAGGTCACCAAGTTGCTCTGTGTACATAGAGTGATCATGCTGCACGGATGGAATATTTACACTGTGTTGCACATGTTGGATGTTGTGTCTTGATGACAGTGGCCGATTACTGTATTGCTCTGTACGAGTTGTATGCCAATTATTACGATTGATATATATGGGATGCGTCTTTTGCACATGACTTCCACCATCGGCAAAGCGTTTAAACTGTTGATTTTCAGTCAAGCCAGGGGCTGCGTAGAGTGGTGTACCACACAGATTCGCGACTGATCCAGGAGGTAAAATATTATTAAGCCTAGTCACTCTTTGAAGTGGGGGTGGTCGAATATGGTCAACCAATGTCCTGTTAGGATGATGGCTACGTGGGCCATGTTTCTGCGAATTTAGTCCCAATTTAGCATATTCCAGTAACAAGTCAATTTTGCCCTCCATCAAAGGAAACTTTATGCGTTCAAGGATCATCTCCATCTTTGTTTCAAGCAGGACTATTTTTGAAGAAATGTCGCAGGAGAGGTCAGTGTCGTGCTTTTTCTCAGTAGGGGTACAGGGTATTGGATGGCTCACCTTCTGAGTAAGTAATAAGGTCCTTTCAAGGTCATTTATTTTCTGTTCCAATGACACGACATATGACTTCAATTTAGTTGTCTCCGCGTCATTCTCACTACTTTTATTCGTTTTTGCAACCCTCTTTCTGGCCCCGACTGAATCAGAGCTAATGTGAGTTAGGGTTGGGGTTTCGAACGGAATAATGTTGGTCACACGGCAAGCTTTTGTTGAAGTTGTCTGTGCGTTATGAGCAATCCCGCTATGTGTCGGTTGAGTGCATGTGATACTGCTAGAGACGCTAACGCTTACCATGGGTGAGATAATGCTACTGTCATTCACCATGATATTTTCATTATGTATCGGTAAGGGGCACGTTGTGGTGTTCACTTTGGATGATATTACTTGACTAGTACTATGACTGGTGGTAACCGTAGTTAAAGTAGAAGTTGCACTAGTAGGCGTGCGAGCAGTATATACTGACCCACTCTGCGAAAGGTTAGTTGGTTTTGGATCAGGCACTATCTTTATCGGGTCTGCGCTATCCTCGTCGACTAGACCAATTGCTACAACACAGCAGGGAGGACAGTTATAGGGTGCATTTGCTGGAATTTTCTCAACATCTTTGGATGTAAGATTCACACACCGATAGTGGTACCATTGAAGGCAGCTTTCGCAATGGATAGTATCAAGTTTCGCTTCTAACATACATACTGGGCATAAAAAAGTATTTGGATCATGATCAACGGACGCAACACATACCGAGTCTTTATCAGGACCCTCAGTTACAGAGCATATGGAGTCACTCGATATAGCACACATATGACTGTCGCATCTGTGATTTGTGTCACTACCAATACGCGTGCAAGGCGGGATAAGTGAGGCCAAGGTAACCTTATGAGTCTCAGAGTTTGCATCATTACTTTTAGACAAGTCATTATATTGCTGAGTACGTAAGAGCTCACCTTTCATAGTCATATCACTCACTTGTATCTCGGACTGTCGCTCACAGAGTAACTTTATAGCAGGCATAAACATCTCGTCTACAAAAGTGCATATTTTACTGCCATTAGCAAGAAGAGAAGAGGTTGTATGAAATAATGTCACAGAGCATTTAGTTTGCTTGCCAGCTGAACCATCTGATTTTTTATTCGCTAGCTGGTATACAATGGAAACTACTGCGCCTGTAGAATCGGTATCGCAAGTGATGTTACAACACAATTGAATGCTGGGGGTCGTGCAGATTTCTTTAATTGTGGTATCCAGTATATTACGGAAGACCTCGTAGGCAGATGTGCTAAACTTTGCTACAAAATTTCTACCAGCTTTCATTTCATACTGTACAGTGCCCCTATCGCAGGCATCGGCTTTCTTTGCAAGTGCCTTTCCTTTATCTAGGGCGTAGGATTTAACAGAAGTTGTAGAAGATATATCTTTAGAGTCATTATTACTTTCGTTTCTTTTTTCAAGAAGACGTAATGAAGAACGAGAGGAAGCTCGAGCAAGTGCCATTACGATTGTTCTACCGAAGTATCAAAAGCTCAGTTCACTACGATCGAAGAAAATATTTCGAAGAGTCAGGACATCACTGGCACATGTACAGTTAATTAATAACGCAGGTAATCAGGATAGGTGGGTAGCTGGCACACAAGGACCCAATTGTTGAATAAAATTTTCTAAAATTCAAGATGGCGACATGACGCCATTGGGCCACAATAAAAGTCAGATGATAAAATCGATAAAATCACTCAACACCTACACCTTCTCCTAACATCTACGCGAGTCCAACACCAGAATTTACTCTAAAATACTTTGGACTATGTACGAGTCCATAAAAATTAAAATCTAAGCTAAAATTCCTAAAACTACTAAAAATTTTTCTCCGCTAAAAAATGTCCATCTTGTCCCTCCACCAGGTCACGTCGATGTCCAAGTCCAGAAATTTGTGACATAAGAATGTTTGAAATTACACAAGAAATTACAGATCATTTTATCAAGGACTTATAAACAGATGATGAAATCGTCAAATAAATTAATCAAAATTGGTTCTAATGCACGCACTAGGTTTTCATTTTCGATTTGCCACCAATATTTTATGTGTAAGTCTAGTAATGACGAAGAAAATGGGACAGAGCATATGCCTATTTTACTCTCTTTGACGATATCTGGGTCATAACGGCGAATGTCAAGGCTCCGCTTTGAAGCTAGATATTATAACAATATATCAATATATTTTGATAAAATTGGTATTTATTGAAACAGTAAGGTTTTTTCTACATGTACGTATCAATATTTTATATGTTTATTGTGTGATGCTTGAGAAAATCATGTTATTTGATCACCCTTCTCGGATAGGACTGGGCAATGTTTTGATCTCGTTCAGATCTCGTTACACGCGAGTTTTCGTTACTATTCTCAAGGCGGTGTAGAGAGTTGCGAATCCTTCTGTTTATAAGTCCTTGATTTTATACATAGAAATAAAATTATCTACCATGGTCGCTATAGAGACGACGGCATTATCCTATTTGAAGGAAATAAGGAAGAAATAGAAAACTTCTTCTCGATAGGAAATGCTCTGCATAAATTACTTAAGTTTACATACCAGATTTCTGACTCAAGTATTGTTTTTCTAGATACAGAACTTTACAAAGGAAAGCGCTTCATAGAAACTGGTATCCTTGATATTAAGTCATATGTAAAGCCTACCAATAATTTTCACTATTTACACAGAAATAGTGCCCACAGTCCGTCAGTCTTTAGAGGCTTCATGAAAGGTGAATGTATAAGACAACTAGATGGCTACTGTTGCAAGCAACAGACGGATTCCTCCTTTCTTAGACCTTCCTCGGAACTGAAGTGTTAAAATCCGAATAAAGAAGATGGAAAAAAGAAAAGTTGCTTAAGTACCTTATTCACTTCAGCAAATGGGTCAAAAGAGCTTATGTCTAATTTGGGACTCTTATCTATTTATCAACAAAATAGAAGAAAAAGAAATTAAGTACCTTTCATCTTTACGAAAGCTTTAAACTCCATGCTTTATGGATATTAAATCCTTTACAATTACTTTCTCAAAACAGAATTGCACAATGATTTTACAATGAGATAATTTCTATTAATAGAAAATGACAACAACATGAAAGTACAGATATGTAATTCTACTAAGAAAAAAAAAAGAAACAGAGAACAAGAATAAAAGAGTTATCTTTCTTATACTATAATAAGTTCAAATAAGAAGGACTACTTGTGTGAAGAATAAATAGTATAGGACAAAAAAATTTAAATTCTACAAGAGTAAAAATGATTGTTAAGACCTTGAGAATGATTATTTGGCCTTTAACCAATGTCATGGATGAAAGCTAAGTATTGTGATTATTCTCATCACGATTGATCTTAATCTGAGCAAAGCTCAATATCTAATCAACCAAAGCCATTTGTGACCTTGAAATCAAACAAATGACCTTGGGTCAAGGTCATGATGAAAGAGTTTGATGCAAGGAATATTTGTGTAAAGTTTGAACTGTCAAGGTCAAACAGTCTTTGTTTTATAGACTAAAGTTTGTTGTGACCTTGAGAATGAGAATTTGACCTTGGGTCAAGGTCAAGGTGAAAGAGCTGGGCCAAAGCATGATATGTATAAAGTATGAACTCTGAAGGTCAAATATTCTTTGTTTTGTAGGGAAAAGTTGTTGTGACCTTGAGAGTGAGAATTTGACCTTGGGTCAAGGTCAAATTGAAAGAGCATGACTAAACAATTATTTGTATGAAGTTTAATCTCTTAAGGTCAAATAGTCTTTGTTCTATAGGCAAAAGTTTGTTGTGACCTTGAGAATCAGAATTTGACCTTGGGTCAAGGTCAAGGTGAAAGATCTTGGTTTAATGATATTATGTATGAAGTTTGAACTTTGAATGTCTAATAATCTTTGTTCTATAGGCAAAAGTTTGTTGTGACCTTGAGAATCAAAATTTGACCTTGGGTCAAGGTCAATGTGAAAGAGCTTGGTTTAACGATATTATGTATGAAGTTTGAACTCTGAGGGTCAAATAGTCTTTGTTCTACATGTAAAAGTTTGTTGTGACCTTGAGAATGAAAATTTGACCTTGAAAGTAGGTCAACATTAAATGACTACCTATAAGTAACCTACCATCCAAGTTTCAACTCAAAATCTCAAAAACTGTAGAAATTGGCACTGTGCCAATTTAAAGTTCCATTTTCAACTCGGAATAGCGCGAAAACCGTAAATATTTTATCGAGCATGTAAGCGTATAAAAGTTTACAAATTTCCCAAAGAACATTTTAAAACAAATTTCGCTCAAATCGTACGGTTAGTTTTGGAGTTATAAGAGTTTAAAGATTTGAACTTTGATGACCTCTAGCGGGGGCATATGTGAACTTTTCGACGACAAAATTTTTTTACCTCAAGATCATTATATGCTCTTTCACATGATCCTTTTCGTTTTATCATAAGAAGTGGTACTTTTTTGTACAGTGACTGGAACGATCTGGGGGTAAGAATAATAATAATAATAATAAGAATAATAATAAGAATAAAGAAAAGACAATACAATAACAGAAAGGATTCCGACGGAATAGTCGGAATCCTTAATTACGGAACACTAGCGATCATGGTTTACTTACATCAAACCTCTCACAATTCAAATGTCACCTTCTGAAAAGAGGATATAAACAAACTGAAATTGACCCAATAATTACGAACACATTGTCGATGGAACGATCATCAGTGTTGCAACACAAGATAAAAGATGAAAAAGCTGAAGTTCCTTTTGTAATGATCACAAAATACGACCCAAAAGTTAAGGGACTTAAACGCAGATTGACAAAACATTGGAAAATAATTGAGAATGATGAACATTTTGAATCGATATTCAACCAAGTGCCAATTATAGCTTACAAAAAACATAAAAACATAACAGACTTAGTGATAAGTTCACGCATAAAAAAATAGAAAACTATATAAGGGGACTCCTGATGATGGCGGACCTTATATAGAATGATATGTCAATGTTAAAGCCGCCGAAACGCCTGATACAAATTGTATGATACTGCATGATACAGAAATAATATCACTTACAAAGATACCGAAGTGTATTGGGTGTCGGGTCCGAATTTTTGATATGCGTGGATGATTGGTTTCTGATTATAAATATTTTTATGCTTTGATCTTTAGATATATGTTGAAGGACACATGAGGGAAGGTGCTTACTTAAAATCTTGCAGAAGGAAAAGTTTGGTCATCAGTATTTTGAAAAATACTTCTCATCTGCTGAACGTGTCTAGATATCCGACATTTTTGAAAATTTGCTCCTCCCACTTCTATTTATACCCCAGCCCTGGGTTTAAGAAAAATTTCAGGAATTTTTGTAACATTCATCATTGAATAAAAGGTTCAGTTAAATGTTGTTCTATTTAGATTGTATTACGTTTTCTAATATTATTTCTACATACCAAATACAAATTCAGACACAAAACCTCGCTAAAACTAGTTAGAATGTAGAACTAAGCAATGAAAAGTTACAAAACTTCCTGCAATTTTCGAAAGAATTTTTGTGAACGTTCGGAAAAAGAAAAAGGTTACACTATATACACAGTATCCGCAATGTCACATTTGATTTTTTTTTTAAAATATGGGACAGATGGGGTCCAGCATCATTATGTGAGCTTTATGATTAACTTTGATTTTTGATATTTGGAAATGTGTTGTATTTCGGTAAGAAAACTTTGTCATCATATTTCACGAATTCCATCGGTGAAAATTCAAATAACTTGCATCATGTTCAACAATCTAGGCTGAGATATCACAGTTCCTTGTTTATCTACCGGTAATACGTATCCCACGCTCGCGCATATTTATAAGCATATATGGATAAAACTATATTAACCCATCACTAAATAAAATACTTTTTATTTCTCAACATTTTCCCTCCTCAATCCTGATAGTCTATTAGATATTTTTGTCCTCTTTCTAATGATATTTAAGTTAGAATTTTCACAGAAAAAGACTTTTTGCTTCCATTTTATAGAAATAATTTAACGAAAAAGACGTTTATGTTCATTTACCAATGAAAGAATTTCCCCCCAATATTTCCCGCCTTAATTTAGATTGAGCATCGCTCATTATTCATCATTATTCTCATAACGTCAGTACCTAGTTATCCCAACATGTTCTCGTTTATGCCGGCTTCACACTGTCCCGATTTTGATATATGGACACACGAATATGAAATTTTCAATTTCGTGAGAACTCATCAACCGAAATTTTTACGATTCTAAAAGATGATTACACGATGCTAAAAGAGGACTACACGATGCTAAAAGAGGACTACACGATTCTAAAAGAGGACTACACGATTGTATCCGAATCACTCCCGATGACAACACGGCGGGGCGATTTTTATCTTTAACCATACCCGAAGGACATACGAAGGCTTACGATGTATTAACGAATGCTATTAGATTGCTTCACGACGTTGTATCTAGAATACGATGCATCGGATTATAATCGGGAATGCGTCATGTTTTGGAAGTTTTAATCAATGGTTTCCTCCCCCGCCTTTTTTAAAAAATCTATGTCCAAGAAAAATGCCACCCCTACCCAAAGTTAAAGGCCGACGTTGGGAACCACCCGATCGTTAATAGTTATACCTGCAGTGACATATAAGCTTGATAGGCGTGGTATACCGTCTTTGAAGACAACGCCGTCTGCGAGCGGCGTGTTACATCAAAGACAAACCGACAGGTAATCCTTTATTATGATTATGAGATATCCGAGTCTCATCTGTCTTAAGCTGTCAATAAAAAATTGATAGGGGTGAAAGGATTAAAAGGAACCAATCAGATACCAATAAGTAAGGGTTGTTCTACTGTCTCCGAGGGCGTAGCCCGAGAAGCAGTTGAATAACCCACTTGTTGCACGGCAATTCTTATGCCATCAAACAATCATCTTGGTTTAAACAGTATTTATTCAATTTACATAAAATAATTATTACAATGAAGAAAGAATTTGAGGATTGAGTAACAAGGAGATACCTTATGAATACAACTCTCTCCTCCAGTTCAATAAATTACAAGAATAGAAAACATTTATGAAGTGGACATTTTTCAATACTATATAAACCTGATAAATAACTGTAGCTAGAGATAGAAGAGGATGAAAAGATAAGGAAGAGTTGATGTAGAAAGAGAAGAGAGAAAAGAGAACGAAATATATATATAATTATATGTATAAGAAAATGAAGTATATAAAGATGAAGATGTATATAAATATAGAGTCATGTTTATTATTGATGACCCAAAATGTTGATTAAATTTTGTGTTGGTTGTGTTATGTTATGGTTATAGTTTAGTCAAATCGTTTACTCATTTTGATGAAGTTGTGGACCGCTAAAATTATCTGCTCATTTAGTTCATCACTATAAAGGGGACATCCTTTCAAAAGCATTTCAATATTCAGATTAATGTTCAGACTTAATAGTGTTGAGTTTCTTATTTGCTCAAAGTTTTTACATTTTAAAAGATAATGTTCTGCAGTTTCAGTCAATCCACATGTACATTTATCATTATCTGAAATATGGTTATTGAATAAATCTGCATTTAGAGAGCTGCAACCGAGGCGAAGTCTTGTATGTAGAATTTGAAGCTTTCTTTCACCAATATAAAAATGTTCAGGTACTTTACCATGGTTACTCTTTAACTTATTCTTGAAAATATTAAGTGAAGTACTGTTCTTGATATTTTCTGTCAATGAATTCCATTCTGAAGATGTCTTTGGTATGAAAGAATTTTGATACAAATTTGTTCTAGAGTGTGGAATATGCAGATGTGATCCTGAGCGTAAAGTCCTATTACTAATTTCTTGAACAGTAGGTGGAATTAAAGTGTATAAGTATGGTGGAGTAATTTTATTGGTCATTTTGAAGAATGTAGTTAATCTATGTTTGTAACGTCTATATGCCAAAGTCTCCCATTTAGTTTCTTCAAGTATTTTTTGTTTTGAACATGATTTGGTTGCTCCAGTTACTATTCTACCTGCTTCTATCTGTACTTTTTCAATTTCTTCTTTCTCATAATCAAAACAATTATCCCATATCACATCCGCATACTCCAACACTGGCCTAATATAAGAGAAATACAGAGTTTGAAGTGATCTTCTGTCAAGCTGGAATTTAAGGGAGCGCAAAATATTTATACGTTTCCAAGCCCTAGATGTAATTTCTGAAATGTGCTCATGCCAGGTACATTTACTGTTTAAAGTAAGGCCTAAATGCTTATGGGTATTAACTCTGCTTATCGGGATATTATTCATGCTTAATGGAGGGTGTTGGGGAGATTTTGTCTTTCGAGATATAATGAGTTCTTCTGTTTTTTGTGGATTAAATTTAACTAACCAATCTTTAGCCCAGATATGAATTTTTTGTAGATCATGATTTAGAATTTCTGCTGCAGTGTTAGGGTCTTCTACTATGATATAAAGAGAGGTATCATCAGCAAAAAGTTTTATACTAGATCCTATGTCGTCAACTATGTCATTTATATAAATAATAAATAGAAGGGGTCCTAAGATTGATCCTTGTGGAACTCCAGCCTCGACCGAAGATACACCAGACAAACTTCCCTCGATTGCAACTCTCTGTTTTCGATTATCAAGGTAACTTTTGAACCAGGATAGTAAAGAACCTGAGAGTCCGATCCGCCTTAATTTGAACAAGAGACCTCGGTGCCACACTCTGTCAAAAGCCTTGCTTATATCACAGAAAACTGCACGAATTTCTTTCCCATCATCAACTGCTTGAGCAAATGTATTATAAAGATCAATTAACTTAACAATAACAATCATCTTCGTTGATTGAGTAATTATAAGTCGTTATTCCGAGTATGATAAAACTACTCTTGGTAAGTAAACCGTTAAGAATTTCACGCATTTCAAATGTAGATTTCAAAGAAAACAACGGTAAAAAACAGTATTTGTTGTTAAATTAGGGGAATTAAAGTTCATTAAATAAAGGGAAACTGATATTTGAATTTTTGAAATTTAGAGAACATAAGCAGCGGATTTTAGGAGATTCGGTTAAGGATTCCCCTGTACATGTTTTCCAACAAATATTCAAAACTACGGGAATATTATGATACTATTATATCTTTGTTTCTTTTCAAAAGTATTCCAGGGTACCAGTCAGTACATTATTCAAGGGTACCAGTCAGTACATTATTCCATCGAAATCTTGCGAGTTTTGTCTGGAAGCTGATCCTATGCATATTGAAATATTTTACAAAGAGCGGATCTAGAGCGAGTTGGGAGTCAGGACCCCCCCCCCCCCCCCACCTGGAATTTACAAAAAAAAAAAACCAACATTATTTCCCGTTTCTATGTATTTCCTTTCAAAATCATAGGTTGTACCCCTTTCTCTAATGGGCTGAATCAACGTTATGGGGAAAAATCTAGATCCGCCCGTGACATTGAAAAAAAAAGAAGTTCAACCTGTAAATTGCGGGAGTTTTTTTTCTTTAAATTTCTAATATGAAATGCCATTTTAGAGATGCTAAGGCGAACATTCCTGTCCTTTTTTGTTGTGTTGTATTTTCAAAACGGGAGGCAATGCACTGTCTGGAAAGGTGTTAATTACCGTCTACAAAGTAGACATGTTGTTGCACGGTCTACCTCGTAGACGGTAAATAACACCTTTCCAGACAGTGCAATATTTTTCATTGTGAAACAATGATTGAATTAATGATTGAACTAATCATTGAATGATCAACTAAGCCGTTAACTGTCCTTAACTGACCTGACTTGTATTGCCACCCGTTTTGAAAATACAACACAAAAAAAAGAAGGGGGAGGAATGTACGCTTTAGCATTTCTAAAATGGCATTTCATAATAGGAATTAAGAAAAAAAAAAACCCGCCATTTACAGGTTGAAATACTTTTTTCAATGTCACGGGCGTACCTAGATTTTTTCCCTGTAAGGTTGATTCAGCGTTAGGGAAAGGGGTCCAGTCTATAATTTTGAAAGAAAATACATAGAAACGGGAAATCATGTTGGTTTTTTTTCTAATTCCAGGGGTGGGGGGGGGGGGGGTCCTGACACCAGCCCGCTCTAGATCCGCTCTTTGTCAAATGTTTCAATATGCATCAGCTACCAGACAAAACTCGCAAGATTTCGATTGAATAATGTACTGACTGGTACCCTTGAATACTTTTGAAAAGAAACAAAGATATAATAAAATCATAATAGCGGAGTATTCCCGTAGTTTTGAATATTTGTTGGAAAACTTGTGTGTGCTCACTTTTAATGATTCAGAATTGAAAGTTAGAAAAGGACACTTGTACTGTTGTACACAATCCTTAATCGCATCTCGTAAAATCCGCTTCCTACGTGTATGTACTCTAAACACACTGTAGTTTGAAGAATTCAAATATAAGCTTCCCTTTATTTTATTAATTTCAATTCCCCTAATTTAACAACAAATACTGGACCGGATTTTTTTTACCGTTGTTTAACTTTTCTTTGAAATCTACATTTAAAAATGCGTGAAATTCTTAACTGTTTACCGACCATCAGTAGTTTTATCCTACTCGGAATGACGACTTATAATTACTCAATCAACGGTGATAATTGTTTGATGGCATAAGAATTGCCGTGCAACAAGTGGGTTATTCAACTGCTCCTCGGGCTACGCTAGTGGACAGTGAGGAAATTACAGTAAATTTACCTATCCCCTTATATAGTCCCCCGTCGGCCTTTAAACACTCAAATATACGTTAGCGAATATCTGAAATTAATCTCCGAACACTGTTCAAGAATGTCGCCTATGTTGCGTGGTTAGACAAAATACATGATTTGGGCCTTGACCATCAATGAATGTTGAATCTTATCATGCTCGACCATCTCTTAAAGTTTGATAAATGTACAAGATATATCAATTTTCAGTGGTTTATGTGAAAGTGTGACTATCAGACGGACAGACAGACAACGGATTCGGTGATCTTTGCGTAGCTGATGACATGAAATTATTATCAACCCAAAATCGGCTAAAAAATCACGGAATTTCATTTATAAACATCATTGGTGGAAACAAGTGGAGGACTTGATGATTCAATCACAGTGATAAGGATTTATCACGCGGTTGCTCTATAATTATATGTGTTATTATACATATAATTATAGAACCGCTATTAGCATGATAAATCCCTGTGGATTCAATGTAACGTATTACGTAAATATTTATAGAATACCTGTCTTTTGGAATGTGATTATACTGTGATAACCTACAATGGATCCAGGAATTATGTTCCATAATGCGCGTTATCGCATTATGAGAAACATAATTCCTGGATCCATTGTAGGTTATCACAGTATAATCACATTCCAAAAGACAGTTATTATATAAATTTACATTCCAGTTTTTCACGCTGAAATGACGTTGAAATACGAATAAAACTCCGTTGCTAAGGCTCTGTTACTACGTACCGTCAAAGTTCAAATCAAGCCAAGTTACTATGACGTCATAGTACAAACCACGCCACTGCGGTTATACTCCTATAATTACAGTGTCAATTCTATACAAATGAATGGGCATATGTAAATAGTAATACGTATGTCCCGTCAACACCTATGTCAGTATTCAACAGGAGTTAAAAAAACATCAAGGTCAAAAGGTCAATTTTGGATGAGTTATTACGAGTAAAATATGAAAGCCCTATCGGGTACTGTTCAAACGTGAAAAAGACCTGCGCATGCGTGAAGTCGATTGGTCGCTTTTTTTGAAGCGGAGGAGATAATGTGATAGAAAACTGTTTTTAACCATGTTTTAGTGGGAAAAGTTATGAAAAACTGTGTATCCTAGTGTTGAATATGATTCTAGTGTAAGAAAACACAATATTAAGGCTTTAAAGGAGTTTGATGATCGTATTTTGGCATGTACCCCTGAACTGTTCTCAAAACATTCTCGAGTAAACACTGAGTAAACGGTAAACACTGATTAAACAAAGCAAGCGCTTGATTGACATTGATATATATATGCTTTGGTATGCAGAGTGCAGATAACTGTAAACGTGGACTATCCTTTAATTCTACTGGTGAATCGGTTAAACAATTGAGCAAAAAACATAAAAACGATCCAAATATGAGTGCTGAAGGTTCTAATTTACTGAACAATGCATCTCCTGATCTTAATGGTACCTATTCCCCGGTGATGACCAGTGGTCAACAAATGTTTATACAACCTATTGATCCCAATGTACCTATTGACAAACAACTCAAGCTCACTTCTACACCAATCCTAGGGAATATCGCTGGGCAAATGGGACTGGGTGCTCCCCCTTCATCCTCTCATGGGACCTTTCTCCCAGACGGGGATATTTCCCGCATTGTTGCTGCTGTGCGATCCGCTGTGATGCAAGAAGTCACTGATATGTTTGTCTCTCGACTCAATCCTATCATAATGTGCGTAAACCAGTTAGCAGCGGAAAATAAAATTCTACACAAACGTGTTGATGAGCTCGAACAATACGGGAGAAAGAATTGCGTCCGTATTTCCGGGGCGTCGGAGGAGGAAAAGGACACAACCCAAGCTGTTTTAAGTCTCGCTAAAGACCTCGATGTACCCCTCGAAAAATCTGAAATAGTTGTGTCACACAGGGTCGGACCAGTATCAGACAGAAAACCACGAGCTATTATTGCCCGAATAACAAACTACGAGGCACGTCACAAATTGATGAAAAGCAGTTACAAATTTGCTAAACTCCCTGGTCGAAAAGGCGTTTCGATCAACCAAGATCTGACGAAACAGAGGAGCAAACTTGCGAAAGATTGCAGAGATATTGTGAAAATGGGTAAAGCTAAGTCGTCCTTTGTATTTGATGGGAAAATATTCCTAGTTGACCAGAATGACAAAAGGTTTCCAATCACTTGCCTAGACGACCTTATGAGCTACAAACGCACGTATTGTCCAGATTTGTTGCGGCAAAACACGTGATGTTCTATATTTAGGAATGCCGATTAGGCATTGGCTGCGCTATTAACTCTTGCCACTTACGCAGGGCACGCATGCGCGGTCGCATTAGTACCGACCTCAGTCCAGATGTAGGTCACAATAGAAAACTGCAACATATATCTATTTGTACATTATGTATATACCCTAAAATAAATCATACTATTACAGATTCTATTAATTCATATCCTATATATGCATGCCAGTCAAGCATTTCATGTTTTTGTTTTGATATTTCGACATATTTCGATATATTATGCACACCCACTGTTTACATGGTTTTTGAGTAGTTATGTTCATTCTTTTGTTGTTTATGTTTAAAGTTCAATTTTTCTACATTTCTTTCATTCATTTGATGTTTCTTCATTTATATTTCATTACATTGTTCAAACATCATCTTCTATATGAAATATTATGATTTGTATTACCGAGAGAATGAGATACTCTCAGTGGTTAACTCAAGTTGAATCTATTTCAATTATTTCCATTCAAAGTAAGAGATTTCCTGTCCTGGCAAGATCCTATGAAATTGCAAATTCAGCAATAACATAAAATGACTGTATGCATTGATAGCTATCGGGCCAGGATAGGAAACTTCTACCTTTCGGCTAGATTCTCTAGTAAAATATGCACTATCGATCTTGAAACTTGCATCTTTGTTAATCTTTTAAAAAGAATTGGTCCACGCGCGATCATGATAATGGTCTATATCCACTTGGTTATATCACAAGATCAAAATGTGAGAACTGAAATTAAAAACACTAAAGTTTTACAATACAATGATTCTAATCCATTCAAAGCTACAAATAAACATCTCTCCGTGCGAGTATTAATCATTTTTATACTATTTACCCAAGCAGCATTACTAATTCTATGTGGTGATATAGAATTAAATCCGGGTCCAAACAATAATTCTACGAGTAACAATTTTAATACATTCTCAAACGATTCTATAAATACTCAAGCGCGGATCCAGAGGGGGGTTCGGGGGGGGGGGGTCTGGACTCCCCCCCTGGAATTTTCGAAACATTGCTAAATTTTTGTTATTAATATGCATATTTCATAAGATTAAGTCCCAATTCCCCATTTGTTGTCATAATATTTGAAAAATATATCATGAATTTGTATTAGAAATCTTTCATTTTGATCATATTTTGCCGTCGGTATTTCAAAAATTTTCTTGCTCGCTTCCGCTCGCCAGAATTTATTACATACTTGTACGTTATTTTCAAATGATGCTGCGCTTTCCTATATACAACACATATACATTACACCTAGGTCAATAAACAAGGGCACGAAGGAAACGAACAGAAACTGAAAAAGACACGAATAGTGGATTTTATTCCAATTCTATAAAATAAATTTCGCTGACTCGCCATTTGTTGTATTTACATATTAGAACTGACGATCAATTTAATCTTACTATGATGAGAAAATTCAAAAGTTTTTAAGCTGATAGCTCGCCATTGCTCTCCAGTCACCTGTTTTATTAATAATTAGAGACAGAACTGATAATCATCGATCAATAAAACTTTACTTTCTTGCGTTTGCGGTTTTTTTTTTCTTTTTTTTTTTTTTTTTTTGCTCTTCAAAAAATTCGGAATTTAGGACCCCCCCTTAAAAAAAATTCTGGATCCGCCCATGAATACTTTCAATGATATGCATCTCTCCGATTTATCAATTTTATTGAAAGATTCATCCGCACTCTCTATAGTCCACCTGAACGTCCAAAGTTTAAAACCGAAACGTGACATAATTAATGCTAATTTATTACTATTTCATGTAATATGTTTGACAGAAACCTGGCTTTCTCCTGAAATTTCTGACTTTGAAATCGCATTTGATAAATTTGATAATCCATATCGTAACGACAGAATAGATAGACCGGGGGTGGGGTTATTACTTACGTCAAAACACAGGGATTTATTTCGCTAATACCGGTTGCTCTATTTACTATATATGTGTTAACACATATATAGTAAATAGAGCAACCGGTATTAGCGAAATAAATCCCTGTGCGTCAAAAGTTCCATACAAAGTAAGCGCAGAAATGATCTAGAAGTTAGGGGTCTTGAATGTGTTTGGGTCGAGATATCTATTAAAAATGAGAAATACTTAATTGGGACATACTACAGACCTCCGAACAGTTCAGTAGAGCAATGGAATTTAATAGAACATAGTTTTGAACTTGCCTATGAATCAAATATAAAAAACATAATAATAACTGGAGATTTTAATGAGAATCAACTTAGTACATCTACAAAAGTTAAAGACATTCTTCAAATATTTGATTTTACACAATTAATAGACAAACCGACATCTATCTCAGAAACTTCTTCAACTCTTATAGACTTGGTTATCACAAATAACACTAATAAAGTATTGTATTCCGATGTCCTAGAACCTTTTTTAGATGTTAACATCAAATACCATTGTCCTGTCGTCTGTCTTGTGAAATCGAATAAACCAAAATCTTTTTGCTTTAGAAGAAAAATTTGGCTATTTGACAAGGGGAATTATGAAAATTTTAGACATACTCTTTCAAATGTCGATTGGTATACATTACTTGATACGAAAAACTCAGTTGATGAAAACGTTGGTATTTTTACAGAAAAATTTATGTCTGTGGCGTCCGAAAACATACCAAATATAATGATAACAATTCGCGAAAGTGACTTGCCGTGGATCTCGAGTGAAATAAAACGAGTGATTAGAAAACGAAATCGTACGAGAAAAATGGCCAAAAAATCAAATAACCCCACACATTGGCAATTGTTTAGAAAATTACGTAACGAATGTGTCAGTTTATTAAGGTCTGCGAAAGATAAATATTTTGAAAACTTGTGTGACAAGATAAAATCTTCAACATTTAGTTCTAAAGACTGGTGGAAATTAGCGAAAATATTTTATAATCCTAATGTAAGTACTTTTAACAAACCATTTTTGACTGATGATGATTTAGAAATACATAATGACTTCGATAAGGCAAATTTATTAAACACTTTCTTCACATCCCAGACAGTACTTGATGATAGCTGTGCAACTCTTCCTACCATTAACGAAGTACCAAATATCACATTGAATGAAATAATTATCTCACAAACTGATATTCTTGACATATTGCAATGTATTGATACATCGAAAGCATACGGTCCAGATAAAATCAGCCCTAGACTCATAAAGGAAGCACAAAACCAAGTCATAATTCCTCTTCATATAATATTTAATCAGTCCTTGACAAGTAAAAAATTCCCATCTCAATGGAAACTGGCTAATGTTGCTCCGATTTATAAAAAAATAACCCCCAAAAACCTGAAAACTATCGCCCAATTTCCCTTCTGAGCATTTTAAGCAAAATCTTTGAAAAATGTGTTTACAAATACCTCCATAATTTCATTGTCTCCAATGAATTGATCTCATCACATCAATCTGGCTTTACTAAAAACGATTCGACAATAAATCAACTTTTGTATCTTTCAAATGAGTTTTCAAAATCTTTAGATGAGGGTAAGGAAATTAGGGTTGTCTTCTTTGATATAAGCAAAGCATTTGATAGGGTGTGGCATAAGGGGCTTCTTTATAAAATTAGGAAATTTGGGGTCACAGGTAAACTTTTTGATTGGATTAAAGATTATTTGGCACAGCGAAAGCAAAAAGTTATTTTCAATGGAAAAGAGTCAGATATTTTAGAATTAAAAGCAGGCGTTCCTCAAGGTTCAATTTTAGGCCCTCTATTTTTTCTAATCTTTATCAACGACATAGTCTATTCAGTAAATTGTTCAATAAAGTTATTTGCAGATGATACCTCGATCTATGTAATTATTGAACACGCAGATGTAGGGGCTCAAATTCTAAATTCTAACCTTGAACTTATACACACTTGGTCTCAAAATTGGTTAGTAAATTTCAATCCTAATAAGACAGAATCATTACTTATTTCTCGAAAAACAAATCCTCAAAACCATCCAACTCTATACATGAATAATGTACCTATAAAGGAAGTGAAATTATATAAACACTTAGGATTAATTTTTAATAGTACCTGTCAGTGGCACGATCATATTGATGAAATCATAAAAAAAGCTTATAATAAACTTCACATCTTAAAAGGTTTAAAATTTTCACTTGATCGAAAAACATTGGAAATAATGTATTTTACTTTTGTTAGGCCCGTTCTCGAATACGCGGATATTATTTGGGACAACTGTCCACAATATTATAGAAATAAAATTGAAATGATAAATACAGAAGCTGCTAGGATTATTACTGGGGGAACCAAATTAACTAGTTTAAATTCTTTGTATAAGGAAAGTGGTTTAGAAACTTTGGAAAAAAGAAGAGAAATTCATAAGCTCGTTCAATTTTATAAAATGATAAATAATTTAACTCCCGATTACTTAGCCTCACTTATCCCTCCCCAACATGATCAACTCCATCATTATAATACCAGAAATTCTTCAAACTTAAGACATATAAACAGCAGAACAACTTACCATCCAAATAGCTTCCTTCCTTCAACTGTCCGTTTATGGAATAAACTCCCAGAATCATTTAAACACTGCCCCTCACTGGACGCATTTAAGAACAAATTAACAAATAAATCCACAAATCCACCACGCTATTACTATTCTGGTTCACGTAAAGCTCAAATACTGCATGCTAGGCTTCGTATGTCCTGTTCTTCTCTTAAACATCACCTTTTCCATAAAAACCTCGAGTCTGATCCTCTCTGTAGATGTGGCGAAATTGAAACGACCTCTCATTACCTACTCCACTGTAACTTATTTACCCAAGAAAGACAATCCCTGAAAAACTCCAAATACGATGCTATACGGCGATTCTAATCTTCCCCATGATACAAATATTGAATTGTTTAAACATGTACAAGAATTTATAATTAAAACTAAGAGATTCTAGTATATTTTTGTAAATCCAATCATTAAAGCCGAAAGATTACCATAGTGCATCTCTATTGTGTCTTTGTTCTCTCCCACTTATGATTGTTACATCTCAATATTCATACAATATACAACTATTTGACAATTCATTTCAGCATTAATATTATCTGACACTAAGGTTTGTAAGTATCTCATATTTCTAAGTTCATGAGTTCATTGTATATACCATTTACATATTCTTCAATTGATTTTTTTCATTCATCCCTCATTTGGCATGCAACCATTTGTTTACTATGAAGGCCATTTTGTACATTTTCGATTGTTGCTTTTTTTGGTTTTGTTCATTTTCGTTTGCTTTTTTTTGTTTTCGTTCATTTTCGTTTGCTTTTTTTGTTTTCTTTCATTTTCGTTTACTTTTTATTGTTCAAATCCTTCGATTAATTTTGTTAAGATCACTACTTATTTAAACTGTTCGATATCTATACACCTATGTACTCTCTCTCTCTCTCTCTCTCTCTCTCTCTCTCTCTCTCTCTCTCTCTCTCTCTCTCTCCTTATTTTATTTAAGTATAAATTGAATGAAGTTTGTATTTCACCATGCATTTCACGCATATAAAATTCTGAATTTAGTTAATATTGAATTATAGGAAGGGGATTAATATAAGACTTTATTCTTGTTTCCCTATCCTTGCAGTTTATACATTTACCATTGTCATCATATATATGTGAACTTGAAATAAATACAGTTTAAACTAAACGTGATGGCCAATGTCAAAGTATTCAAAAGTAGGTCCGCAAAGGGCAAACATTTTGAGACCAACGGAAAAGTCTTGTCACAATGAATACACATGTGGAATATGAAAGCCCTTAGTATTAGTAACCAAATGTGAAAAATGGAAATC
Source organism: Pinctada imbricata (assembly GCA_033119305.1). Lineage (NCBI taxonomy): Eukaryota > Metazoa > Mollusca > Bivalvia > Pterioida > Pteriidae > Pinctada > Pinctada imbricata. Next base: position 33,733,194 of record VSWD01000003.1, read on the forward strand.
CTATCATTCACCAATGCCCAATGTTAAACTTTCCCACAAGTAGGTCAAAGGTCAAGGTTATGAGGTAAAAAATTTTGGTATCCAAGGAAAACACAATTATGTGAATATATGAAAGGCATACAGGGCGGATCCAGAACCTCAACTGCCGGAGGCACATACAATTTTGAGGGTACCTGTAAAGTGCGAAACGAAACAAAAACGAAACGAAACAAATCGAAACGAAACAAAACAAATCGAATCGAAACAAAACAAATCGAAACGCAACGAAACAGATCGAAACGAAACGAAACAGATCGAAACGAAACGAAACAAAACGAAACGAAACAGATCGAAACGAAACGAAACATAAAACTTAAAGAAAATGAGAAAAAGAGGAAAAATCGCCGAAAATGAATATTTCAAGACAAGATTTTATTGAAGGGTACCACTCTTACTTTTTTTAATTGTCAACTTTGACTCTTTCAAGAAACCCTCTCGGCACTAGTTACAAATGTAGAACTCTTGGATTTTAAAGGCAATATTACATGCTGATCTTGTCTTGAAATATTCGTTTTCGGCGATTTTCCCTCTTTTTCTCATTTTCTTTAAGTTTTATGTTTCGTTTCGATCTGTTTCGTTTCGTTTTGTTTCGTTTCGATCTGTTTCGTTTCGATTTGTTTCGTTTCGTTTCGTTTCGTTTTTGTTTTGTTTCGTTTCGCACTTTACCACTTTGAATATTTACGTTACTAGTAGATTCCCCATGTTGAACGCCCATTAGGCACATAATTCCAATAACTTGGGTTGCTATTGTGACGTCACGTTCAAGTTTTGAATGTAGGGAGAAGTTACCAAAGTTAAGATACATTTGACGTTGTTACAGGCAAAATGTGCGATGTTCATGCAAATAAAAATGACTGATGATTAGAATAAATGTAAATATAAGAAATGACTGTCTTACTTTTGGTGTTCATGGGTGTATAATTCTGGTTGGACACGTGCAAATTTTCCGAGAATCACGAAAGACAGTCATTTCTTAACTAATTTCATAGATTTATTTCGGAAACGGTAGTTTAATGCTTCCAAAAGCATGCCATTAGTGCCACTTCTTTGGACACTGCCTGGAGGGAGGGGGGGGGGGGGGGGGGGGGGGGGCGTGCCTCCTCTCTGGTTGAATCCGCCATTGGCATATCATTTCAAGGATACCATTTCTTTTCTTCTTACTGTTTTGAACATTTCCTGTACATGTAGAATTTTCTCAAACTGGTTCTTATGGGAATTCCATTTGAAGATAAAGACAAAGGATTGTTTGCTGTTCGAATCATGGGCTTTGGTGGCTGCCATATGATAACTTGCTTTGGAGCCAGCTACATGTAGTTGTATCGATCACTGTGCAACCTCCCCCCTCCCCGAACTTACGAATTTGTAGCGCAGACAATATACAATTATTGACTGGGAATGAGGGCAATATATGATTTGTTGGACCTGAAGATAAAATATTGCCCGAGGCCGAAGGCCGAGGGCTATATTTTGTCTGAAGGTCCAACAAATCATATATTGCCCGAATTTCCAGTCAATAATTGTTTTGTTATACCTTACATCAATACTGCAGCAACGAACAGATAAACCCGGCATGTTTACGTTCATTTTCTTCTATAAGAAAAAGAGCGCGGAAAAATAGTAAGAGCTAATAGCGTCATCAATGACGTGACGTCACAAACGATGTACCGTTTATCGGTCAATATTTTTTGAAATATTGCCCTAGGGCCAACATTGATGTAAATATTGACCGCTTGGTCAAATATTCGAATTTATAGGCATTTTTCCTATGGAGATTTTAAATAGAGATACTGATAAGGGTATAACAATGATTGTTATAATTAGATTCAAGAAAACAGTCCGTAAAATTGTACGGAAAACTCAATATTTTAATTGCATAAATTGATCAACGCGTTCGCGCATCAATATTTGAAGCAGCTGCTACTAACGTTTTCCGGCCAATTTTTCGCCGGGTGATACCTGCATCAACTTGAACAGAAAACAAATAAGATTCATAGTAAATTCATTCAATTCATGCATTCAAAAGTTGTACCCAATGTTAGTGTTGCAAGCACGCACAAAAAGGCGTACAAACAGACGGCATAATTGAGGGGGTGGACAGGGTGAAAGGGAGGGGGAGGAGAGGGGGCGGGGGAGAGAGGAGTGAGGGATGGTGGAAAGGGGAGGGAGGGTGCGGAAGGGGGTGGGAGGAGGGAGAGGAGGGGTGGGAGGAGGAAGGAGGGACGGGAGGGGGAGGTAAGGGAAGGGTGAAAAGGAGGGAGGAGGGGCCGGAGGGGGAGAGAGGGGACTGGTAAGGGGTGGGAGGGGAGAAAGGTACACCCTGCCCCCCCCCCATATTAAGATTAGAAACAATAGATCTACATGTATGTCATAGTCAGTATCAGTGGCGGATCCAGCGCCCCCTTTGCCGGGGGTTAAGGGACGAATTTTGCCGATTTTGACTGAAAAGGGGCCAAAATATACCTGTTTAAAGAAAATTTGGGTCAGTGCCGAGGGGGGGGGGGGCGGGCGCCCCCTCCGCACCCCCCTGAATCCGCCACTGAGTATACCACAGTTAAAAATTGCGTTTAGAATAAGATCAGGAGTTGACTTCATTATTTCAATACTTTTTTTAAATGAATAAATTGAATTATGTTATATTTTCATCATGGACAAATCGGTACAACTGACAGAAATATCGGGAGCTCCAAAATATACATTAACCGTATACTTAGCGTGATATTCATTAGCCACCTGCAATAAATATTGCATGCTGGGAATCAAGACATGCGCACTTATCTTGACGCCATTTTATGCAAAATTACACAAATTATTGTGTATGTCGGATTAATTTTACGAAATACAGAGTTCATGTAGAAATTCAATGCATCTTTTACTCGGAAAAATAGCATGGAATGTCCAAAATAGAGGTCATTTGGTAGGTAGTACAATAAATGTATGAACTGGTTCCGGACATTCTTTGACGGGACAGGGTCGCTGACACCTGTCGCATCAAATTTTGCACTTTTGCGGAGAGTTTTTGCGCACTTTAACGACGTAAAATATTTTCTTGAAGAGGTGACAATTTTTAGTACTTGATTCTTATAAACATAGATCAAGGAGGACTACTTATGGTAGTCCGAACTGTATTTATTTTCAGAATCAGAGGAAGAGTTATCATTCTTGTTTTTCGTTTGGCGGATCCAACATTTTGGAGCTCAAGATTTATGTGTGTGCATTTTCGTCTGTTGGTGCAAGTATACAGGTGGAGGACCAGTGGCCGCCTATTTTTCATGGTTTTTTGCTGATAAAATTTGTAATTGATGAAATATTTGATTGAAACTTTGGATGGACAATGGTGTTACCTCATAACACTGGATTATATACGATTTTCTCTGAAAAAAATTATTATTTTGTTTATATAATGTCATAAAGTGTAACTGAAATTGGACACTTTTTGCAAGACTGCAGGACCAGTTACCGCCTATTTGGCTCCTATTTCTGTAAACTGAAATATTTTGTTCCTGTGCTTTCACAGTAATATAAGTAATCTTTACTTGATAGTATGGTGCCTTTTTTATGAAAAAATCCCAAAGCAAACGACCACATTGATAGATTGAATACACCTACCCTCTCCCCAACCCCAGAATTCATGTCAATAATCCTCTTCTTGTTATTTTAACAAATCTAGCAACCGGATGAGATTTTTTTTTCAGAATCAGGAAAATATATGTCTCAAAGCCTTCTGACAAATTTTCATATCATTATTTCATCCCTAAGTCCCTCTAAAATGCAGTAGGCGGTAACTGGTCCTGGGCGGCCACTGGTCCTCGACCAGTAGGTCAAGCTTAAATTTATGTTTAAGAGGTATTCTAGGGGTACCTGTAAAATGCGAAACGAAAAGAAACGAAACAAAACGAAACGAAATGGAAACGAAATGAAAACGAAACGAAATGGAACAAAACGAAACAAAACGAAATGAAAACGAAACGAAATGGAACAAAACGAAATAAAATGAAACGAAATAGTAACAAAATGAAACGAAATACATATACTTGTAAAAAGAAACCAAATTTATATACTTGTTAATTTTTCCATGGGGGAAGGGTGAGAGGTGTGTGTTGGGGGGGGGGGAGGGGGGTTGAAATATCTGTTTTAAAAGTGAGAATGAAAGATCCATAGGTAATTGGATGGTCAGGATACCCTTTCAATATAAATAATTTAAAAATATGAAAATGAATTAGATTATTAGTGAATATCTGGTTCAATATTGAATATAGCAAGATATTCTTTTTCCTTTCTCCTCTGAGTATTTGTGCTTGAACGAACATTTTTTCGCCTCATATATACCTAACAAAAAAAGAAACGCACCACTTAATCTTCATACTATAAAATGAATTATGTAATTTATAGGTATTCTATTCTTTTCCATCATAAATCGTAGGTATACGAGTGACGTATTCTGTCAAACGCCAAACAAATCCATCTTCGTAATCAGACACAGCACAATGGTAAAGACACTTGGTTCAAAACGCAATGTCACAAAATGGCTTTTAAGAATTCCGTTCACATTTTAGAAATGATTAAAGCTGTTTAACTTATCTAAATGATATATCAGGCATTGCAATTTGTTTTTCAAATGATGATAAACATTTTTCCCGGAATACAATTTCATTTAATTGCTTCAAATGACGTCATCAAAGAGAAAGTCTTAATTTGAGGAAAACATCCCAAACATAAACTCTTTTGAAAATTAAGTCCGTGTTGTTATATTTTTCACCCTTAAATGTGTCGCAAAGCACAAAATTACTCTACTCCATCTAGAATCTGATCTTTTTTTCGCAAGCACAGTTTTCAGAAACAATACTTCGATCTTGACAGGTCATTTTTACGTGCATTTTCAATGGTTTTGGACGTTAGTTTTAAGCTTTTCTTGTATTTCATTTGCTTATTTTAATGCGATGTTAAAGATAAATCTGCAACATATAAATAAGAATGGCTGAAGACAAAATTAGTATTCCTTTGGGATCAGAATTGCCAAATATTGATATCCTTTATTGTAAATCATATCCCAATATACGGATATTCCCACTAAGACATTTAGTTTTCATATCTATTGGCATATTTTGACTACATTTGAATGGAGAAACCAGTATTCATCTATATTTTAACAGAAAATTTGCTGAAAGTAGTCAAACAACAAACTTTCAGAAGGATACCAAACATGAGGCCATGCAACAGAAGCTAGAAACAACGTGCTTTATTCAGCACTATCATTGTGATAAGTTGCGAAAAAATGATCGAAACATGCTTTATCCCCGGTCATTCGAGTGCTGAAAAAAGAAAATTATAATCAAATGCCTAACAAAATTTTTTTGACCAATTGAAAAAAATCACTATATAATATGATGTGCGTTTCTTTTTTTGTCGGGTATATATATAAACCTCACTCTTTCATCCCTTTAAAATTTACCCCTTTTCTTTGAAAAGATTTGAAAATAGAATATTTACTTATACTCTAATTTCCTTTTCATACTTAATTATCAGTTTATATTAAAAGGGTATCCAACCATCCGATTCCCTTTGGATCTTTCATTCTCACTTTCAAAACAGATATTTCAACCCCATCCCCCAAAAAAACTAACCAGTAAATAAATTTCGTTTCATTTTGTTCCCATTTTTTGTTTCGTTTCGTTTTGTTCAATTTCGTTTCGTTTCCATTTTATTTCGTTTCGTTTTCATTTCGTTTCGTTTCTTTTCGTTTCGCATTTTACAGGTACCCGTATTCTAGGCAGAGTTGCAGGACATATCATGATGCCAGTAGGGGACCTATATTGCTCAGTGATCAGATATTTTTTTCTTGCAAGATATTTATAAAATCACTTAATGTATAACTGATTCAGGTTACAAAACTGTCTAAGGTCAAATGTGATAATATCATCCAGAGTTTGACCTCATCAGATGCAATATTGGTGCCTCTTCAAAAATAAATTATGGTCACAGCTTGGAAAAATCATGTTTGGGCAAATCTAGGTCAAAAATAAATATAACTGAAACAAGTTAGTCTACTTTTAATATGTGAAAAAATAATTATTTTTGGTTATATTTTTTTTAGTCATGCTTGAATTTTTTTAATCCAAAATTTTCCTGCTGATAATCAAGGGTTCAATTTTGTAAAATAATCCTTTACCATATTGAATCAGTATGAAGCACTTCCCATAGGAAATTTTTATATGCAAAAATCGGTTATTTTTCACGACCTACCTAAACATTGCCGATATTCATGGAAAGAAAAGTAACTGATTTCTGTTATAAAATTAATAACTGAAATGAGTTATACTCCTGACTCGTGACAGCTCATGGTATTTTGAAATTTTATCTGATCCATCCAGCTTGAAAGGTGGGGGGGGGGGGGGGGGGACGGGTTGAAAGGTGGGGGGGGGGGGGTGTTCCAGCCTATTGCTTTTAAATAAAATTTTTGGGGCAAATTCCAGGGGTTCCCCCCAAAACATACTAGAAATCCAAGTTTGTCTGTGAAACATGAATGCCCCTGTCGGCATCCTTGTCAGTAAAACAGCTGTAACAGTGTGAAGTATGAAGGAGGTCATACTCCATGGTCAGTTTTTGAAACTGATGGTAGGGTCTTGCTACAAGAAAGACACATGTGAAACATGAAAGCTCTATTACTTACCATTCAAAAGTAAAGACCAAAAGTTAAAGTTTTTTAAAAGAAGGTCAAATTTCAAGATCAAGGTCACAATTTTGGAATCAATGGAAAGGTCTTCCCACAAGAAATGCACATGTGAAATATAAAAACCATATCACATATCGATTAAGAGATAATGGCCAATTTCGACATTTTCCAAAGTGGGGCAAACTGTAGGGGGCTAAATTATCCCTTGTGACTGCCCTGCACACATTCAAACAGACAAAACCATTTTTTGATGGGCCATAACCCATGCTAATTTTCAAGTGATGTCGTGCTGTAGGCATTAATGTTTAAGTCGATGACATCACACTGAAATTTAACATCGAAAATGCCTCAGCCAACAAGGAAGGTTGTAGCAATAATCTAAAAAACTTTAACTTGCAGTAGAAACACAATACATGTATTATAATACATGTACATATAGGTTGCCCATGACAAGACCTTTCAATTTATGCCATAACATTTGACCTAGTCACCTTTTGGGCTTTGTCTCTTCAAGTAAAGAGTATGGGATTGTATATTGTGTGTAGATTCATTGTGACATGAGATTTCGTTTGGTACCATGACCTTTAAATGTGACATTGACCTTAAACATTGACCTACTTTTAAAGAAAATTAACTACATCACTATAATATCTTTAAAGAGATGGGGCTTTTTATTTCACATACATTAATTCCTGTGATATGAGCTTTCACTTGATACAATGACTTTAACTTAGTGACCTTGAACTAGTGACCTTCGACAATTTTTGTTTATTTCCCAACTCTTATACCCAAATCCCAATCACCCACCATTCAAAAGTTCTATTCAAGGTTAAACTTTTCAAAAGTAGGTCATAGTCCAAGGTCAAGGTCACAAGATCAAAAGTTTTAGCATTCACAGAAAGGTCTTGTCACAAGGAATACACATGTGAAATATGAAAACCCTATCACTTGCCATTCAAAAGGTATGCCAAAGCCAAGTTCTGTGGCTGACAGACAGACAGACAGACAGACCAACTGCTTTTCATGTCCCCGCACTTTCCTGAAAGCAGGGAACAAAAATTTTGTCATTACTGTTATTTGAAATTCATGAACTTCAGCAAAATTTGGTCAGATTTCTTTGGAATATCCTTTCGAAGGAACCCTCCTTGTTTTTCTGTTGTTCTATTGATCATGTTGATGATTTGTATTAGAGGACCAAACACACGTGAAAAATGACATATTCTCCAGACCCCAGGAGAGCATGGAGAACTTCAGTCTTTTTGGAGACTTTTGGTTTCTTGTATAATGTATATGAATCTGCTAGAAAAGTAGAATAGCATACGTAGGAGATCTAATTGTTATTTGACCTTCAACTATCATATTTAAAACTGAACAATAAATGACAAAGACCTTTTGAACACTCTTATAATTTATGAATTTTGTCATGTATCTCTCTAGGAGGTAATCAAGTTGGTCTGGTCTGGGAGTTGCCTTGAAATTTTACATGTGTTACTTAGTAATGCATTACATGTCTTGTTGTAAAGTATTCTCATTTGAATAACAAAATGACTGAAGCAAAGGGCGATTAATAAAGTGAAATTAATTATGTGCAACTGCTGTTGGTCAAAAGATGGACGGCTTTAAAGGACCTGTAGCGATAAGGTGTAAAATCTTCAAAGTAATTTTTAAGTTTATATCTTCTAAAAGTATTACATGTAAGTAAGTTGATGTGAAATATTTAAAGATAATACTTTTTTTCAAAATCATCATCATGAGGAAATTTTAAGTAAAATTGCTCTAAAAGACTTGTGGAAAGAGATTTGGGTATTTTGGGCACAAAAAAGTCTTTTATTCTGTTTTGGATTAATTCTCAAATTAGAAAATGTAACAATTATGAAATGTTTTAGAATGTATGTGTAGATAATAATTTAACTCTTTCATTTCAGGAGAATGCTGTTCTTACAAATCAACATCTTGTGAATAATGGAAATCCAGGGTGTCAAATGGAAAACTTTGTTTGAAAGACATGCATAGACATGATAGATGAAACTGACTCGGAATGGAAAGATAGTGTGTAACTACTAAATTTACTGTAGAGAGGTGATATACATATATTAGGTATAAAGTGAATATAATATCTAGATTATAGATATTCTATTTGAACTTTGTGCAACAGGAAATGGAATTAAACGAGATGGATAACTCTAACTAAAGGATTGAATTTAAAGAACAAACAATCACAAAACAAGAAGTCATGGGATAAACACAAGGTAGTTGATGGACCCTACACAGAGAAATATTACAAGTTTAGGGTCCAAAGCAAGTCAGAATTCCTTTACTACCACATCTCAGGCTGGCAGCTTTACATACCAGATTACACCGCAAATGGCTGCCTATCCACGAGCCCCTGGCAAGTTGCCGAGTGTGCAAAGCTTTATGGGAGGCCAGATGGGGACGTTTGTACAGAGCTACCAGCCAGTGTCGCAGGACCAAGGAACTCTAATGGGAGGGTTACAGGGCGGTTACATTACAACAGCTAGTCAGGTCAACGCCCTACCCTCCATAGCAACGTTTCAAGGTCAAGGTCAAGTCAGTAATGTAACAACAGGAACAGTAAATGTGTTGCCGTCTATGGGAACCTTTGTCTCCAACTTGAGTCCAGCGGGTAATAATGCTATGACACAGATGTATAGAAATGTTGGAACCTGGCAAGGTCAAGGTCACCAGCAAGTTCAAGGACTAATGAGTCCAAATCAGCAAGGAAGTAACGCACTACCTAGTTTTGGCCAATTTTTTATGCCACAGCAGTTTCAGCAAGGCATTCAGAATTTTCAAGCAACGCAGATGGGACAGCCAATGTTGCCTAGCAACCCACAAGCTCCGGAAAATTTACCGAATCTCTATCACCTGAATCAGGCAATGGTGAATCCCGGACAATTTAATTTAGCTCAGTCCTCCGCTAAATTCACTTCCAACTTTGGTGCTTTACTGAATCAGACAAGTGCTATTCCGTGTCAAGTGAATAGGAGTTTACAACTAACGAACCAAGTGCCAAGTGTAAATACACAGAATGTATCTCAAATAGCGCCACAAACTTACGTACATCAAGTTATAGCTAGCTGCAATCAGGTCACAAACACAACACCATCTGTCGTCATGGTAACAAGTACAGGAACAGTTGCCATGGCAACTGCACATGTACATGAAACGTCAATGACATCAACGCATTCTGATGGTGCACTGAAAAGCCCTAAAAGCCCAAGGTGTTCCAGTAGGTCATCAGAGGCTTCTGGTAGTGTGGTGGACAATGAAAAAGACCGAGGAGATACGTCATCTACGCATCCTGAGTCAGTTATTAGAGGTTGTGATACAGATGAAATTGTTGTTCCTTTTGGCTGGAAGAGATTAGTGATTGGCGACTGCATCGTTTACGAAAGGTGATTTTATCTTCATGTTCATTTAGCATATTTAGCGTACATGTTAAGATGAGGGATTACTTTTCGGTATAATTGAAGGGCCAGTAGATTGGACTTATCATACGAAACTTTGTATTTTATCATTCAGAGAGTGAAAAATGTTCATTTTGAAGATTTTTTTTATCGTAGATAGTATGGAAAGGAAGTTCAAAATATTTAGTATATTTAGCGTTGGCTGTTACTCTAATATGTTCAACTGTAATTCAAATACTAATTCTCTATAAGGTTGATCATGTTGATAAGCTTAAACATGTTAAAGCATGTGTCTTTCCATTACTGTAGTATGTACATGCTTTCCATGTGTGAGGGTATGATCATACATCTTGATTGGGGTTTCCTTGCTGATTGATAATTCATACATCAAAAAATTACTCAGTTCTTCTAGACATAGATTTTTACAATTCTCAAGTACCCATTATACTTATCATGCTTATGTTTTGATTGTTTAATGTTAAACTTTTACTGTTTTATAATGACTTTTCGAAGTGACAGAGACCTTTTGGTATGGTCATTTTTTCTTAATTGTTAAATTGATGGTGTTGATTTAAAGATCTGTGAGAATCTGAGATAAAGCTGAGGTAGTTATGTAATAATGAGATTACTGTGAAGTAGCTGGGATAGATAATTATTTCCTGAAAGATATATAAAAAATAAACCACTCTTATCATGCTTTAGCAGCTTATCTTTATTTTATATTTTCAGCCCTAGTGGAACCCAATTACACTCCGTGGAGGAAGTGTCCAGATACTTGTCAACAGACGGAACATGTAAATGTGGGTTGGAATGCCCTGTCTTAGTCAACAAACTGTTTAACTTCAACGTCAGTATTCCTTCAAGGTCATGGTCATTAGACATTGATAACGCCGAAAATATGACCAAATTGTGCAATCATAAACGGAAAATCGTTGCCATGGCAGCGTTTCAGAGCAGTAGAGCATTATCAGAGTCTTGTCAAGATGCAGCCAGTTCTGTCGCCAAAACGAAAAAAGGTAAGATATGTTTATGTACACTTGTCATCTTTTTCATGTTGATATAGAAATGTACACGATTTGTTAATAGAGATATACATTGTAAATAACATTGTTGTCCCATTACAAGTTTACGAACATGCTTCAACATGTTTAATGTTTTATAAAAAATTTACTTCAATTTGGTAATTTAGTATTTCAGTATCTATATATTTAGGTAAAAAGAAAAAAGAAAATGTGTGCTTCCACCTTCCTGACCGATCAGAAAGGATCTACATGGCAAGAGGAAGAGCCATATTTATTATGAGGGTTTGAGGTCAAAGTTCAAGGTCACAGCTCTAGAATAATCAGCTATTATAGTACCCATAGGCATTAAGTACTGCCCACTATAGTACAAAGTATAGAGACTGAAATTAAATAAATGTAATTTTTGTCTTTTCTAGAAGCCAAAAGTCGAAAGAAAAAAGGTAAAGTCAATCACCAGACAGGCCCATATGATGGATTACTAGTATCCCAGCTAATTGCTCAACGAGATCGATTGAAAAACAATCCTCTGGGTGCTGAAGTGCCTATGGCAGAAGAGGGAGGTATGATACCACTGGAAACCAACAGCCAAGCTGTAGAGAGACTAAGTACACCAGGATCTGTTGAAAGTCACCAAAGTACCGACACTCCATCAGTTTCAACATGTACAAGACAACTCTCTGTTACTCTGGCAGATGTTCAGGATGTACCTTCAGTGACTCAGACGGAGATGTCCGGAGCTGATAGGGTATCAAACGCGGAGGTTCTTGGTTCACAAGGAGCAGGTTGTAGTGCAACAAATTCACAAACTCAGCACACAAAAACTCATATATTAGCTTCACAGCAAGGTTTTGTTTCTGATAGAAATGTTGATTTAGCTCAAGAAAGTCAGCAAGGTGAAGAGATTATCGGCTTGAAACTGAAACAAGAAATAAAAGAGCAGTGTCATACCGCACTCCCAAGTTGCCAGCAGGTAGGAGCCACTAGTGCAGTTATGTTACCTACATCTGGAAAAGGTCAAAGATCAGAGGTTAAGGACCCCACTGATGACCTAGGTCCTATTTCAAGTGGAAAGCAGATAAAATTAGACTTCAGTAAAGTATCGACACAGGCAGGGGTTAGTGGTAGGTCGTCTCAGCCGTTGCCCTCTCCAAGTCGTCCTATGATGTCCCCGGGGGCAGGGATGATGTCTCCCACCCAGCAGATGGTCAATAAGTCCCCCTCCCATCAGATGCAGTCCCCCACTCATATGATGGTGAACAGACCACCTGGTGCCCATCTACCTTCTAGTCGACCCCCTTCACAACCTTTGGTTTCCCCCACTGGAATGAACTGCCAGACAAACGTGCAGCATATGGTGTCACCAAATCAACCACAGTATAGTCCTCTTATGATACAAACTTCAAGTGCTCAAGAACACTTCCAGATGCAACAAGCTCATGGACAGATGAGAAGTTCACCTCGCTTCACCTTCCCCCCTAATCAGATGATACAGCCGGGGAATCCTGGGATGTTTGTTCAGATGCATTCTGGGAACTTACCTCTAGAACATATGAACCCAGCAATGCATCGTGGGACTTTTAACATGGGCATGATGGGAGTTCCTGGTAGTCAGCAGCAGGGAATGATGGGAAATACTTCCCAGCATGCTCCTGGGGTTATGCAAGGAATACCACAGGGGAACACACCTATGTATCAATACAACACTCCACCCCCGGGATATGCAGGTCAGTATACTTCTTGTAAATCAACAGTGTTTTTTTTTCTCACTTTTGGGAGAAGGGGGTCAGGGCCAATACGTGGGGGAAAATGTGCGCATGAACCACTCAAAAGGGGAATTTTTAATAAATTGAAATTCTAGCAAAAACTGTAAAAGTCTGTATTAGAGAGCATCGATATAATGATTGGAATGGCTTTAAATACAAACAGGTACATAAAACATGTAAAAGGAACCATGTTCTACTTTTTTTTAATTTTACACATTGTTTTAAAACAATTTTTTTGCCAAAGAAAAAAATCTTTTTTTAATTGGGGGAAATTTCTATGACGGGAGGGGAAAAATATATACTCCAGAGAGGGGGAAATGGGGTTGAATTGTTTTGGAAAGAAAAACACTGATCGATCATATGTTCTATAGTCTGTATATTCATGCAATTGTTTTATTTGTTTCTGAAAAAAAAGATCAAATGGGGACCAAATACTTACCTTAGACAGTCAGGGGTATAACTCATTTCAGTGATAAAATTTTATAACCGAAATCAGTTACTTTTCTTTCTATGAAAATCAGTAATGTTAAAGTAGGTCATGAAAAATAACTGATTTCTGCATATAAAAATTCCTATGGGAATTGCTTCATATTTATTCATTGGGTAAAGGATTATTTTACAAAATTTAAGGTATTGATGTATTAAGATGATACTGAACACTTGATTATCAGCAGGAAAAATCTGGATTAGAAGATTTAAGCAATACCAAAAAAAATATAACCAAAAATGGTTATTTAAAAGTAACTTCTTTCAGTTATATTTATTTTTGACCCAGATTTTGCACAAAGATGATTTTATCCAGCTGTGACCTTAATTTATTTTTAAAGAGGCACCAATGTTGTATCTGATGAAGTCAAACTTTTCTGTACGCATTGGATGATATAATCGTATTTGACCTTGGAAAGTTTTGTAACCTGAACCAGTTATATTCTGGGTGATTCTATAAATATCTTGCAAGAAAAATAACTGATTTCAGTGACGAAAAATATAACTGAAATGAGTTATACCCCTGACTGTTAGATAAGCGTTTTTAATGAATTTTATAGCTTTTACAAAGAAAGTGAATTCAAAGTAGTTAGAGGAAGAGATCTTTAACAAAATGTTTCTTTCGTTCTACTGAAAGTTTTTGCGTAAAGAGGACAGTGATAGTTATGTAGAACTGTTACGTGCAAAATGTTTTGATGCCCCCAGAATCAAAGATTCTTTCACAGAAATTTTTTGGTCTGTTTGTCTCTTCGTGCAAAATCTTTGATCTTGGCAATAACTTTTGATTCCTGATAGCGCTTTCATGTTTGTACTCATTATGACACGACCTTTCTGTTGGAATGACCTAAATTTTCTGAAAAAAAATTAACCATGGCCGTATCTTTTGAATTTTTAGTGATAGAGCTGTCACAGTTTCCGCTGGTCATTTATTTGTACCAAAAATATTTCACTTTGTGACCTTGACCTTGAAGTTTGACCTACATCTTTATCCTTGGTCATACATGGATTTTTTAAGGCCATTTTTAGGCAGATTTTAGTACGGTCCTTCCTCCACACAGGGGCATTGTTTCACAAATACATTTTTTTTGTGGCTAAGTAACTGATATTTTTTTAGCTAGTTTATGTATTTGGAAACTTTGAATTTAAGAAAATATGAATTATTCATGCTGGTCTGTTTGCTACGGTTGTCTTTATAAATTTTGAAATTTAAAGATCACTTTTATATTTTGTATTGATATTATTTTTGCAGGTCTGCCAGTGAACTTTATGGGGAATCCTACAGGTCAGCCAAGTATGGGAAATCCCAGATCTCCATATCACATTCAGCCCGGCATGTATCACATGGCAAACCCAGTTCTCTCCGGAATGTTTGATCAAAATTGGCCGGAGAAGAAGAAACCCAAGCCAAAAAAGCCGAGGGCCAAGAAAGAAAAGAAGAAACCTCAGAGCAATGTGTTCGAGAGTGGTACACCACCTCCCAATGTGGACGTCAGCCAGTTGAAAGACCAAGGACGAGGGCCTATACCTAAAGTCAAGTCATCAACGCCACCAAGTTCTACGCAATCATCAACATCATTCTTGGAAAATCCTACAGCTTTCCTTGCTGAACAAACAGTTCTTATAAGTAATTCTCTGACGTCCACCTTATCTAGTCCGCCGCATGGCAGTTCAGGTATGACAGATCTCAAACTGAACGATGACTCTAAAACAGGAATTGGATCTGACGTAGAATCTGATAAGAAGATAAGTGTACAAGAAACAGTGGAAACATCGTCCTCTCCAAACGTTGTCGTCACAATACCTCCCCGACAGGTATAGGCCCTGTAGCTAACGTCACGTCAAGTACCGGCTCGATATCGTCATTAGCGGCTGCCGTCGGAGCCGTCATGTCTAATGTAGCTAAAACTGCCAGTGGAAAATTCTTCCTCAGCTTCTCTCTCTGGTGCTCTTTCATCAGAATCTCATCTCACGTCTAATTTATCGGACACTAATATATTTACGGAGGATCGTTGTGAATCTCTTTCACCAGAGGACTCGAATGAGGAATGTCCGGCTCTCACTGAAACGATTACCCCCAGTTCTGTCGTTCATCACACCCCCGACAATAATAAAAAGGAGGACGTTGCAATCTGTGAAAACGAAAAAGAAGTATCTGAGTCTGTGAAATCGCAAGAATCAAGTAGTATTGCTTCGTCTAGTATTGCATCAGAAATACTTAGCAAATTTGGCCCGGCTCTGTTATCAGTGCCAGTTCAGGAGAAAAGTGGGCTACTAGCCAGTAGATCTCCATTTGGAAGTGTTCAGCAGACCATGATATCAACTGGTTTGGATGGGAAATCGGGCTTTGTTCACCGACCACCTGGTAATTATAATACCTTACAGCAGATGCTTGGGCATACTCCAGCCAATCAATTTCCAGCTAGCAATTTGCTATCAGCTGCTGCTAGAGCTCAGATGGCACAGCAAAATCAACTTAATCAGAATGGTACAGATCTTTTCATTGGTCAACAGCCGTTAACGAACTTTCATCTGAACCAGTCATTGGTTTCAAAGTTGGCAACTACCACTTCTCTGCCATCACAAAGTTTGACAATTAATAAAAGAATAGAAGCTGACTTACACACACTTCTGAAGCAGTCTGTAGCAACTACAAGTGGGCAGGATTCTACAAAATCAGAGACGACCACAGTGAAAAGCGCTTCATCTACCACACAACCTACTCATTCCTTCAATGCCTTAAAGAAAGCTTTAGCAGCAACTACAAATTCAGACCTTACAAATATTGGTTTGAGTCTTTCATCTGTCCCTGGCTTATTAACAACTATTGCTACAACAAGCTCATCGTCCACTAGTTTATCTCACAGTGTGGCTACTACAGTTTCAGCGTCTGCATCAGTTCCATTCATTATCTGGGATGACTCTTAGTTGTTCAACTCCATCTGTAGCAGATGCTATTGCAAGCTCGAATTGCCCAAATGTCTCAACTCTCGGAATGACCCTGTCTTCAGTTACTGTTAGTTCATTAAGTTCTCAGAAGACTCTTCCAAACATTTCATCATCTGTCCAGAACATTGTATCATCAGTCTCCAGCAAATATCGTCAAGCCCCTGCAAACAACTGTAGTGCCCAGCATAGCATCTCTACTATCAGTAACAACTACCACACAGAATCCTGCTCAAACTCTAATAGCCGGACAGCAGGCTGGAATTCAGAATATGACTCCTTTATCCATACCAAATTCCAGTATTTCGAACACTGTCACAATTAGCCAGAATCCAATTGTATCACTGACGCAAATTCCGGCAGTCGGCAATCCTCAGAGTACGACTTTATCCTCCATCAGCAACATTCAACAAGGTGTCACTCCTCAAGGAAACTTACAGCAGCAAGGTATTAATCCCCAAGCCGTGATGAATCTCTTCCAGAACATAGGAATGCAGCAAATTCAGCAGAGCCAAGGACTCAATCCAATGCAGACTTCCAACACGGTCGCTAATTTCCAGCCAAGTACCTTGATGATGCCATCTGCCATTCCTAGTAACATAAATCAAGACGGAGTTTCCTGTGTCCAGCTTCCACAGAGTAATTTTGGTTTGAGTGGGCCTCTTCCTTCATTACTTGGGCAGTGCACACCAAATTTCTCTGGCGGAAACAATCAACTACCTGGTTTTAGCTTGGAAAATATGTTTCAAGCCAATCAGCCGAAGTCGGGACAACTAATGCAAATCGTCCAAGGAGAATCTCAGCCTGGTTGTGTTCAAATAAAAAATGCCATGGCAACACAGTCATGTGACATTTCTCAGCCAATGAATAAACTTTTTACTGAACAAGTTGCAACTTCTCAGCAAGGACAAGTCCTATTGGTTCCAAACCTACAGTTGCCAATGTTACAGATTCTAGGAACTAATCCTGCAGTGAATGTTTCTACTGAAAAGCAGGCATTTCCTGCACAGTTCTCTCAGAATACAGACTTACAGGTAAATATAACAAAAAATTATCATAACCAGTCCAAAAAGGGAAAAAAGAATTTAATATAGAGAAACATGACAAAAGTTCTAGATGACAAAAGGACAAGTTCAAGTTGAGAGTGCCAAATCCAAAGTGATATGATTATTATTTGTCATACATTTTTGTATCTATAAAGAAAAACCAAAATACTGATAGGCTGCAAAAAAAAAGCACACCCCTAAACAAACTAGCAACAAAAACTTTGGTTTCAATAGAAAACTGAACTGGTCAACATGGTCAAGAATATAAATGCTACCAATTGAATTTTATTCTAAATCTGTGTCTTTCACCTGCTCACCTTGAATATGACATTGAGTCTCTTCATGCTGGACAATCCTTCAAGTTTTCTGGTAGTATATCCTTATCGTGTCTTGTTTTGCATTGTTTCCTCTGTTATCTATTGAAGGGTTTAATTAATCAACTCCAGTCCAGCCTGAGTCAAATGGGCTCCCCCCTTGGAATGGTCAACATGCAGCAAGTGGTCAACAATCTGACCACAGGAAGTAATCTGACAGCTATGCAGCTTCAAACTCTTCAGGTATTTACGTTTTGATTGTCCAATCAACAAGCTTAAGATTTTCTGTATTCCATCGTTTAACCCTACCCTTTCTGCTAAACTTTCCTAGTACTAATGTCACAATGTCAGAAATGAGGGAAATAATGTCACTGGAGGATTCTTATAGTACATATCTTATTTTGATGCATACATATGTGGCAAAGCTGGGTGTTTTGATCCGGATAGCTCAGATGTTAGAATGCTTACTTGCAGTTAGAGAGGTCCCAGATTTGAACCAATCTAGTCTCAACTTTTCCTACCCTACTGCATTCATAATCTTCTCTTACTGTAAAATCGGGTAAAAAGAACACTCTCTTCTTGCAGTTACAACAGCAGTTATTGCAGCAGATTCAGCAGCTTCAGGGCATGCAGTCCCTCATCAGCCAAATCAACTTACAGAACCAAGGGGCTAGCACCATAACAACTGTTGCTAACAGAAATAACATCGTCATGACAACTGGTGATGCAACTTCCAGCAACTCAGCAGGTAAGGTTCTTCAGAATGAGAAAAAAAAAATAGTCAGAACAATGGAAATGGTCCTCAACCTGCCACAATGACCAGAGCTGTTCCTAAAAACACCAAAATATGTAAAGATTGTAGAGAGACTAATTGAGGGATTGCAAATATTCCCTCATATCAATTTCTGCCAGACTTTTACTGTATGATGTCATAATCTGTAGCCAATCAAACAATGCTTTGTAGGCCTATATAAATACAGCAACAGGTGCAACAATGTTGGTCATTTGGTGATCTTGGATATAGCAATTTACATGTTAACCATCTTAAAATAGCAAAAAATATCAAAAAAAGGTAAAACATATAATCTATAAGGGCTCTACTGTATATACTGCGGTAAGCATTTTGTATCACGATATGATACAAATTTATTAGATATCGCAATATGTTGATGTATTGTTACACCCATAACTTGTACATGTACATGTATACTGTACAAATTTTGGTATTGGTAAAATTTTACTACCTTTTCTTTATTTACAGGCGGGGCAGATGATAAATCTGTTTCCATGGTAACCATGGTAAATGATGTATCAACAACAACAGAGTCTCCACCCCATCCAATGTTCAACGATGACGAGGAAGACGAAGACTTACAAGCGAGAGATGACGATCAGGGGGAAGTTACTCCAGGTATCGGTGAGGATTTGATAGATGGATTAGAGGAGGGAGAAAACTCCATGGAAATGAATGAACAGAATAGCATAGACTCGGCAGACTTACAGGTTCTGGCAAATTCTGAGGACGAAGGGAAACATTTCCCGATTTCTACAAGTTCTGAAAACACGTGTGATAGTGAAGTAGGATCGTCCAGTATCGATCAGCATTATGACGCGAGTGAAAAATACCTTAAAGGAGAACATAGTATAGCCGACAGTGAGAGCTTTTACTCAGATTCTCAGCTGGAGAGTAGTCAGGATAGTAATGTATTTGTGAAGCAAATTTCTGATAGAGCTACCGATAACGTAATAGTTTCTAAAACGAAAGAAAGCAACTGGACAGACTAAATATTGGTGCTGATATAGTAAGTACAAGCAGCATAAATACTTCCATTGAATCTGGTGCTATTCAGTCCACATCTATGATGAAGAGGAAAGTTTGGACGTATGCTCGACGGAAGGCATGGAAAACGTCATGATGGACTATTCCAACATCTTGCCTGGCAACCATGAAAGTAGTCAAATGGTTGTCATGGATTTAAGTATGAAATGTCAAGGTGACACTGCCCCATCTTCCTCATTCACACCTTCCGTGTCAAGGTCAAATGTTGGAGCAGCAAAAATTTCAGAGGTCAAGGTCAGATCTGAGGAGACCCAGGAACCATGTGTTGTAACCAGGTCGAAGAGGTCATTGCGCCAGACAGCTAATCCTGATTCAAGTACGGTGGTTGAAAACGTTGAGGTTCCTAAAGTGCCGCTACCTGAGCTACCCAGAGCATTAAAACGACCTTTAGAAGTAGAGCTTGCAATGCAGGATGGTTAGTAAATGATTTGTTCTATTTTGACCATGTCAGAATTTTTGGGAATCTTTGTCGTGAAAACATGTTGACCTGTTTCTCTTACTGTGTTTTGTTTATTATTTATTTATTATGTTTTTATTTCAACCTAACAAATTTTAATCCAAAAGTGGATTATAAGCAAATGCACATAATACATAAAAGTAATTTAGCATGAAGTTCCCACACATTATTACTTTCCTCTTTTAAGCAGAATTCTGCATCCTAAATTACCTAAAACCTTGATTCTGCTCCAGAATTCCATCCTTAAGGGTCTCTGCTTGTAAAAAAGGCCAATAATTTTGTATTATCTTCAAATTTTCATTTAGTTCATGGGAAGCATACGAGTTTAGCTGCTATATCAATATTTTCAAAACATTGAATAATGTTACTGTTAAGGTGTGACAGCTGTATAAGATTTTTATGCAGTTTTCAACCAAATTATAAGTGACATTTCTTTCTTATAAAAAAATTGTGGACACTTTCACCTATCTAGTCTTGAAGTCTGATCTTAACTCTTTATTTTAAGTGCAAAAAAAGTATACCTTGTGTTTATAAATCGAAAAATAATTACACATAAAGTACACAACCCTCTGTTTACGTACATGCGTGCATGATTACCTCTTAGGACCCCCATGATCAGAATCGCATCAAATTTGATATAAAAAATGATTTCACATATGTATTATTTTCTGAAATGTCTTCGTCTATTCTCAAAGATTATACTTATATCAAATTCAAGTTTATAATGCTTGTCATTGTCAACATTTCATAGTAAACACGTGGTAGCTCTGACGTCAATTTTCGTGACCTGGGGTGTGTTACAAATTTGATTGGCTTATACAGCCATGTGACCTTAAGATGCTCACCTTTTCACATCTGAATCAAATTCACAATGTTATTATATACATCAATACCTACCTTTGTCATGTTCCAAGTTTCAACAAAATATGTTCATCCGTCTCCATGAAATACGGTGCTATCAGAGGTAACCCTATTGAGAAATAGCTGGCGAAATACACAATTTTCCTTGCTTTTAATTTTCCTCATTCATTCGTTTTTAGAAACACAAATTTGCATCAACTATGTCACATGATCTTCATTTAACTTTCTAATTACTAGATTTATCATTATCAATGCTTTTTGTTTATATTTGAAAATTATATGAGCATAATTCGGGTGTCTGTAAGTAAAAGTTAGAAAACATAGAAAAATGCAATTAAAAATTGAGAAAAAAAAGTGTTTAATTTTTTTTCATAAATGTTGGTTTGTTTTATCTTTAAAACATATATACAAGACTCACAGCTCATAAGATAATGCATCTAATCAAATAGCAGCTCGTAATTCACAAAACATAACCCCTACCCCCTTAACTGCACGAGTCCATTATCTTAAAGATATGCCCAATATATTCGTTTAACGGAGTTTACAGCCTTATTTTGTAATTGATTTTCAACAAAATTCGATGTTTGAATAGTTACCAAGAAAAATAGAATCATTACGGCGATAAAATACATTACTTTCCATATTAATTAGAGGAATGAAAATGGCGGGAAGGGGGTTGAAGAACACCCTCCCCCCTTTTCTTTTAATTCCACGTAGTCTTTGTTGTGTGTCACACATGAATTATGATTGAAATTGACCAGACAATATCAAACATTTATAATTGAGTCGAAATTTTGATATATTGACACCACAAGCGTTCGTTCTGCACAAAATTTACACATACATTCCAATGCGCTCTTAAGGTGTGACAGCTGTATAAGATTTTATGCAGTTTTCAACCAAATTATAAGTGACATTTCTTTCTTATAAAAAAATTGTGGACACTTTCACCTATCTAGTCTTGAAGTCTGATCTTAACTCTTTATTTTAAGTGCAAAAAAAGTATACCTTGTGTTTATAAATCGAAAAATAATTACACATAAAGTACACAACCCTCTGTTTACGTACATGCGTGCATGATTACCTCTTAGGACCCCCATGATCAGAATCGCATCAAATTTGATATAAAAAAATGATTTCACATATGTATTATTTTCTGAAATGTCTTCGTCTATTCTCAAAGATTATACTTATATCAAATTCAAGTTTATAATGCTTGTCATTGTCAACATTTCATAGTAAACACGTGGTAGCTCTGACGTCAATTTTCGTGACCTGGGGTGTGTTACAAATTTGATTGGCTTATACAGCCATGTGACCTTAAGCTATGGATACCATTTGGGTCATAAAAGCATTTAGTATATAAGAAAATGAAATTATGCACACATACATTGTAGATCATATACATTCAAGTTGGGTGTCTTACTAGTATAATGGGACTTCCCCATCAAGGAACTTGCTTACTAGAAACACAGATAATCTTACTCAACATAGCTACATGTATTTGAGATATTTTTTTTTGATCGTACAAAAATTACATGCTCCTTACAAATATAGTTTCTATATCACAGATGATAGTGTGGATACAGCAGAGAGTCCTTGTACGTCTGTTTTTCCAGTCACGTTTACGGAGGGAGATCTGATATGGGGTCAAATTAGGGGATTCCCCTCTTGGCCTGGGAAAGTTGTACCGCCAAGTGAAGTCATAGATCCCGAGCCATTAGAAACAGGAAAGGTAGGATATGTTTATATGATTGTGTATATTATGTCTTTAGATTTCCATGTTGGGACAACTAGATTTATAACGGGGATTTACATAAGGGGCGGCACCTAGCAAAACAACGCTGATTCAGATGACAGAAATTGCCAGTTTAAATTTCCTTTTATTAGTGAGCCGTGACAAATGTCTAGTAGCTATATCATAGCCAGAGCATCGGCAATGTTTCTATGATTTGCGTTAAATGGATTTATTCTTGTCGATGACAAGCAAATTTTCCAAACAATTCATGGAATTTGCATGTGACCAACAAGAATTAATTAACCATAATGCTAAAAGTAAGGCAATTGTAAATAATATGAACATGATGAATAAACTTAAACTTCTAATCATGTTATCATCAAAAGCTTTCATAAGATCTTCATAACAAACAAAAGATTTTCTGCCCACATTGCAAGATAACAGTACACGGATGTATCCTGAAGTTACGCAACACTGTGGTGGTATCTGCCTGTATATAAGTAATACAGGGTGGCCACGAAGTCTGGAAAACAGGGAAAATGCTGAATAAGAATTCCCTGCAGGGAAAAATCAGGGAATTTGAAAATCTCATGAAAATCAGGGAAAAATCAGGGAATTTTATTCAGTAAATGTTTGAAGAAATAACAAGTACCCGATAGAATTGACTATATACATTTGAACAAAGAAATAAGATATTTTATTGCTGATGTATTGTCCTAAAAATTTTCTGACTCCCATCGCTCACGAAAATAACACTTCAAATGCAAAGTTACATGTAAGTACAATATTCTAGAAATATAACTTAAACTTAAAAGGAACTTAAATGACATATTTGAACATAAATGTGTAAAATAGACTAGTATTTGTGCGCATTTTGTCAGGAAAAATCTTTTAAGAGTAGGGGAAAATCATGGAAATTTCAGGGAATTTCATTTACATGTATCAAAATCTGTGGCTACCCTGCAACAAGTTCTCTCACACTTGTATGTTCACATGTTTCTATTGTAGCTATGGATCAAATGGTATGGAGATCACACCTTTACACAAGTAGAACAGGAGAAGCTGAAATCACTTGCCGAGGGGCTGTATACACACTACAGGGCAAAGAAGAAGAGGAAGTAAGTGGAATGTATACAATTGTTTATAATTTTGTCTGGCAATAGTCTGTCTGCATGTAGTCACACCATCACACATATAGCTAAATAACTTACTTGATTTACTTTTTTGAAACTTTCTAAGATAGCGAAAACATAGTGAAACTCAACATCTACTGTCCTGTTCACTAAAACCAGAGCACCCTGTTTTAGCCATTTTTTTTCCTTTGTATACATGTACTGTTGTCATCTTATTAATGTATATCCAGTCTATAGAACTCTTAGTCGTAACAGAAAATACCCCCTTCTTGGTTGTATGTTGCTTTGTAAAAAAAACGATGGAAAATTAAATGTCTACTGGGATTTTCTAGGGTAAAAATAACCAAAGTGCGTGACATCGGACACCATGACATCACTGTTTACCATTGTTTATATGGAGAACAATATGACAGCGGGCAGAAATTAACATGGGAATTTCCCGCAGACTTTTTTTCCCTTATAGCAGCTTATGAACAGTTCTTGCACATTTCCTGTTATGACTAAAGGAGGTCAACCTATGGAGAGAATAACTAATTGGAAAATTCCTAAGATGGCAGAATTAATCTCCAAAACAGGGTGCTCTGGATTTTAAAAGTGAATAGGACAGTAAGGAGTGTCAAGCTCACCTTCAAGGTCAATGTCAGATATCATGAGTTAGACATATTGGGACAGACAACATTTTTCTGTTCTTGAATCGTAATGGTTAACAGTGATTCTAATTTTATCGCACAGAGAATTTGACTAGGTACCACTGGTACCCTTTTTGTGTTGTATTTATGTAGGTATTGCTAAGTACAGGTGTGCCTGACATACTGTAATTATCGTTTTACAAAATATCGGTTACTTGTGTAACATACATGGTATGACTACATGTATATTAAACATTCGAGGATCCTCATTAATTACAGAGGTCGTAAGATGAATTCTAACTTGGAGTCAGCCATTCAGGAGGCAATGAAAGATATGGATCCCCAAAAGGCTCAGGAGCTGAAGGCAGTGTTGTCTAGTATATCATCAGGGAAAAGTAAAGGCAGTAAGAAAAAGAAGGTTCAGTAAGTCCAGGCAGGCATGGGGGTAGAATGAAGCAGACCTGCCCATTTACCATTTTGGCATAATTTTTACAATATTGGATCTTGAATTAAGCCCTACGCTTTTGCTATTCCATTCTATGCTTAAAAATTACTTTTAGCAAATTGATGTTTTTCACTTTTTAGGCGCTTGATTAAACAAATTCCTTCCATATCGTATAGACAAGCGCATAAATTCTTATAATTTGTTGCAGTTTTTAAAGCTGACAAAAGACTTTTTTTCCTCAAAGTTGCATTAATATTGTATACATGTATTTTCGCTTGAGTCCCCAAAATTACACTTTCTTGACAAAAATATTACACTTACGGTCAAAAACAGGTAGGCAGGTCTGCTGAAGGCCAACAGACGATGAGGTGCAAAGGGATTTGCGCTATGTTCTAAAAGAAGTTACGAAGCTGATTTGAATAAACATTGGAAAACTGAGAAAATTTAGTGAGTTAAGATTGAAATATGTTTTTAACCCTAGCTTGAAATAAAGATGTTTAAAAGCTGAAGTGAATGAATATGGACTCTGAGAAGTTGTAGGGGATAAAGATTAAAAAATGTTATGGAGTTGAACTTGAAAAAGATGAAAATGTTAAACATGTTTTGGATTTACAACTTGTTTACAACTGGAAAGAGAGGACAGGAGGGCATTAGTATTGTATTTGTATGAAAATTCATGATATGTAAGTTTTGTTTCGTCTCAAAGAGGAGAATTAAGATTGATAGATTTAGGTACATGCTTCTTGACATGTACATGATCAAAAATATGAATACAAGCTGCCTCAATGATACATGTATGTTGACTATTACTTCACATCCTCATGAAAAAATTCATGAACTGATTGTTTGGTCATGAAAGTGAAAGAATTCCAATGTTATATGGTGATGTTATTTGACAATAATGATTTATTTTTAATATTGGGCCTGTCTTGTGTACTTTCGATATCTTCTGTTGGATGAATTGACATATCTGGACGAGAGATTGCCTAATTATAACATATGGAGAATCTAACACAAATTACATTTACTCATACCCCATTATAGGTACACATACAACTGTAAATCTTATGACATTCATATGTGTTCAGTTACATTCTCAAAATTTCTTGCATGTATGTTCAATTTAAAGTAACAGGACATTTGATACAGAATTGTTGTTAAAAAAATCTGGGAAAAGCTATATCAATAAAATCTCTATGTCCATATTGCAAAAAACAAATTGATTTTGTGATTTTGAACCTATTGCCATTATAAGATTTGAAGAATCTCATGAAAAATTTGACTAGGTTATCAATTGATCTATCAGCCTCTAATGTTGGGCTAGTGAGTTTTTATAAAGTCCTATTTATACGTACATTGACATATACTATGTAGACTACATAAAAGGTTGTTAATTGAATAGATTTGCTTTTATTTTCAAGATGTTTACAATACATTTACCTATGAATTTTTGTCTTTTATTGTGCATGATTTGAATTACTGTAGAAGGTTAATAACTGATCCTATTTATTTAAACTACGGATTTCTTGAGACTCTTAAAAGTGCTATTACAGACTGTTCATTGTTTACAAGATAATATGTGTTTGATTTGTGTTTGTTCATTCTTATTTGTTAAATGATGTTAGGTAGATCTTTTGGTTACAATTTATTATTTATAAATGTTAAGCTTCTGTTTCTCTTATGAACTGAGGTGAATTTAAAAACTGATTCAGAGAACTATAACCAGCAGGAATGGAAATAAAATATTAAAAAGAAGGAAAATTACTTCATGTAACTTTGTTACAGTTTAATGAAATTATGAAAATTCGATACAAAAATTAGTGAAATGATGAGTTTTTGATAAACTTTTTTATGGAATATGAAAATTTGATAGGTATTAATTAAATTCTTGGCATATTTAGAGCTCTCTCTTTTGATGAAATATTAAGATTTGATAATAAAGGAGTTGGTCTAATCTATTTATTGGAAATCCTTCTATCAATTTTTGATTTTTTTGTAACTTTAAAACTTAAAAATTAAAAAATATGGAGTGTGAAATTTCATTGGAAAGTAAGTGTCTGGTGTTGATGTCATGATTTTAAAGCAATTGATTTTTTCTAAAATTCTACTCAGCTGTTTATTCATTTCAAGTCGCCAAATTACATGTATGTGAACTTTCATTTTTCATAACACTAAAATTTTTTTATATATCAATATGCTCCTTAGTGTTGCATTTTGGAGTGTTAGTAGACTTTTACTTTTTGTATTGCTTGCAAAGCGGAGAAACACTTCTCGATTATATTTTTTTGTGCTTACAACTTGTTAATCTATCTTCATTTTGTGATTTATCCATAATGACATTATATGAATGAATGGCATTTTCCATTTTGTTTTGTCTTGTTCCTTTTTTTTGAAGATTTGGTCATTTTTCGCAAGTGTATGTTTTTGAGAGATGAACAGTGCATATCTGTGTATGTGATGTTACTAAAGTTCTGTTGTAAATATTACCGTTTTGTTTTGTCTTTATTATTATTAGTGCGTACTTGTGAAGTACATTTATAGTGCTTGTATAAATATGCATAAAGTATTGTTGTATGATAATCATATATATATATATATATTTATGTACATTGTACATAAAGGATTTCATAAATGGAGATTTTTTTTTCTAGAGTTATTCTTCTTAGTGCTTATTTTTTCTTTTTAGATTTTCAATGTTTTTCATATGAAAATATACATTTTAGAGAACTATATTGCCTTTAGAGAGAGAGGAAAGGGTTTCGATTTCTAATTTGGATCCCAGTTTGTAAAATATGATGACTTTAAAGCTTATTTATTTTGCACTACATATTGTTGTTCTTTTGTGATAAATTCTATCATTGTTATTGAAGAAAAGAGATATATATTGACAAAAGCAGGCTGAAATTTGAGCTTGCCCTGTAGAGGCGTCAATAAATGTATCTCGAAATTTAAAGAAGGATAAATTTGTTATACTTATTATTTGTCATAAATGTGTTTCAAATAAATATTTAAAAATCATACAAACTGAGTTAATATGATCTGTTTACTTAAGGAGTTGCTTTCCTTTATAAATGAGGTCAGTTAAGCATGTTCAAAATTATATCTTCCCTATTCATTTTGAAAACCTTTCTATTCAACCATAGAGTTTTTACCCATTTTCTTGACCTACTTTAGTTTCTGCACCCTTAAGGTGATGTCACACGTTTCGTGTTTTTGGATAAAATTTTGTAGGAAAAAAGTAGTAGTATTATTTTCTTAAATAATTAAGATATCAGAGACAATATAAGGAAGTCACCGTCCAAAATTTTGAGAATTTGGAAGTTTCATTGGATTTTGCAGCCATCCATTAATTGTATATATATACATGTATAGTGCAAAAAGGCGTATGTGCTTGTATTCAAATGAAATACAGAAAATTATCCAGACTCGAACCAAAGTCCTCCTGCATGCTAGGGGAGAGTTCTACCTCTTAGCCACTGGATCTACTTGCCCATTATGTGATTATTACAAGGCCTCAACAAAAACATTAAGTTATGAAAATCAGAAGTCTTCCGGTTGGATATTTCTTAAAAATTCTCGTCATAGCGAGGCTACCTAAATGTGTTTACATCTGAAACATGGATGAGCACATACATTTTGGAGATTTCTGTCCATAATGCTGCTTTCTGTCGGCATATAATTGGACACTTATAGTTATTAGGTTTATGATGTTTATAACTGACCTACTATGGAAATACAGGGGTTAAGCTGTGACCATGGTGGGGTGAGGCAGTGACGCCAACATTTGACCATGGAAACGTAACACTATACATCCATGAACAGCAAGCCGACAAAGGAAAAGATGTACTAAGAGAAATGAAGCATTGGTTGTATTATTTAAGAAATGAATTTTTTACTTTTGGTGTTCATGGGTGTATAATTCTGGTTGGTCACGTGCAGATTCCATGAATCGCAAAGTGATTCTCGGAAAATTTGCATGTGTCCAGTCATTACTTATATATACATTTATTCTAATTATCTGTCATTTTTGGCCGGATTGCAAAGCAATTCCGGTCTATAGATTGAGGATGTCCGTCTGTCCGTCTGCCGTCAACATTTTGGTTAAAGTTTCTGGTTGAGGCAAAATCTAAGGAACTATATGCAGTAGAAACTTTATATTATACATGAAGGTTGCCCATGACAAGACCTTTCAATTTATGCCTTAACATTTGACCTAGTGACCTTGACCTTGGACTTTGACCTAGTTAAAGATTTTGGTTAAAGTTCCTGGTTTAAGCAAAATCTATGGAACTGTATGCAGTAGAAACTTTATATTATACATGAAGGTTGCCCATGACAAGACCTTTCAATTTATGCCGTAACATTTGACCTAGTGACCTTGACCTTGGACTTTGACCTAGTTAAAGATTTTGGTTAAATTTCCTGGTTTAAGCAAAATCTATGGAACTGTATGCAGTAGAAACTTTATATTATAAATGTATGTTGCCCATGACGAGATCTTTCAATTTATGCCGTAACATTTGACCTAGTGACCTTGACCTTGGACTTTAACCTAGTTAAAGATTTTGGTTAAAGTTTCTGGTTTAAGCAAAATCTAAGGAACTGTATGCAGTAGAAACCTTATATTATACATATAGGTTGCCCATGATGAGACCTTTCAATTTATGCCGTAACATTGGACCTAGTGACCTTGACCTTGGACTTTGACCTAGTTAAAGATTTTGGTTAAAGTTTTTGGTTTAAGCAAAATCTAAGGAACTGTATGCAGTAGAAACCTTATATTATACATTTAGGTTGCCCATGATGAGACCTTTCAATTTATGCCGTAACATTGGACCTAGTGACTTTGACCTTGGACTTTGACCTAGTTAAAGATTTTGGTTAAAGTTTCTGGTTTAAGCAAAATTTAAGGAACTGTATGCAGTAGAAACTTTATATTATACATGTAGGTTGCCCATGATGAGACCTTTCAATTTATGCCGTAACATTGGACCCAGTAACCATGACCTTGGACTTTGACCTAGTTAAAGACTTCGGTTAAAGTTCCTGGTTTAAGCAAAATCTAAGGAACTGTATACAGTAGAAACTTTATATTATACATGAAGGTTGCCTCTGACAAGACCTCTCAATGTATGCTGTAATATTTGACTTAGTGACCTTGACCCAGTTGGTGACAAAAACTTACTTTTCAATCCGGCCATACCGTCTTTAGCGGTGTTTTATATTTATTTACATGCACGTTGCACATTTTGCCTATTATAGCGTCAAATGTAATATGGTAAATTCTCCCTACATGCAAAACTTGAAACCATATGGTACTTTGTTTTATTGTATGACAATAGAATACAACGATCAGGTTGATATCATCCATATATCGTATGGCGTCATAAAGCATAAAAGACAACACTAAATAAATTTCAACCTCAAATGGTGTAAAACATGCATGAGCTAGGTGAATAACTTGTCCTTCGGATTGCTAAACTGCTATATCCACCTTACACAAGATAATTTATTGTATGATGTACCACATCGTGTGTAACCTACGGAGAAGCTCGTATGTAAGGTACGATCTACCCCAGGGGTTCACACGATGAATATTCCATAGAATCGTCCCAAAAAGACCAAAGGTTGTATATCTTTATCATTATCGAAGGTCAAATCTGAAAGAAAAATGTAATGTTCAAATAAGAAAACCCTCGGCCAGACCATGTAAGTGGATAGGTATCAAATAAGAAAATCCTCGTCCATGTACATTGTAAGTGGATAGTTATACCCAATTCCTTATTTCTCTGCATAATTAAATGAGATAAAGCACTCACAATGGAGCATCGACGGACCCCTAGCAAGCTAGAGGTGGGACCAGGTGCCCGGGAGGAGTAAGCATCCCCTGTTTGAGTTGCCGCACCTGCCGTCGATGCCATGCAAGACAATGAAACAATATTTAAAAAACATGCAATATCTTAAATGAGAAAAAGGCAGACGGATATAACATGATCAGTACCATAGACACACGAAGGACAACACAATCTCCACAGAGTCCAGTGTAAAAACGGAATAGGTATTAGATAGTGGCACTTATTGGTCGATTTCAAGAAATCGACCTTACTAGATTTGTAGACCGGATGCTGTCAATAGGAGAAAGTTCCTAATTGAGTCCGTCAGATTCAATAATGCATCATTGAATTATCCGTATGAAAGAAACGTTTTCATGACTAGTGAAAAACACGTGACCAGAGACAGGCATTCCCATGACCTCCCACTTATTTATCCACTTCACAAAAATAGGACATGTCGTCATGACCAATTAGTGAGTGATACAGTGAACCCTATGAATTCAAAATTCCCATGGACGATATTTCTGGATCCTTGGATCCATTGCAACAAAGAAATACGCAATCAGAACGTATGCCAGGGGTGCCAGTGGGCTAAAAAGGTTCTAACCATTCATCCGACTAAGCTTTTTCTCGTTAAGGATATACCACTTTGTTTGTTTGTTTATTTTCTTACCAAAGACAAATTGATAAATGAAACAAAGAAATTAATGAGCGATAAAAAAAAAAAAAAAGTCGACAAGACTGTACGAGTCACAAAATTTGATTGAACTTTTTAGAAGTTTCCCCTTATTTCCCTCCAAATTCAGTGGCGGATCCAGCGCCCCCTTTGCCGGGGGTCAAGGGGCGAATTTAGCCGATTTTTACTAAAAATGGGCGAAAATATGCCTGTTTTTGGAAAATTTTGGGTCGGTGCCGGGGGGGGGGGCGGACGCCCCCTCCGCACCCCCCTAAATCCGCCACTGAAATTCTTCTCCACTTTTCCCGCGAATACACCCAGAAAGGCTTCTGATTGGTCAATATGTGTTATAATGGAATTTTCCTACGGTTCAAGCAATTTCGATCTGAATGGATATGAAGAGCGTTGCATCTTGAGTTGTCCAGTGTAAATGTATCTATTTCTAACTAGACATACGTTTCTATAAGAACTACTCTTTAATCTTTATTTTAAGAGTAAAAAAATTTAATTTTATGTCGACGAAAAAAATTATTGTGGGATTAAAGAGATGTTGATATCGAACAAGCTTTTTTGGAAAGCTAATACTTGTTAATATTTATTTTAGCTGTATTAATTAAAAAAATAATGGCGGTCGTACTATGGACATGCAATCTGAGTTAGAATTCAGGTGCAAATAAAATAGATGTAAAATACATTACTTGACTCATTTTACCTTCTATATTAAGTGCATTTCCATTGTCATAACTCTTATGAATAAAGATGACTGATAATAAAATTAGTAAATCTTGTTAGTGTAGAAAGACCAATTAATTTCCTTAGGTTATAATTTTGGTCATAAAAGAATGCATTACTTTAATCTTTTACATTTAAAACAGCATAAAGAATGCATTACTTTAATCTTTTACATTTAAAACAGCATAAAATGACAGAAAATTTGATAAAATCTTGAAATGGAATGCTAGCTCCCTTCGATATTCATTATGTAATAAATGGAAAGTGAATCCAATCAATCGATTCCATGAAAGTTTAAATTGTTCTAATGAAAATTTCTTAACACTTCAGTATTACATGGACAATGTATTGTCTAAACAACAATTTTCTTCTTTTGATCCCAGCTTTTATTGTTTTGTTTTGTGTGTTTTAATGTAACATAGTTATGATCTTGCTGGGGTTCATCGAGGATTTTAAATACAACCATTTGAATCAATATTTTACTTGCATAAATTATCACTCACATTATTGTTTTATAGAAGATTTTAATCTCGGGTATTCACGATTTCAGGTTTACGTCGGAAATTGTTATTTGTATATACATGTATATGTACCTTATTTAGAAAAACGTCACACGTTCATGTCGGAGCTAGTGAGCGCGCCATCGCAATCAGCCATTCGCTTGAATGAACTTTGTATTACTACGGCATATGAAGTTAATCGAGTGTATATGTTACCTCACTCTATGGCAAACTTGACGACTTCAATTTCAGCATCAAAAACTTTCCTTTTCTGAGTAGTAATTTCCCTTCATCGCCTGCTTATGGCGTTATCATATCTCAATTGATACGCTATGCCAGAGCAAGTACCAACTGTACAGATTTTGTTCTGAGAGCTAGGCGTCTTTCAGATAAGCTTCTCAGTCAGGGTTTTGTTTGTGACCGACTAACATCGTTACTGAGGAAGTTCTACGGTCGATACGGGGAACTAGTCATACACTATGATGCCCGATTGTCCAAAATGGTGGATGATATTCTTTCGTAGACCATTTGAACCATCCAACCACTGAATGTACTTGTATCTTCCGAAAGTAACCAGATGTGACAATTCTACTGAATTGAAGTGACAGGTGTTTATTGCAAGCATGACTCTTCCTGGGCACCTGGTCTCACTCCAGTATTGGGAGTTCGCCTCTTGAGGATTTTGATTGTTTGCTTTGGTTCCTGTTTTATTCTGTTTTTTTTATGCCTTCGGTTTATGATTTTCTGAATGATCTATTTTGTGCTGTATATTGGGATATGGTCATTATCCATATTTGTGATTTAAACATTTCTCACGATAGAAGGAAAAAAAATATATATACATGTATAGATAAAAGTACTTGAGGTTGTACTCATATTTCATTTAGTTGTCTAAAAAAGACTCGACTGCAGCACCAACAGCCACACTCCAAACACCCCAAGTGAAAACACAGAGAAGACACACACAGCACCAACAGCCACACTCCAAACACCCCAAGTGAAAACACAGAGAAGACACACACAGCACCAACATCAACACACCAAACACCCCAAGTGAAAACACAGAGAAGACACACACAGCACCAACAGCCACACACCAAACACCCCAAGTGAAAACACAGAGAAGACACATACAGCACCAACAGCAACACTCCAAACACCCCAAGTGAAAACACAGAGAAGACACACACAGCACCAACAGCCACACACCAAACACCCCAAGTGAAAACACAGAAAAGACACACACAGCACCAACAGCCACACACCAAACACCCCAAGTGAAAACACAGAGAAGACACATACAGCACCAACAGCAACACTCCAAACACCCCAAGTGAAAACACAGAGAAGACACACACAGCACCAACAGCAACACTCCAAACACCCCAAGTGAAAACACAGAGAAGACACACACAGTACCAACAGCAACACACCAAACACCCCAAGTGAAAACACAGAGAAGACACACACAGCACCAACAGCCACACTCCAAACACCCCAAGTGAAAACACAGAAGACACATACAGCACCAACAGCCACACTACAAACACCCCAAGTGAAAACACAGAGAAGACACACACAGCACCAACAGCCACACACCAAACACCCCAAGTGAAAACACAGAGAAGACACACACAGCACCAACAGCCACACACCAAACACCCCAAGTAAAAACACAGAGAAGACACACACAGCACCAACAGCCACACACCAAACACCCCAAGTGAAAACACAGAGAAGACACACACACAGCAAGAGACAAGGAACGGCAAACGAGACATCAACAGCTCAATAAGTGAATAAAAAAACTCAAAACCCGAAAACAGAATCCAAAATTCACAATCGAAAGGCAAACAAACTCTTGAATAACTATAAAAAAGAACCCTCGATTCAAAGAGAATAGAAAAATCGGACAAACACACGGCACATTAGATAAATGGACAACTTATTTTTCATTTAAGGAATCATTGTAATATTTTTCTTGGTTGATCGAGGTATCAACACCAAAATTGAGGGAAAACTGCATCGTGCGCGTAGCGCAAGATGCATAAGTTTTACCTCAATTTTTGGTGTTGATACCTCGATCAACCAAAACAATATTACATTGATTACTTATCATTTCATTTCGTCGCTTTTTAACGTTTATTTGCAGCTTTGAAATCGTGTTGCTAACGACGTTGCTTATGACGTTGCCAAGCGCGTACTTCCGTTTTGTGTTGATACAAGTATCAACAAAATTTCTCGGCCAATCAGAATAGTCGTTTCTTAATAATAACAATGGAAATTAAATGATTAAAGAAGGAAGGTCCTGTAGCATCATATCCCAGCCATCTTGCTACGTCTTTTGGTATTTGTAGGAATAATTTTCACAGAGTTTGGTCATATTACATTGTTTAGATTGAGGATCACTGACGAGGGTTAAATACCCGAAACGTGCATGTCTGGTCCATGTTTTTAAATTTATCCGCTCTAAAATGATACTAATGAATTTGAAGACGTTAAACATTTATCTAATAATCAATCTCCAGAATCTTATGTCAATATGGAATATATTGTAGGTGGCGCTGTAAAAAGCGCACCGTGCCAAAAAGTAAAGTTTAAATACATTAATGACAAATATGGATAATGACCATATCCCTGTATACAGCACAAAATCGATAATTCAGAAAATCAGAAACCGAAGGCATACAAAATCAGGATAAAACAGGATCCAAGGCAAACAAACAAAAACCTCCACCACATGAAAAGAAGCGAACTCCCGATATGGGAGTTAGACCAGGTGCCCAGGAAGAGAAAGCATCTCCTGCTTGCATGCAACACCCTCCGCTTCAATTCGGTAGAACTGTTATATCCGGTTACTTCCATTTCGGAAGACATAGAGCACAATCTTTGGTCGGATGGTTCAAATGGTCTTTGATAGAATAGCATCCACCATTCTGGAGAGTGGGACATCATATCACATGAATTATGTTTAAGCGTATTTCAATTTAATTCTAAAAGGTGTGTGGAGGGGGGTGGGTGGGTAATTATTAAAAAAAATCCAAGAACATCATTGTATTTGGCGCCACTTTGAATAAATTAAACAAAGAAATAAGAAGTACACAATAATCAACTGATAACAAAGTCCGCAAAACTTAAATATTACTTGTGGAATCTGCTATTACATAATATACATTTTTCAAGTTGACATACTTACGACTTCGCACTCCGAACTTCGAACTTTATGGATCATATAAAAGAAATCGAGTGCGTTTAAAAAAGTCAAATTTGAACACACAATTGACAAACTGACACTAGGGGGCTTGTAACATGTTAAACATGCATTTTAACTCATAACATAAACTTATAAATTCGTCACACAAAGTATTAGAAAACTTCGGAATGAAATCAACATTAATTTTTGCTTTAGTGACACAGTCCCTTCGAAGTGCGAAGTCTGCAATGCGAAGTCCGCGATGATGAAAAATGTCCAATAGAAACACATGCAGCGAATACTAAAAACCATCATACCGAAAAAGAGCAAGAAACGTAGAAAATATTTCCACAATACAGTTCCCAATGGAGATGAGACAAGGAACACGGGGAGATTAAGCGCGAATGTTTGCTAGCAACACAATCAATTCGGTCGTACAGAAGAATGATATCCGGTAAATGTTAAATTCGGAAATTTGGATGTTTCTAACATTTATATCTCCCATCATGGAGGAAAACGAGATATATTCATTGCATATAGTCCATTATATTACATAACGACTGAAATCATCTTCGAGGAAGCTCTTCGGTCGCTGCGGGGATATAATAAAAGAATATCAGATCCCCCTTTCCAGAATGACCAGTGACATTCTGGATTGCGACTGAATGGCTGCCATCATCACCAAACAAGAAATATTTATAAAATATGTATACCAATATGAACATCGATACAATAACCGAATTTGAAAGTTTTCATGGAGCTGTTACTGCGGGTGTTGCATGCAATCAGAAGACGCTGACTCTCCCCGGACACCTGGTCTCACTTCGGAATGTTATTAATTCCGATGTTCGCAACCTTTTCAATGGGATTAAATTCTAATTATTTTGCATTGCCTTCTCGACTTTGAGACTGAATACTTTCTAGGTACTTCTTATTGTTACGTCAGAAAAAGTTGAGAAAAGTGACTGAAAATGATTGGGATTAATCTAAACTGATCGGTACTTCTTTGATGTTTATCAAAAACGTTTTTGCAATGACAAGGCCAGTCGCTCACAAATGTATCCTTGATTCAGTGATTACTCGGTCTGTCGCCTTAATTGTCTAATTGCCCTCAGAATTAAATCGTTGTAGTTTGAGCTTGCCCTGGAACAGCGATATTAATACACCATACCATATACAGGTGGAGAGAGGGGGGGGTTGGGAGTGGGGAGGGGAGGGGAGAATGTTACAACTTAGGAAAGGGAAATTTGTAAAAAAAAAAATTAAAGTCGTCACGTTTGTCATTTATCATTATTGAATTATTCAGGTGACCATTTTCGCCAAAAGATAACATGAAATATGAATATGAAGTACTTAGTGTTAATGTTTTGTGTGGTTTCTTCCATCTCTAGTTCACACAAATAACTTGTGTTAAATAAGTATTCTTTTGTATACGTGTTTTCGACAGAACCGGATCAAGGCGTTTTAGTCCCAATGATAGTATCGCGTACTGCGTCATCAGTTTTGCTATCGCATATTTAGATGTCAATGCCATTGTCCCCACAATATTGAAATTTTGCTAAAATCCACTCACTCTCACCATAAAATATGTCTCCCCCCAACGGGGAGGAGAAATATTGGTTTTGCCTTCCTTTAGTGCGACCTTCCCAATTGACCGTCTTTTACATATTTGGACATTACCGGATTTGACATGTTTCTACATGTATTTGGCATTCGCGGCGGTTGTTGTATGCAGTCAGAGGATGCTCACCCCTTCTTGACATCCGTTCCTGCCTATACTCGGGGGTTTGCGATTGCCATGTTAAGGGAGACGTTTGCTAGTATGTCGTATTCCCCTGGATTTCTAACTCCTGAACTACTATTGGTACTTTAACAGGGGTCCGTCGATGCTCAATTTTGTGCTCTATTGTGAGTGCTGTCGAGATTATTATCAGGATCTTCTTTAACTCATTTTATGGTATATACTTAAACAAAACACATATTCATGTAATAAGTAAGCGAAAGAACGAGTTTCTAATTCAATTGTAAAGAATAAAAAAAATTGCTCAATAAAAAAGAATACACACAAATGCAAAACAAAACAAAATGAAATTCATAACCGAAGTCTTTCGTATAGAAATAGATTAATCAATTTCCTATTATTTTTGCACATGGGATATCCCATTTCTCCAGTAAGGGAAAATTCGATCTAATACTGTTGATTGATACTTTATGATATTAAAGACGACCTGACGTACGTTATTTCACGTGCACAAACAGTAAGCACGACCTTCAGTCATTCTGATCCGTAAACAGAGGAATTTTAGGGTTTCAATGTACGAAAAAAAAAGCACCGCTTTGAGTATCGGATAGAGGAATATCATGGATAAACAAGTCCAGATAGAGACATTAGTATAATTATATAATAATTAGCATAATTAAGGATCCCGCACCCTAATAGAGTACTTCCAATTAAAATCTAAACACATTTTCATAATTTACCGACAAAGACCGATGGTTACACAATCGGGAATCTTCGGGGTGACAGAGTAGATCATTTAAGAGAAGTGTTATCCCCAATTTAAGCTAGAAACGTATGTATAATATTCTATTTGAAGAGATTGAAAATTCTTATTTCTGGTATTTATCATTGAAATGCATTAGGGGTTGAATACCTTAACGATGAACTAGATTATATGTAATAATAATGATAATTATATAATAATCAGCATAATAAACATTGCATTAGTTTTTTTCTGTGTTGTAATTCATGTTTTATGTTATCTTAACTTTGTTGGAAACATTATATTTGTTCTAAACAAAACACAATCATCAGTCTGAAAAAGCTTCAAATAACACAAGAATATAATCAATAACAACGGAACTTTACTTCTCTAACCCTCGAGTCAACAAGCAAAATGTAGAGCTAAAACCGTCTTTCTGAACAAATCACGTGTGATTAATTGACAAAACAGGCGGAGTTACAATAAGAATTTTTGGACGCCAGAACGATGTACATTCTTCCCTGTGCTATTTATAATACAAATACGTTACGCTCTGTGTTTTTGCATTGAGTGTTTTGGGATTTTGCTGTTGGTGCTGTAACCTGGTGTTGTTGGATATTCCCTCCTTTGTTTTTCTTCTGTCTCTAATGAGTTAAAGAAGATCCTGGCGATAATAAAAGCAAATAATAACTTACACGAGTTATTTTTAATGATAACTTATTAAAAATAGATATAATGGAACACACCAGGAAACAAAACAAAGTGATATAAAGTTTAATTATCCTTTAAATTATTCTTTTTTTAAAGTAGGACCATACTCGTATGACTTCATACGTAACATATAGTAGATAACCTGATTAGGATCAGATGATACATTTTCGATTTAAGACGAAGAAATGAGAATAGTTTCTTTCATGGAGACTGTAGCTTATTTTAAAAAAGATTGGATTTAAGTGATTGTTTCCCCAAAAGACACAAATAAAACATGTTGATTTGTGTGAGAATGCTTGAAAACTCGGCAGTAGTTTTGAGATTGCAGATATTTTGCATAATTTATGATAAAAACAGTGGTGTTTAAGAGCATGTATATTTGGTATCCATTGAGAAAAGATGCCATATCTAAAAGATAAAATAATTTTTTTATTTAAATTGAATCGATAAGAATGATGGATCTTGTACAAAAATGTTATTCCTCTTGTAAGTTGTATGATTTTATCGAAAATTTAAGGGGAAGGGTTCCTAGATAGCCTATGAAATACTGAAACTAGATGGTGAATTCTTTACATGTACACTTTTTAGCTCACCTCGACGAAGTTGAGTGAGCCTATGCTATACCCCCGCGCGTCCGCATTCGTGTCCGCTTCCGCGTCCGCTTCCGGTTAAGAGGTTTGGGGTAGCTCAGTATTGGTTCATGCTGCCAATTCATCTGTTCTTAAATGATGCTATTCAATTTGAAGTTTAACATTTATACCACTTGGTTAGTGTCACTGCTGGTGGACCAGGAGTCCCCAAAGGGCACATGTAGCAAAGTTTGATAAATTTCGGTTGATCGTTTCTTCAACGCATTCTACAATTTCTGTTATAAAAATTTCTTGAAACTTCTAAAATGTGGGTCCTGCAGCATCATATCCCACCCGTCCTGCTACGTCTTTCGGTACGCTTTTTCGACATAGTAACTTTCATACTTTTTTGGCATATTACATTGTTTAGATTTGAGGATCACTGACGGGGGTTAAGTACCCGAAACGAGATGTCTGGTCAATGCTGCCAATTCATCTGTTCTTAAATGATGCTATTCAATTTGAAGACGTTTAACATTTGTACCACTTGGTGATTGTCACTGCTGGTGGACCAGGAGTCCCCAAAGGGCACATGTAGCCAAGTTTGATAAATTTCGGTTGATCGTTTCTTCAACGCATTCTACAATTTCTGTTATGAAAATTTCTTGAAACTTCTAAAATGTGGGTCCTGCAGCATCATATCCCACCCGTCCTGCTACTTCTTTCGGTACGCTTTTTCGACATAGTAACTTTCATACTTTTTTTGGCATATTACATTGTTTAGATTTGAGGATCACTGACGAGGGTTAAGTACCCGAAACGAGATGTCTGGTCAATGCTGCCAATTCATCTGTTCTTAAATGATGCTATTCAATTTGAAGACGTTTAACATTTGTACCACTTGGTGATTGTCACTGCTGGTGGACCAGGAGTCCCCGAGGGCACATGTAGCCAAGTTTGATAAATTTCGGTTGATCGTTTCTTCAACGCATTCTACAATTTCTGTTATAAAAACTTCTTGAAACTTCTAAAATGTGGGTCCTGCAGCATCATATCCCACCCATCCTGCTACGTCTTTCGGTACACTTTTTCGACATAGTATCTTTGGATGCTGACATGAACCCATGTATCGGACGCAGAATCTGACATACTTTTTCCACTTGAGTGATTTTGCTTTGAAAAGCCAATATTGAGCAAAGTATAAGTGCTACATGTACCAAACTTACTTATTGAATGTATCTTTGATCAAACTTTCATAAAATGACCTTGACCTACTTTTACAGCTTGAGTTATTTTGCCTTTAAAACAATATTGAGCAAAGTATAAGTGCTACATGTACCAAACTTACTTATTGAATGTATCTTTGATCAAAATTTCATAAAATGACCTTGGCCTACTTTTCCGCTTGAGTGATTTTGCCTTTAAAAGAAAATATGCATGTACTTAGAATATGTTTAGATTGAATTTTGCTGTCACGAGGAGGTGAGCTTCGTAATCTGTGATTACCTATGTTTCATTTTTGTTTCACAATGTATATCCCATCAACTTGATAATCATTTTAAAGAAATTGTTGTGAGGAATAACTCAGAATATTGCTTTTTTGTGTCCGTAGCTTAAATGTTCTCTCAAATTTTTCGTAAGACAGTGCTTTACTAGGTTTTCAAATAGTAAATGGATCTGGAATAAAAGAAATAAATATTCTTAGTATGATTTTTATTGATTCTTTCATTTTCTGAAATTTTCATTAAACCCTGACTTGAAATTATATAGATTATTTGGAATAACAAAATCTATGGGAATATTTCAAAATGCTGCGCATTAAGCATGGGGGTGTACATACTTTGAGCTATATAAGGACAAATCCAGATGATGAAATCACATCAAATTTTTATGTCCAAATGATGGAATGTTTTTCCACGAAATAAGACTAAGAAATTGTTGCGAGTATGGGGTTACCTTAAAAAATCTTCATTTCCTAAAATTTCTTTCAATATATTGTCATTTTAGAATTATGATGGCGTTATTTCTTAGAATCTCATTTTACCAGCTTCTCCGTCAGTATATAATTATCACGTCGAAGTTTATTGAATGACAAATATTGTATCGTTATACAAATAATGAATTATGCAAAATGGAAAATGTATTACTAAAATTGTTTGGGGTTTAAGTTACGTATATGTATTGTATTGTTATACAAATAATGAATTATGTTAGGGGTAATATTTGTAACTTAAAGGTACAAAAGGTCTCGTCAAGATCAAACAATGAATCAATTATTTTTGTCAAAATTTTAACGTAAACGAGTCTATCATGCTTAGAAATTAGAAACTGACTGGTTACAATAGTCACATATGACCTCACAACCGAGCTATGATCAATTATTGCTTATAAAATGGATACCCTAATATAACCTACTTTTCTCCGTAGAAGATTTGCATAAGGCTAGTACAGTATCAAAACAAAACAACACGGCTGACGGATAACACGTGGGGTGAAAATGAATCGACAATTAAAATCTGAAAAGAGAAATGTAATGAACAGTTAGTATTGGCTTGGTATTGGTATTGGAAAGTTATAGAGACCTAGCTTAGAGGACGACCGTGAAATTAAAACTCTGACAAGTCTGAGGGAAAATAAGCTAAAGGGATCTACAGTGTACATGTACATGTATAGTTCTCGTTTATTTTTATCTATGAGAAATATATATATTAGTTTGATGTGTATATATCCACAAGTAAAAAAAAAAAAACCTCATTTAACGTAACTATGACTTTTTAATTTGAAGTCCATACTCATTAAAGGAGATGATATAAAGAAAAATAAGGTTCTCCAGCTCATTGACCAAAAGTGATTTAAGTTGTTATCGTAATTTGGAGTATTCTAGGTCGAATGAAATTATGTTTTTCTGATAAATTGCACACACGAATATATGTAATAGGTATATTCTCTAATATCAGACTTTTCAAAAGTTTGTGAAAAGTGAAATCAGATTATATCACCAAACTAAAGTTTGAAACCAGACTATATTGAATAAATGCATGGAGACAGGACCATGAAGATTGATCTTGACAAATATCATGATGTAACTCATTTGATAAATAGAATTTTGAGGATAAGCTTAGCGAAATCCATCCGTTTGAACTATATAGAGATGGATTTCCCCAGTCTATTCTTCAATACAACATCAAAATTACAGATTTTCCATTCGTGGGTGGGTATATTCTTTTCATTCCTTTTCTATAGTTTCTGGGTCCTGTAGTATCATATCCCAGCCTTCCTGCTACGTCTTTCGGCATATTTAGGACAATTGTCACACACTTTGGCCATGTTTCATTATTTCGATTGAGGATCACTGACGAGGGTTAAATACCCGAATCGTGCATGTCTGGTCCATGCTGTGAATTTATCTGCTCTAAAATGATGATGGTGAATTTGAAGACGATAAAAATTATTCCATCGGAATTGATACACTGGCTCAGAATAAAAAGACTTTGTTCCCAGGGCAAATCGACTTACCGAGAAACTATTCAAATGGGGGCATGGCTACTGCGTCTGTATGTCCATCTGTACGTTCGCTAAAGAATAGAAAAACTTAAATTTGACTTAGGGTAGTTGACCCATAATTAAAGAAATGAAAGTACCTTTTCTATTACAGTTAGTTTGGATCATGGATATAACAAGTTAAATCGATGTACCAAAAGGCGACATCGATGTAGCAAAAGTTGAAATCGATGTGACAAAAGTTGAAATCGATGTAGCAAAAGTTGAAATCGATGTAGCAAAAGTTGCGACAGATAGAGGATTTCCACTGAATGCGACTTCTAAATTAAGTGAAATTTCGAGATAGCCTAATTAATGTATACCTTCTTAAAAAGCTCTTTCCTTTTTTGAAATTTATTTCAATAAAATCGGACTTGAAAAAAAGAACAATAAACTTTGACGGCACAAACTTTCTTAAATGCG
This sequence comes from Pinctada imbricata, assembly GCA_033119305.1. Taxonomy (NCBI): domain Eukaryota; kingdom Metazoa; phylum Mollusca; class Bivalvia; order Pterioida; family Pteriidae; genus Pinctada; species Pinctada imbricata. Next base: position 33,776,669 of record VSWD01000003.1, read on the forward strand.
CGTGAGTTTATTTCTTAGCGTTTAATAAGGGTATTGTAGTCATGCCAGGTATCAAAGGAATTAGAATGAAGCCCGACAAATGAAAAGAAAATAATTGTTTGAATCGATTTATTGTATTTTACATCTTAGTCTGTCCTCACATCAAAATTTTGACGATTGTTGCCGAACATTAATATATCTTTAGCATATCATAATTTGTCGACAAAAGCGTTATTTTGAGCGGAAGTTGGTAGTTCATTTACTAACTCAACGAACGTTTATTATATTATCACTTAACAGTTTAACACTTAACACTTAAATATATATTATTTTGCTATTTCGGAAACGTGTCCTTTCGTCCTAAAATAGCCTCGAAATTAAAGGAGGTTAACAACTAAGCACCATCCATCCAACGCTATTGTGAACTTAGATTGAATTTGGATATGCTACTGAATCGACCCTACAAGGAATTTGAAGCCGCGCATTCTCTGTAAAGTAAATGCACACATTTAACTAGAAAATAAAACTAGAGGGTGCTTCTGAATTCAATTTTAGCGGCCTCTGAAAATTCAGTTCCAAAGTGATTCGCGCTTAGTAGTTTATGTCCTTTATGCATTTTACATCACATATTATTGTTATTTCGGAAACTCGTCATATAATCTATAATATGATCGAAATTAAAAGATATTTACATCCAAGCGCCATCCCTGCAATTGGTCATAGTCTTATTTAACTATATGCTACCGCATTGCGGCACCTTCCTAATGCCAAATTTCCCCAATTTTCCCCAAAAATCACTCTGAAATTCCCAAAGAGATATTGTGAATAAAATCACATGAGAAAATAAGACTCAAAGCCTGGAAGTCTGCAGAAAATGTCGTATTTCTAAGAGCATATTAAAGTTTTTTATTCATCCCTTGTTCAGTCAATGGATGAGCAGTGTTAATAAATGACACTTTAGGGTTAGACTTTGTTGAGATTTTGTATGACAATTGTCCCAGTTTCAACAAAATGTCGCAAATTTTCCCAAATGAGACAGGCACAAGCACCTTCCCCAAAATAATAATAATAAAAAAAAACCTTGGCTACTGAATCGACCCTACATAAAAATTTGGACTGCTCACTCTATACATTAAATGCAAAAATCTAAAACAGATGAAATTTGAGGTCGCTTATGATGAGTTAATATACAGTTAAAGTATACCATTGAGGGAGTTAGCACGATTCTGGTTCCCCGAGACCAGACCTATTTCCCGAGGCGAAGCCGAGGGAAATAGGTCTGGTCGAGGGGAACCAGAATCGTGCTAACTCCCTCAATGGTATACTTTAACTGTTTTATTATACCGAAACAAACATTATACTGAAACAAACATATCTCTTAGGTACACAGAAACAAACATTATACTGAAACGAACATATCTCTTAGGTTCACAGGGTTCAAATGGAAATTCTAATGATTTTGCCTTGCCTTCTCGACTGAATGACTGAGTAACGGAAAATATTAATTTTTGATGATAAGATAAACAGAAACATCATTTATCATACTCATACATGTTTAATTTTTGATTGTTTTATTTTATTGCGGATTAATTTATGTGCTAAGCGGATAGGAGGCGGATTACTCTGCTCGCGTATTGATAGCGTCATCCGATCAACCTTCACATCATCCGATCAACCTTCAACGGCGCTGATTGGCTGATACTGACACACCCCCAAAGAAGCTCCGCCCCATTTTGAGACTAACTCCCTAGGGAAATAGTCTTCTCAACTAACGCACCCCTTTGCAGGGAAATAGTCTTATCAGGCGATTTTCAGGGATTTAGTTAAATTTAATGAGTCTCTTTTTATATAGGAAAAAATCAGTAGAGGTATAATAATCGCTTATAAAATACATCGGCTGTGTCTTAAAATCACTTCGGCATTAAATGATATTAAACAACACTGATGAAGATTTCATATCTGAAACACGTGTCTGATGCATTAAAATTGGTTTGAATTATTTAAATCTATACTCGTTTCCAAATCAGGCAAATAGGAATTATGGGAATCTTGGATCTTTCAGTCTATAAGAGTGATGGTGCACGACGAAAGCAAGCCATTTCACCATCATCGTGAATTTTGATGCGCTCTACTATAATCGTACTTCACCTTTTATATGTTAAAAAGGTCTTTGTGTATTTAGCGCTTTAACTTGAATCAGATCCTTATTCTGCTCAAATAGACGTTCGAAAGTAGAACAAAACAGTTTTAATGATTCCGATGTTATAATGGATTTTCTTTGCAAACATTTTGCGGATTAAGAATCTTTAAAGTTAAAAAAATGAGGAATTTGAAAAATTCGAGTCGAGGAATGATAAAAATTACTCTCGTTGTCATAACATATTTTCTGCTGAAAATTCATTCCACATTTGGTCAAATACCTTGCCAACCGAAAGGATATACTTCTAGTATGAATGAACATTGGACATTCGCGACAGCAAAGATATAGAATTGTCGTGTTTACGAACATCGGGCTTTGACATGTGTACGGACATTTGTACAAGATCTACTAACTGCACGTACGTAAAATACAGTAAGGAATATTTATCATGTACCTTGATGAAAGCGAAGAATATCGACTTCCAAGCAGCTAAAGAGGTAAGTATATCAAATTAACCTGTAATCAGGAATATTTATCTCAAGTTAGATATTTGTTCATTTCATGTAAAAGGGCAGATACATTGAGAAACACCCGAAATACATTACAAGATCAGAACTAATGTAAATAATTTTTTAAAACTAAATTGTTAATTTCAAAATAAAATATTCTTTTAAATATTCATTTTATTAAGGTAAAAACACTTGGTCTCATTTTGCTGTACGTTTCGGTCATTAGGCCTTCATCAGCGGACTTAATTGTCATCATCAGCGGACGTAATAATATACAGGGCGCCAAAAGTTAGATTTCATTATGGCGCAAACGTTACAGTCTTCTTCACTTCATTGATACTATTTGCATTGTTCTATTTTACAATAATTATAGTAATAATAATTAAAAATTAGAAAAAAGACAAATAGTTCATAAATTGCATTGATTAAGATGACCTGGTTATATTTGACATATAAATAAGTGATCAAATGAGTTCAATTTGTCTATTCAGTCCTTCTTTTAAATATTTTTTAAAAGATTCATTTTTGAAAATTAATCTATTTTTGAGAAGGGAGGGCCTTCAAATCAGACTGAATGTGGCGAAGGCAGTTCGACTACTTATCTGAGAAAAAGAGGGTCATATTGTGTGGAGCAGATTGATCTCATAGACGAATGTTGCACACAAAGATATCTTGTAACCGGAAAGTATGGGGTGCCAAAGGACAGAGTGACATTTTCATCTGTGCGGAACTTTGGGCCGACCGACGATACATACCAAATAGACAGCATACATGGTTGGATTCCTGCTTCTTTTCAAAACCAATGGATCCAGGTAAGCTTGTATGTATGTATGTGCGGTTTGAAACGTATGTTCTGCTTTGTGATGAAGTTACGTCGTTGAGATTTTCAAACAGAGGTCCAAGGGTCAAATTGTAAATCTTACAATCAAAAAGTGTTCAGAATCTTAAGTTAAACGATTGCTTTAAGGTGGAGAAATAATTAGGATTAATACCAATGTAATTAATTTTGTACATAAAAGTAATATAAAACCTGCACTAATTAAAATACGACAGATTTGCTTAAAATGAGTGTTAAACCCATATTCTTTTTTCAAGTTTATCAAGTAAGTACCACACGATGAATCTAGTCCCAGAGGGAAAAAAGAAACCCCAAAACGAGCCAAATATATGTGTCGGATCTTCAAGGAAATTTGGAGCCGCGCACTCTCTGGAATTTAAATGCATAAATTTAGATTCTAAAAATAAAACCCGAGGGCGCTACTGAAATGCATTATGTCGGCTTATGAAAAAAAAAAAAAACTCTGGCTGGAAGCATCACTGATGGGGATTCAATATCCGAAACACGTGTCTGGTGCATAATAAATTGTTTAGAAATTTCCTTCAAGGAGGTATAGATTTGGAACCCTTGCGTATTATTCAAATAATTACGCATTTAATAACAAATCTATATACCAGTATGATGCTTTCGGTTTATTGGTATTATTGCTATGTACAGCTTGGAGCCTCAAACAGATAATGGACAGTTTTAAAAGTAAGAATTGTTTTTGGCGTATAAGTTGAAAAAACGTAATATATATTTAGTAATTCATATTGCAGATAGATTAATAATATCATCTATAATAAGACATTTCCTCACCGTTTTGCATGTGGAATTCTGGTCCAATATTATATTGGCAGATGATCAGTTGTATTATGTTTAGGAGAATTCCACGTTTCGCTCCATTATGTCAGACTGATGTAACCAAATCCCCGAGAAGGCCGAGGTCCATTGTTTTTAAGGTATTCAATCCTAATGTATTTTCAATGATAAATACCAAAGATAAGAATTTTCAATCTCTTCAAAAAGAATGCTACACATACTATTCTAGCTAGAATTAGGGATTACACTTCTCATACCATGATCTACTCTGTCAACCGAAGATTCCCGATTATGAAATCATCGGCATTTGTCGGGAAATTATGAAAACGTGCATAAATTTTAACCAGAAGAACTTTGTTAGGGTACGGGATCCTTAAGAAATGGAGCGATACGAGGATATTCGCTTGCTGAAAATCCATCAAACGACTTTAGCCACTATCTCAGTATTATTATGTAATGCATAACTGGATCATCACACATGATGAATTATTACACGTATCATATAGTATGTATATAGACCCTTTCATGATATTGTTCACTCGGAGTACTTTTGTCTTTTCATGTGACGTCTTATCCACTGAAGACAATGGAGTGATCATGCCGCTCTAAACCATGTCATGTTCTGCTGAGCTATGACGTCATTTCTTTGTTTTGATTGGATATAATACCAAACGAAGGGACAAAGTCATTATCGTGAAAGCGTATATTATGTAAAATATTTTCTTCAGTCCAAAATAGCTCAGTTTGTAGAATGGAATACCCGAGGGAAAAACCTTCCCTTATTTTAACTCGGGCTCTGCCCCCTCGTCTGGTATCTGAAGATATACTCGTTAAAATATGGCAAGGGTTTGAGACGAGTTGGCGACAATAGCAAATCTTACAAATCATTGTGGAAATTTCAAATTTTTGATTGTATTTCATCTCTATCGTCAAATGAAAATTCTAATGCTTTTGCATTGCCTTCTTGACGTTGAGACTGAATTACTGATTGGTACTTCGATATTTACTCAAACAGGCTACATCTTGTCTCCAATACAGAAGTGCTTCCAATGGCGTTCCATTCCTAAAACAAATATTGGAGCACTAAAACAATGGGGTGACGTAACATGCGAATTTGAATTCTAATTGTACAACACTATCGACTGTCATTTTGCAAACCGTTCGAAAAGAAAATATGAGATACTTTAGGGCTATTCGAATTTATACAACAAACAAATATCTAGAAATTCTGCCTGTCCCTTAATAAAAGAACTAAAAATGCATGGCTTGTACATGTCTTGGTTCGTAAAGTTATAAGCATTTGCAATTTGTGTTTGGTATTATATCTGTTTAGTGGTATCTGCAAGATAGGCCTTCTTGAAGTAAATATCTGGAGCACAGTACCATATATTACGACTGTGTTAAGAGATCTTCTAATTCTTGGTAGGTTTATTCGTTATAAAGTCATAATCAAATGACCCGTTTGACGTTGTTTGGCTGGCCATTGATTGTAAGAGCGCAATAGAAACCATTCAATTAAGTAAGGACCTTAGATCAAGATAACAACAGAAATACCACGTGAAAAACTAAGCCTTTCATGTTTGAAAATTGTTTATTTCAATAGGTTTTATTCTACAGAAGGAAACTACTCAAATGTGTTATAACTCGGGGATTACCAGTTGAAGGTTTCAATCATTGGGTGACAAAGTACCGCTTGAAAGTTCTGTCTATGAACAACAAGTGGATTGAAGTATTAGATGAGTCAGGAAACCAAAAAGTGAGTAATGAGGATGTTCTTAACAACAACAACAACAACAACAACAACAACAACAACAACAACAACAACAACAACAACAACAACAACAACAACAACAACAACAACGACAACAACATCAACAACGAGCAAAAACTAGATTGAATTTTCGATTCAAACATAGAACAAGAATATAAGATATCAAGATAGTCAACCGTTAAATAAAGCAGAACGTCCTCTATCGTTGAAATACACTTGAATATTGATACAATGTCATATCATAATAATATAAATGGAATGTGCTTCTGCTGAAGTTGACAGAATACAACTTTCTACCTGGAACATATTCGGCTATATTTCCTCTGAAAAATAAAACTATGGCGGGGGTCGCCAGACTAACATATCGTTGAATGAATACGTCCAAAAAAGGTAAAAATCTTTTAACACGTTTCTTGTTTCTAACAGAATTGAAGCAATTGAATTGAATGTGTTCTCTATATTTCAGGATTTTCCTGGAAACGTGGATGGCTTCTCAGATAAGATTAATTGTCTACCAAATGGAATTAGAACAGCTGGTGTACAGATAATACCGACCGAATGGGCCTTGGGAATCGTTCTTAGATTCGATATAATTGGTTGTTGAAAAAATGTCTCCATATAGCCAAGAGATTCTTGCATTTCAGCAATATGTGGCTATTTAGAAGACTTTAAATATAGTTATTTTCTTTATATCCGAACACTCAGATAAAGATCACTCATCCTAGTGGACTTCCGGTTATAATTTAAACAACCTCTACGACCTAGGGATTAAATCCTTGATTTGACAAAAATATGAAATATGAAAGGTATAACAGAACATATAAGCCAACGTGAGACTACGATATTAAGTCTAAATTGATAATCTTTCAAAATTTGACATCTTTTGGAGTTCCGGAGTGGATCGTTATATGAGAAGAGTAAAAGTTTGTAGATTATTCTTTATTGAAAACAACTTATATTTTGTTCATCGATGTTAATTATTCAAAATAATTCCAATATTTACTACATTTTATTATATAGTCTGTTTCCATTCGCACACTCATTTACTGCCAACTGTCACGTGACGAGTCATTATCACATCATACTGACCTGTGAAGTGCGATTTCAAGAAATAACACTTCCGCGAAAACTCTTGCTTCCGGCTAACCGTAGAATATTGAAACGCGCGAAATTTATATTTGTGGTATCATTAACGTCATTTCGTTAACAACATCTAGGAGGCAGTAGAATTACGACGGATTTTGACACTGAAATCATCTTCATGTGATTCAATGAATGTTTTCTTAATTACTTTCAGAAAAATTCAGCAACAAATTACGCTTAAATCAAGTCTTGAAATATTTTTGAAAGAAAACCTGAAATGGTACTTTTATTAATACTTGTAAAGTGTACTCTATAATAAAACAATTGTAAACATTTCTCTCCGTGAATACGTTTTGATATTTTCTTATTTAAAAATATTGACCAGGGCTATTGCCTTGGTCAATATTTTCAAATTAAGAATTCACCTCGTAAATAGTCCATAACTGTATAATAATAAGAATACATGAATGGTAAAATCATATAGAAGAAACTTACAATAAGACTCGAAATAGCATTAAAAGTACGTTAAAACAAAGGAATGCATATTTAAGAACATTAGTGAATAAAGATTCGGATAGGAAAACCTTCTTATGTTTCATGTAAGTCAACATGAAGTTTCACAAACCACCATTTATGACATACATATTTGTATGGAAAGGGCATAAGCAATGTTGCAAAACTTTTGCTCGATCTTATTCCGCTTACGAAAATAAAATAATAAAATGTGTTGAACCTGAATAAATATAAAATATACACAACATAAATACTTTCCTTCATCTCTCTTTGGAATTTTCTGTGACAAAGCTTCTTGAAATTACTAAACAGTGTGTCCTGTAGCATCATATCCCACCCATTCTGCTACGTCTTTTGGAACATTTGTGGACAAAACTTTCATACTTTTTGGCCATTTTACATTGTATAGACTGAGGATCACTGACGAGGGTTTAGTACCCGAAACGTGCATGTCTGGTCCATGCTGTAAATTTTATTACTTTAGTAGGTTTTAAATGATGCTAATGAATTTGAAGACGTTTAACATATTGACTTAAGGGTTTTAGTCCGGGCATAATTGAGATAACAGCTTGTAATCATATGTGGAGAAGAATTCTTTTAGTTGTATATGCTGTCTTTTAATACAAATGGTCTATCTCGAAACCTGTCATTCGTATATGGAACCGATTCTAGTGCAGATAACAATAAGTGATATGTCATAATACTGTATAATAATTACATGAAAAATCGAAATACCCTATATAATATTCGACAATGGCAAACGTTGCTTTCAGAAAATTGGAAGTAAAGTTTGCCAGATTACTCATTGTCCATTATATTTCATTGCTGTTTTGCATTGTTTGATGGTTGCTTTGGTGTAAATTTTCTTTTTGTCATCATCCGGTAATTGTAGTTGTAATTCCTATGTAAAGCTCTCAAGCTTGAGTGTTCAACAGTGACCGTTTTACAGTTGTAGGGAATATTGCCCTTGTTCTAATGATGACGTTCATTTGAAAGAGGTGTTTGTCATTTGCATCGGAGTGTTTTAAAAGTCAACGACAAAATAGTTTGATTAGCAAAATTGACACTACTTTGCGCCACAATTGTGCGTTCTTCGAGACCTCTGGGTAATCGGAAAAGTAAGAGGGTTGTGCCCACGTAGTCCGGACACCCACATCCGTCTGCTACTTGCATGGAAGAAGGTCGTCTTAAGTTGCCCTTGGTCTCGTTGATTTATGTGTAGTTATTTATGTTCAATGTTTCTATTAAGTAATTTGATATTCATTGTCCCTTTTGCGTCTCTTTCTGTGCGTGTCTGCTGTGTATGTTTGCATGGGTTGTTTTGGGGTTTTTGCTGTGGTTACTTCAACCGAGTGCTGTTTAATATCCCCTCCTTTCTTTTAAGGTTAGATTTGATTAAACATATCTATTACAAATGAATACATGAACATTCCTATTGATTAGGCACAAGTCGTCAAACTTGATTATATATTGACCTATCCTCTTCAACCTTAAGAACTGAAGAAGGTATAATGGAAGTTTTAAATGATGCTATCGAACTTGAAGACGTTTAACATATGAAATATAATATCTGCTTTACAATGACAACAGCAAAGTAAAGCCAATCATCTTCATAGAAAGAGCACATAATGCAGAGCATCTTCAACATACAACAAGGATAACGATCCACACAGCAAAGTTCGAAAAAAAGAAAAGAATCGATACACGAAAAACACCAATAGTTTAAAAAAAGAAACCAAAACACCCAAATATGAAAGCAAACAGAGTAGATAAGAGACACGGATGAGACAAGGTATACCAAATCCAAATTCGACATCAAAAGCCTTAACATAAAAAGAAGGGAGGAGATCTCCAACAAGACCCCGTTGCAGCATCAACAGCAAAACACCCGATGTAAAAACACAGAGAAGACGATCACAGCAAGAGACGGAAAAGAGACACACGACATGTAAACATCAAACACAAAAGAATACACATAAACCGACTAGACCAATTGGTAACCGGTGCCGACTTTGGACGGCCATCTGTCACGCAAGTAGCATATGGTGTGGTTATCCTGGATTACGTGTGCACAACCCTCTCACTTCTCCAATTACCCAGAAGTCTCGAAGAACGTACAATTGTGGTGTAAAACAATAAAGCAACCAGACAATGTGGGTACCTTCATAGGGCATTCGCTTTACGCGCTCACAACTCTTCCTCAATTCCGAATACTAAGGGCTTGTAACGATATGGCCTCTCCCCACAATAATTATGCAAATTAGTTAATTTGATCTTTAATTGATTTTCAATTGTTTATTGGATATTTCCAATCGTCTAGGAGAAGATAACTCTAATTTCAAACTTTAACTTTACGATTACGTGCAAAACTGATGTAATTGAAATTATTATCATTCCCGCCAGTGTGTAACCCCACGTCTGTCAGTACGAGGTGTTCTTAGGTCACTTGACAGCAACAGAAGCTATAGTGGTTCGCCTGTCACAGGTGTGGGTGCAATAGACGAAATGGCGAGGATTTGTTCTAAGTTAAGGCAACATTGTTTATATTTACATTTAATTTAGTATGTTAATAAACGGTAAAACTTTACCAGGACTTTTTTATTCCAAGTTTTGAAAATGACTTAAGTTAAATTCACCCACGGACTTCATAATTTGTATATGCTTACAGGCTTCCCAGACGTACAACTTTAGAGACAAGCCGAGACTACTCATTACGGTTATCAAGTTATATTATGATCAAGGACGAAGATGAATTTTCGGCTCAAGTCCAGTATTGGTAAGAAGTTTAGGACAAAAATAGTTCCGCGTTAATGCGGAGGAAAAAGCAATAAAATGGTCTATCATTTCTATCTGAGATTTGAATAAATTTGCATAAACAATCCTCGTAATTTGCATATATTTATAAAAGCTGAAATATATTTGCATAATTGATGTAATCACTCATAGTCACTGCATACATCCATCATTTTATACATATTTTCATTATCAAAATTATTTCACGTAAAATAGATTAATAAAGTTAATTTAAATCAATTAATTCAAACATTTAAACAGGGAGGTAAAGTTGACAGGTCGACAGTTTGACAGGTCGACAGTTTGACAGCTTGACAGGTCGACAGATTTTAAAACAGGTCGGCAAGTTGACAGGTCGGCAAGTTGACAGGTCGACAGGTCGACAGATAGAAGGGTTGACAGGTCGACAGGATGACAAGTAGACAATTCTACAGATAGGATAAGGGTTATGAATATATTGAAAAAATAAAGCCCATAAATTCAATAAAGGTCAAGTTGTAATCAGCGTCGTTTATACATGTAGCTTATTCATCACATGTAAGAATGTCGACCTGTCAACTCAGAGTAATGAAATCTGCAAAACTGTCGACCTGTCAACTCTAGAAATAATTAAACCTGCAAAACTGTCGATCGTCAACCTGCCAGCTTGTAGACTCAAGGAAAATCAAACGTGCAAACCGTCGACCTATCAACATGTCTACCTGTCAACCTTTCATCCTGTTAACCATTTTTCAATACAAGGAAAATCAAAGCTGCAAAGATGTCAATCTGTCGACATGTGAATTCACGGAAAATAAAACATATATATATATATGCAGAATATTGAAGAATATTTTCAAGTATGCATATTACTTAAATTACTTCATGGATATTCATAGTAAGAATATTTTCCAGTATGCAAATTACTTTGATTACTTCATGAATATTCAGTATAAGAAATACCAAATTTGCATATGGTTCAGAGAAATAGGAACCAATTTACTCATATGAATACACCAGGGACTGTTTTTGTCCTATTCTATACTTGACCCGAATTTCCTTTTCTTTGAATAAAATCAGATAGAATTTCCGTACATTGAGCAAATAGGGATTTATTGCTCTTTGTTCTTGCCAACAGGTACTTTATCACAGCGAATTGTACCTTACATCAAATGTCGGGAGTTCGCTTCTTTTCATTTGGTAGAGGTTTTTGTTTTTTTTTTTGCTTTGGTTCCTGTTTTGTCCTGATTTTGTATGCAGATATTCTGTCATAGACCATTTGAACCATCCAACGAAAGATTGTACACTTTGTTTTCCAAAATGGAAGTAACCGGATGTGACAGTTCTACCGAATTGAAGCGACGGGTGTTGCATGCAAGCAGGAGATGCTTACTCTTCCTGGGCACCTGGTCTCACTCCCATGTAGGGAGTTCGCTTCTTTTCATGTGGTGGAGGTTTTTGTTTTTTTGCTTTGGTTCCTGATTTGTCCTGATTTTGTATGCCTTCGGTTTCTGATTTTCTGAATTATCGATTTTGTGCTGTAAACAGGGATATGGTCATTATCCATATTTGTCATTCATATGAAATGAACATCATGAAAATTTCAGATGAAAGTTATCTGAAATTCATATAGATTTCTCATAAGATTTTTGTGAGCGTAAATATATCACATGAATAACATACCCTACCCATCCTGCTTCGTCTTTCGGTACGCTTTTTCGACATAGTAACGTTCATACTTTTTTGGCATGTTACATTGTTTAGATGTGAGGATCACTGACGAGGGTTAAGTACCCGAAACGTGCATGTCTGGTCCATGCTGCCAATTTATCTGTTCTTAAATGATGCTATCTAATATGAAAACGTTTAACATTTCATACAAATTCTTATTCACATGAATTTCACATGAATATTTCTATGCTATCTTCATGTGAAATTGAACTTACATGAAATTCAAATGAAATCCATATCAGAACTTCAGTATGAATTTCATGTAAAAAAATATGTGAACTTTATGTTCATGCTCGTCTCACATAAATTTCATTAGAACTTTAAGATTCCCGCATAACAGAGTACTTCCGGTTACAATTAACGCACATTTTCATAAGTTCCCGACAAATGCCGATGATTTCATGATCGAGAATCTTCGGGGTAACAGAGTAGATCATAGTATGAAAAAAACAATCCATAATTTTAGCTAGAAAAGTATGTATAGCATTCTTTGTGAAGGAAATAGAAAGTTTAATCTCTGGTATTTATTATTGAAAAGGGGTTGAATACCTTAATGTAAAGTGGACTTAATTTCCTTTGTATTTTTCGTTACGTTAAGAGTTGGAACATTAGAGAGGGTTAGTTACATGTGCTTTCAACGTGTACGTATGACTTACAAGTACACGTCACCGTTTGAAGTCACAATCCGAAGACGTCGTTTAGTTATACGTGCGAACCGGTGAAGGTCTAAGTAGAGCTATGTAAAAAGGTGTAAGTGTAGCTAGCTTCTTTTTTATCAGTTTAATATGCGAGAAATGTACATCGAGATTCGTAAAACCTCGACGTAATGAAAGTAAGAAAGTAAGACTTACTTTATAACACCGAAAACTGGAAGTTCAATCAATGATAAGTGTGGAAATTCTTAAAGAAGTTACCCGTTCTGTCATTACGTGTAGAGTGTCGTTTACCCGTCCATAACGTGTAGCTCTACGTCACGACATGACGTCATTTGATCAAAGACCGCAGGAAGTGATGACGTCATACGTACACGTCGCGCTTAAACTTGTAACTAAACCTCTCTATTACCATATTATTATTATAAACAATATATTTCCTTTTGCAATATGGAGCAGTTAAACCTGTTCCCCATGAATGATTACTTCTCTTCAGCTCTATCGCATGAAACAAGCTTTGTATTGGTCTTTTATCATGTATATCAATTTGACATCATATATATTATTTTGCCATTTCCGAAACTTGTCATATCATCCAATTAAAAAGAGGTTAACATCTTAGCACCATCACTCCAACTCTATTTTGGTTATATATTTCATTTGACTATGATACTGAATCGATCCTACATAAAATTTGGAGCCGCGCACTGTCTGCAAACTTAATACCAAAAAAAAAAAAAAAGAATCTAAAAATAAAACCAGAGGGCGCTACCGAAATTTATTAGGCTGTGTCAGAAAATCACTTCGGTAATAATAAAACGGAAATGTTTAAACTCTTTACCGTCTTCAAGAAAATTTGAAACCAATTTAATACACTAGACACATGTGTCGGGTACTAAAATCCATATCAGTAATAGATGCATTAAGAATGGATTGAAATTTTCTTCAAGAAGGTAAAGATTTGGATTTCCGTCTTATTATTCAGCCTCAAAGTCGTGAAGGCAACGGTAAAATCATAACATGATTCATGAGATACATGTATTCGAATATGACATTACTTGTATATGTTTGAACTAAACAAATGAGCAAGGATTGCACTGGAATCTAGAACTTGTTCATTAGATAAAGTTGTCCTACGCGTTTTATAGAGTTGTTGCATTATAATTATTTTTCGTCCGTTTATCCGATTATATTTTGTGATAACTCTCTATTTCATATTTGTACGCCCCCCCCCCCCCGAATCTTTGATTGATTCGGGGGCATATGGTTTTTGGAATGTCCGTCTGTTTGTCTGTCTACCTGTTTGCATTGAATGGAGGTGATAGAGCTTTCATGTTTCATATGTGTATTCCTTGTGTCAAGACATTTCAATTGATACCAAAATTTTTGACCTAGCGACCTTGACCTTTGACCTACTAAACAGAAAATGGTGTTATACTAAGAAAGATGCCACCGGGGATCGTATTTCACAAACACAGGCTTTATTCAAATATAAGTAAACCTTTTGATTGTGATATTTGGAATCTGATTTCGGTATGTTTGAATTTCATCCACTCATTCCTAGATACTTCTAAAGACATGTTCTGGTAGAGATTGTGAGTCCCACTGATCAAATGTTAACATAATCTGTAAGATTCATAAATCATATGTATGGAGGATGGACATGGGGTACATATCTTCCCTCTCTCATCCCTTACCTCCCCCTCCTGCAACTCCCCTTCCTTTTCACCCTTCCCTACCTCCTCTTCCCGCCCCTTTTCTCCATCATTGCTCCCCTCCCTCGCCTCCCCTTCCCTCCCTCCTCCTTCCTCTTTCTCCCTCCTCCCGTCCCCTTTCACCCTGTCCACTCCCTCATGTACAATGTATGTAATGTGAGGCATACGAAATTTGAAATGATGTTAAAAAATTAATTAAATTCTAAGGGTTTGTAAGGGTAATGAAGTTCCTGAAAGACCCTTGCATGCTAATACTCATTCGAAACATATTTCGTAGGACGGTTTTTGCCCACCAGAACAAATATGAGGTCTTTAAATTTTTAAATACTTCGCACATTTAAAACCAAAGATGAAATCATCGAACAATAAACAATACACCAAGTATGAAGCATGATGACCTTTTTGACTTTTTTTACAAAGGCTGGCCAGCAACGGAAGACTATATTGTTTGTGAAAAATTTGATATTGCCTAATGTGTTGACTATAATAAAATGTTAATAACATGAGGAAAAAGAGATGAATTTGAGATAAATCATGTTAGCTTATGCAAGCATGCGCCATGCTTCGTGGCCCTATCCATTTATGAAATAAAGGTTCATTACCATCAGTAATCCTTTTTATTGAAGCATGAATCGTCCATCTATTAGCAAACAGACAGGGATACATTGTACTAAACTTGAATGCTATATACATCTATCTATTTTATCTTTTACTGCAGTTTTCTTGCTTTCCCTCGATAGTGCCAAATCAATCGCGAAGTAAAAGGTTTCAAAAACATGTGTAAGAAATGAGGGGATATCCAACAATTCTCTGTTGCAGCAACTACAGCAAAGCACTGAAACCAACATATGCGACAAAACAGAGTTTGTACAGGTTGTGGCACAAAACGACCAACTGAAGGAACACAAAATACGACAACATCAAACACAGACGACTACACATAAAGCAATGAGACAAATGGATAATCGGCGTCGACTTAGGACAACATGTTGTCACGTTAGTAGCATATGCTATCCGGATTACGTGCACAGAAAGAAAATTTTCATTGTATAAGACTTTCTGCATGTATGAAATGTAACAATTTAATGTGTAAGTAGCGTCAGCTCAATCGCTGAAATGAAGCCAAGAACTGATATATTTAAACAGCTCTATGATAAAAATATCCATCGGAACTGCATTGCTAATTCTGTATATGTATGCTTCATCTTGATCAAATTCATTATCAAGCAGTTTTGATAAGCGCTGACACTGCAGAGGTAATAACAAAGTATCGGTTTTATCGATTTTGCCCATAAAAAGTACTTGGTCCGATAAAATCTCATGTTATATCTATTATTTGGATCAATAAAATCCCCAAATGTCTCCGACATTTCATGAAATATTTCAAGAACTCTGACAATGCAAAAATTAATTCCTCCAAATCCTGTGTAGGTTGTGTCAATCGGTACTCAGATGTAAGAGAATACATGCAGCATTCTGGACACGGAACTTTATCTGAGATGTACCAAACGTGCATGCTTAACAAAATGAATTATAATCAGTGGTTATTAAGCCAAATACAATGATACTGAATTTTTAGTAATTGAAAAATGTTTTTATGTCACTACTATTTATCTATATTATGTCATGGCTATTAAATATATCGTTGTACGTCAGGAGATTTTTCTGAAAGCAACACCTTCAATTGAACATACACACATGGTCAATATGAAGGAATTTGAAAAGATAGACTGAAAACATATAAGATAGAAATCTTTCTTAATTTCATGTCAGGAGGATAATTCTTAAGTTTTAGTAAATTCGCCATTACCTCCTGATATGAATGATGGTGTAGGAATTTTATGGAAATCAAGATCATTTAGTAATATTTTTCACCTGTAAAATGCACGTTAGTGTGTGACTTATTTTCTGAGTAATTCTCCTATGAGGTACGCGACAACGGACGTAAACAATTTATCACATGATACACAGGCACATGTAGAAAGAGCGTCAATATCCTGTATGATACCCCTTTACATGTCATAGGAGAATGTATGTATAGAAAGACAAGGCTTCCGACGAATTTTCAGCTAGAAGTAGCATCTGCAAATTTTACATTTGACATATTTGAAGGGCAAAACGGGGTATGACCATAAAGATTGATTTGTATATTTCATAAAAACATCAATAATTCTTCCAAAAAGATCTCATAACATAGCCTAATCGCCTACCAAAGTTGGACTGTTTTCTACTTTCTGTCTTGAATCTCCATTGCCAGATTGGACAAATACTGATTCATTAAGAGGTTTTACTCTGCTTACTGTAAGCAGAGCAAAACACCTAGATGATTCACATTAGCTAATCTGGCAATGGAAGTTCAAGACAGAAAGTAGAAAACAGTCCAATTTTGGTAGACGATTAGGCTATGTTGTGAGATCTTTTTGGGTGAATTATTGATGTTTTTAGGAAGTATACAAATCAATCTTTATGGTCATACCTCGCTTTGCCCTTTCAAAACTGCAGAAATGCTAATTCTAGCTGAAAATTCATCGGAAGCCTTGTCTTTCTATAGGTACCAGTATTCTCTTATGACCATACAGGATATCGACGCTCTTTCTATATGTACCTGTGACATGATACACCCGTTATTCAGTTTCATAAAGCCATTTCATAATCAAATGTGATGATAACACGTTACGTATCGCTCTGTTTGAATGCGATTGGTCAAATCTTGAGCCTAATCACATTACTTTTGACAAGTGAAATCTTTCAAATATCGGACATTTGTTAAATTCCGAGGCAGATTCCATATCAATGAGTAAATTGTTGATTTTGAAAATTATTGCATTAAAATGCTAAACAAATTTGAAATATTTTTCTCTTTACGCACAGATTATCTATACGACAGAGAACTACTTCTCATGACGTAGCAGTCAATATACCTCTAGGTCATGACATGGTTCGCCTCTAGTTCTCCGAAACGTGGAATTCACGTTAGAAATGCAAATTTAAGGCAATATCATGTGATGAAAAGAATCTCAGATGAATTTTCATGTCATACGATGTATTATAAAACTCGTTGTGCGTTTTATTTAATAATACGGAAGTGTTCCAACTCTATACCTTCATGAAGAAAATTTCAAACCAATTTTTCTGCACTAGACAATTGTTTCGAATACTAAATTCTCATCAGTGATGCTTCCAGCGGAGCCACACAAATTCATTTCATAAGCACCCTCTTTAATGTTTTAAAACACACAACTCGTATCATAATGAAAATACATTTAAAATTAAACTTTATTTATTTTACAACGTTTTGACAAACAAGTTACATAACTTATATTAATGTCTCACGTTTGCTCATATGTTGGCGTGAGGGGGTTCAAGGAGCAGGAGGAAACCGGAGTATCCGGTGAAAACCCCCCTGCAGAGGCCTGCGTGGGGGACCACCTACCCTTCCACATAAGACCCTTCACCGAATCTGGGATTCGAACCCGGAACCTTAGAGGTGAGAAACGAGCGCGCTACTACTGCGCTAACCCGGCCTTGAGACCCTATATATATTGGTTATGGCCCTATAATTTAATATTTTCAAAACAGGCCATTTCTGTTCACTTTCAGTTTGAAGCAATTATCAATGAAAAATAAAAGACTAAACAAGAAAATTACAAAAATAATCAGAATCAAAGAAACTGTTCTGTCACCGATTCTTTTCAAATAACAGCGACATATTCGTATTCGTTTGCCTTTCAAGAGGTTACTTAAGGTAGAGTATCTCTCAGGTCAGAATTGCTGGTAATTTTTTGCCTGGATACCTTATTCTTTTCTCTTCAGAATATAGTTCAGATTATCAAACTTATAAGGTTTTTGGAAAAGAAACTTTTATAGTTATATTTTATCACCTCTAAAAAAGGGTTTTTCTTACTTTTCCCGTGGGGTCCAATGTTTAATGTTGAAACGCCTTAAGCTCTCGATATAATCATGAAACCACGAATAACGTTTTGTTCGTTTATCAGGTTTAACATAAGCTTTGAATATATGAAAAAGAAAATATTGTAAAAGTTGTTATGAAGGAAATATGAGCATCTGAGACCTGAAGGTGCTGTGCCTTAATATGATTCACGCACATGAATTTATTGTGCGTTTTCAACGGAACAGGAAAATTTAGTTCAAAGTCATATTATCCCCTGACTGAATATATACTTCCGCATTAATAGAAGATATTTTCCTTTCTCATTTACGTATGTTATGTTTATGTTACATAGAAAAGTTAATAAAATGGAAAAAATACTGTTGTTACTGGGACTTTACCACTTATTTTCATCAACATGTGGTAAGTATAGTGTTGTTAGTAATATGATGGAGTATAGTGAATCATACTGCGTACGTCAAAACGTATCAATTTATTCACCTTACGTCCATCTATGAAATCATAGGTTGAATCTTGAGTGTTGATAAACTTTATTCATTATCATCAACATGTGGTAAGTATAGTATTGTTAGTAATATGATGGAGTATAGTTATGTTCAAGCAACAAAGAAGTCCGATAGAACATGGGATCAGGACGGGATGATTAGTTACCAACTAATCTGGTAACCTGGTATGGGATGATACCAGGTTACTAGATTTTATACCGGGCGAGGAGAAGTCGAGTCCAGTATAAAACCTAGGTATCATCCAGTACTAGGTCACCAGATGAAAAGGTAACGGTTTTATCCCACAAATGACCTATTTTGATAATTTTCATGAAGTGTTTGAACGTCATTGTCTATTTACGCTACGACGCCATTATGAAGAATAATATTGTGACGTCACAAGGGGTCTGGTATAAAAGGCAAGGCATCCGGTATAAGATATACTACGTCTTCACGTGAACGTTATTAGCCAATCGCTGTCCGGGATTTCCAGAAAACTTGTCAGAAGGGGGGTAATTGTATATATCACATATCATAAAAGTTAAGAAATAACTTACAGTATAACATCACTGAACGCCTTAAGTTAGGGAGAAAAGCCGAAAACTATCCATTATGTCAGAGAAAGTACTGATCGAGGCCCGTCAGGGCCGAGATCAGTTCTTTCTCTGACATAATGGATAGTTTGAGGCTTTTCTCCTACTTAAAACATGATATCTTTTGTTTCAATAATGGACAGTCACAGGTAAGATCCTTTCGCAGAATTTGGACACCTCAAAATCAAAAACCGTATCATTGGTCAAGGGATGATGATCAGGTGCACGTAGCTTGAATCCCTGGCCAGTCAACCGATCGATTTCTTTTGCTTTAATAATGGACACTTTCATGTCAAAGGTCAATCATTGAGTTGTTGAGAAAATAATACATTTCGTTGTAGCCACGCTTTGTATATAAAGCGTATTTTTCGTATGGACCTCGTTTTTATTTTTATCAAATTAATACTCTTAAAAAACTAATTGGTCATTTTTAATTGAAGCGTCATGTTTTGGATGTAGACTGTAGCGGTGTTTTTAAGTATTTTTCTAAAGACAACGCGATACATAGGATGAAATTCGTCTTTGATTTCAACATTTTGTAGTTTTACTTTCTTTATTTTACATGTATTTGATTTACTTCTATTTCATCGTATTTTCGGACCTACGAGCTTGAAATGTCTCCCCATAAAATTACGAAATCCGCGCATCGATGGATTCTTTCGTTTAATAATATAGAGGAATATGTTTTACCCCAAAAGAGGAATATTAATGGATATGGAATTTGAAATCGGAATTATCAAAGAAACTTCGAGAACAATTTTCGATTGGATCTATAGTTCTTTCTGTGTAAAATCATGTCATCATAATTAGGATTCTTTTGTCCGAAAATTTACCTGTGACTGTCCATTAAGTTACCTTGAACTGTCCATTATTTTTAATAATGGACAGTTTTGGCAAACTTAATGGACAGCTACAGGTGAACTTTTGGACGAAAAAGGATCATGTTGAGACAATATCACATAGAAAGAACTGTCTAGACAATGGGATGACGTCATAGTCATGTTTTAAATGGACAGAAGCTGATCGTTCTGTTCACGTAAATCAGAATACTCTGTTTGGGTGGTTTTTTTTCCTGCAAACACATTCAATAGCTAGCAGAACATAGACAGCTTCTTCTTTCGAGAAATATGAAGACGAAAAAAAAAAAGGATATGATTTGATTTGTCAATGATATGTTTAAAACCAACAACTGGAAATGCTTACATGTACTTTTTGGATTCTTAGATAAAATGACTATAATTCAAATAAATGAATAAATAGATTTATGAATGAAAATAAAAATGAAATCGTGAACTTTACAAATGGTTTTCAAAGCAATACAATATATTGCTAGTAAAAGAAAGGAGGGGGATCTTCAACCGGATTCAGCACCAACAACAAAGCGCCAAAACACCAAAATTTATGCACACAAAAGAGTGGCAAAAACGTAAAAGAGACAAGGAACACCAAATACGACATAGAAATATTAAACACAAAAGCCTACATATAAACCAAAATGCCAAAGGGCAATAGGTACCGACTGAGGACGGTCATCTGTTGTAAAGTTTCAATTCTACATGGCCGTTCTAAGTCGGCACCGGTTGCCCATTGGTCTCATAGTTTGAGGTAAAGTCTTTTGTGTTTGATGTTTCTATGTTGTGATTTGGTAATCTTTGTTTTATGCGTCACTTGCTATGTATGTCTTCGCTACGTTTTTGCATGGGATGTTTTGCTGTGGATGCTGCAACTGACTGTTGAAAATCCCTTCCATTATTTTTTCTATTAAATATCAGAAGAGGTTAAAAAGCAGGCTTATGTTTCAACTATTTTTTTCAAACTGGAATATATTTGGTATTAAATTGTTCAATTTTTCTTTTTTGAGAGATGTCTCATAGACTTAATCCTTATGACCCCGTCACATATCACAGTCCATTCCTTGAACAACTCAGATTGTCCTTTTACCGTATGAAAAAAAGTTCAAAAGGACTGGACACACTTTCAGTCAAGTGCTTTGTAAGTGTTAGTGTCAAGTTTTTTCCGCATCCTATCCTTTTATCAAATTGTATTGTTTTTATACGTAGTTTCAAGGGTATGGCCAAAGTGTTATCAATGACTTCCTAAAACATGGTATGATCGGCAAGTTAAAGATTTTTTCAGCCTCATTTCAGAATCTGCATAAGAAAGTACTAGTGACATAACTATCTGGTGACTGAAACTCCACAGTTCCTTTGAGGTTTGCATCATGTAGTACCTTCTCTGAATTATCGACTTTATCAGCCTCTTCAATCAGAAGTCGCTTCTCTTGACAATATTCGGGGATTTTCTCTACCGGAAAATGTTTTTTTACGGCTTCAAGTGTTCTTTGTCATCTGTAATGGCAGATTGGATCCAATATTAGGTATCTTCAAAGAAACATTCTGATTCATTTCTCAACAACCATTGAAAAGAAAGAGTTACCAAGGCCTATTGATTCTGAGTACTGTCTATACATATATCACGTTTTGTAATCATCGACCTTGTTGATTCGCTCACTGTAACAAGTAGTCGTCTCCGTCATTGAATCCGAAATGCGAGGGAAACTCGCAAAAAGAGTGTGATAGGGTACAACTTCTCCATCGGCTGATCCATTGCCTATCAACAAAGAAACATATTTATTTTACAAGAAAACTATGGCTAGTAGGGAAGACGTCTAGATGTATTGCGTAGAACCCCTTGAAAATAGTGATTGGGGATTGGTGGTTTCTTTTCTTTCTAATATCATAACATAAAACAAAGGAGGGGATCACCAACAACACTCAGTTGCAGCATCCACAGCAAAACCCCAAAACACCAATGCAAAAATACAGAACAGACACGCACAGAAAGAGACGCAGAAGGGACAATGAAAACCAATACACATCATAGAAAAATCAATTACAAATTACTAGACATAAGCCGACGAGACCAATGGGAATCGGTGCCGACTTAGGACGGTCATCTGATATGCCAGTAGCACACGCCTGACACGGTGTGGTTATCCAGACTACTTGTACATAACATAATCCTCCCACTTTTCCGATTGCCAAGAAGTCTAGAAGAACACACAATTGTTTGATTTTACTGGCACAAGACTGTCGATTGGTTAAGTATTAAACCGAGTGTCCATCTGGTGAAACTAGGATAATAACCACGGTATAAAAAGCGTTTGATTACTCTAATAAAACTTCGATGGTAATTCTGTCAACCATTGATACTTCTTATTCTCTTAATTATATCACCATAAAATACAGGTTGTGAAGTATCCAAAGTAATATACTCTGTTGCTTGTATGGGACCGAATTTCCCAAGAAACTGACAACAAATTTAGTAAAATTTTCAGAAAGTCTTTACTAGGGTGTGAAAGCGAAAACCGTGACCTTTTTAAAAGTAAATTTTTACTATGGAAATTCAAAACATTAGAACGTGCTCTAGCGTACCGGATGAGCTGTGAAATGTAAGTACCTTATGACGGTAATCTAGGCACATCACCGTCAATCCGGGGGAAATTTACTATGTTGAGTCCAAAATCATCTTTTTTGTCATAAACACTTGTATGAATCTCTCCATTAACAAATTTGATATTTAGGTCCAAAATTGTGTTTCTGTGTTTGTTACGTTTGTCTTGTTTAGCTTCAGTTCTTGTGGATATATGTCTTTAATATTTTTCAAAAACAGAATTGTCAATAGTAAGTCAATAGTAAGAATATCATCATGTTTTCTTTGCTTTTAAGTGTATAAAAATAAAATTGCACAATTACCACCCATAGCTAGGAATCCTTACAACATGTCGAAGTCCTGTCAGTATGAGTGTTCGACAAAGTATGAAGTATATTCATACAGATAATATGATTCGTTTCCCACCCATCCTGCTACATCTTTCGATACAATTTTGACATAATAATTTTCACCCTCTTTGGTCATATTTCATTGTTTAGATTGATGATCATTGACGAAGGTTGAGTACCCGAAACGTGCATGTCTGGTCCATGCTGCAAATTTATCCGTTTATAAATGATGCTAATGAAATTGAAGACATTTAACATCGGAAAGTAAATCTTAAAACCATCGTGTTTTTCAAACACAGCTAATTTTGCTTTAATAATGTCCTCTGCTTTGATTTTTTTTATGATTTTGTGTACCTACTTTGTGTCTGGTCCATGCTGTAAATTTATCTGCTCTAACGAATTTGAAGACGTTAAAGGTATGTGTCACTGCTGGTGGACAAGGAGTCCCCGAGGGCACATGTAGCCAAGTTCGATCAATTTCGGTTGGTCGTTTCTTCAAACGCATATGAAAATTTCTGTTTACAAAATTTGTCTCAAATTTCGAAAACTTGGGTCCTGTAGAATCATATCCCAGTACTCTTGCTACGTCTTTCGGTATATTTAGGGCATAATTGTCACAGATTTTGGGCATATCACATTGTTTAGATTGAGGATCGCTGACAAGGGTTAAATACCCGAAACGTGCATGACTGGTCCATGCCGTAAATTTATCTGCTCTAAAGCGATGCTAATAAATTTGAAGACGTTAAACATTTGTACCACTTGGTGTTTGTCAGTGCTGGTGGACCAGGAGTCCCCGAGGGCACATGAAGCCAAGTTCGATCAATTCCGGTTGGTCGTTTCTTCAAACGCATATGGAAATTTCTGTTTACAAAATCGTTTCAAATTTCGAAAACTTGGGTCCTGTAGCATCATATTCCAGCCATCTTTCAACGTCTTTCGGTATATTTAGGACATATTTTTCACAGATTTTGGCCATATTACAATGTTTAGATTGAGGATCACTGACGAGGGTTAAATACCCGAAACATGCATGTCTGGTTCATGCTGTAAATTTATCTAGTCTGAAATGATGTTAATGAATTTGAAGACTTTGCGACTTTTCGTCCTGTATGATCGATTCATGAACTCTGGAGACTTAAGATTTCTATTGAAAACGGATATATACTTATTTCTCAGTAGTACTTTTCAATGATCTATGGTCAGATCTTACGCAGAAATATATTTAAGGAATGTTTCCAAAATTCTTTTTGGTTATGGGAAATAACCTCAAAAAGCCGATGCACAAACGGTATAATTCGCGTAGCGAATTATACCACGTTTAATTTGAGCTTTTTGAGGTTATTTCCCATAACCAAAAAGAATTATAGAAACATTCCTTATAATTTAATTTTAAGTTATATAATACATTATGTGCATCTTATTAGATCTTGGAAAATCGTGAAAATGCTCAATGCGAAGTTCCTGCGTAGGGATTATCTCCCTCGTTGCTAATAACAACAGTCGACAGTACAAGAATAGAGGCTGGTAGTTGAGCGGCACCGGCGTTTGTTTTCATACATTTCAGCCCGAGTCATTTGATATATTTTAAACGATGAGAATAGAATGACTCTGGATGGGATGGCAAAGCATCTGACAATTAGGTACATGTTTGATAGTAGTAGATTTTGATTAAAATGCAATCTTTCATCAGCGTGACTTATCATCACACCAACACGATATGTTTACCTACAAAATTCGTGGTAAGTACTTCATTTTACCGTTTACCTATCGCTACAATCGATTATATTTGTATATCTACAGATGAAAATAGTATAAATGACATGTATCTTGTATCTAGTCTTCGTTGTCGAGGTAAAATTCGGTGTATCAAGTTTACGGGATCCGCCATTTTGCTTAATTTTGGAAGTAGTTCCAGAAAAGGGGGCGTGTCCTAATATTTTTCAGGTTATGGAAAATAACCTCAACTTTTAAGCCATTGAAAATCCTTGTTACATGCAAAATTAAATTGTTACATTATACATTTAATTTAACCCATGAATGGTAATTTTGGTAGGTTCGTTCGATCGATTTATGCTAGGTTTACACTTAGCTACGATGCCCTACGATGTTTACGACTGAGCGAAATCGTGCAGCTCTACGATTCTGTAAAACGAAATGGTCTCCACACGCTCTCTGGTGCTCCAGCACGTTAAAAGTACGATTTGATACGAGCTGTACCGATTTGTAACGATTATATATAAGATTGGTCACGATTTTCATCCCGTTCTCTAAAGCTTCGTTACGTTCCTGTACGATTACCACAATTAGCTATTACGCTTTGCCATGCTCTTTCACGGTTTCCTACGCTTATCAAGTTTTGTTGCGATCTGTTACGACACAGGACTTCTTCAGATGCTAGAAATTGTTGAAGATGATAAGAACTCTTGTAATCCAGCAAAACAGTTTGTCTTATAATAGTTTTCATCCTAGGAACATTCAAATCGCCACGCATTTTGTAGATCGTTGGCTGAATCGTGGAAACCATGAAGGAACTTATCGACACGCCACAGACCGCGCGGGCCAATCGGGATGATCGCAGTAAAACTTGTCGCAGCGTGATTGAATCTTAACATATCGTCAAAGAGTATGAGGGAATTCGTAGTGGATCGTAAAAGAACGTGTTTCAAAGTTCACCAAGATCTTGTACGATCGGATATTACGATCTGTTGCGCTTTGTCAAGGTCTATCACGCTATACTACGCCCCATTACGTATACTAGGCTCCATTACGCTATCTCTAGATGTAAAAATCAATCGGGACAATATGAGCAAGTTGTTTTTGAGAATTAAAACTTTTGCCACGATCTCTGCGATTTCCTACGATCACCATGATTCCCGGACGACCTCCTACGATTATTCACGATTCAACCCCACGGTCTCCTACGTTCCCTCCAATTCATCTCAATCGGGGCAATCGGGATGATCGTGGCTACATGTAAGTGTAAACCTAGCATAATTTACTCTAATTTAAGATATTTTTAGTGATAAATAACTGTTAATCTAGGTGTTCTTATCAGTACGTTGTGTGTGGATTTCATAATCTTTTTTCAATAGAAAGGAGCGTCTTATTTAAATCGTACATCTCGCTGGTATGAGAGTTCGATTAGCCGTGCAAAGTAGCAACGTCGGTTATGTTTGATAGTGGTTGCGTTCGTTAGCACCTTAAACATATCGAACACGTTTTAATTCCGAGTCCTTACATGATGCAGCAGTGTCATGACCGTGATCAGGACAAACACTACCACTACCATATCCTCAAGACAAGTGTACATAATACCTTACTTCCCCTTGTCGGATGTCATAAATAAAGCTGCGTCTCCGGTGAGTGTTGTAGTGGAAAGTATATTCGACAAGATCAGAGTCCGTATTATATTATACTTTCATATAGAAGCAATGACAAATATGGATAATGACCATATCCCTGTTTACAGCACAAAATCGATAATTCAGAAAATCAGAAACCGAAGGCATACAAAATCAGGATAAAACAGGAACCAAAGCAAACAAACAGAAACCTCCACCATATGAAAAGAAGCGAACTCCCGATATGGGAGAGAGACCAGGTGTCCAGGAAGAGTAAACATCTCCTGCTTGCATGCAACACCCGCCGCTTCAATTCGGTAGAAATGTCACATCCGGTTACTTCCATTTCGGAAGACATAGAGTACAATCTTTGGTTGGATGGTTCAAATGGTCTATGACAGAATATCATCCACCATTCTGGAGAGTGGGACATCATAGTGTATGACGAGTTCCCCATATCGACCGTAGAACTTCCTCAGTGACGATATTAGTCGGTCACAAACATATCCCTGACTGAGAAGCTTATCTGAAAGACGCCTAGCTCTCAGAACAAAATCCGTATATTTGGTACTTGCTCTGGCATAGCGTATCAACTGAGATATGAACACGCCATAAGCAGGCGATGAAGGGATGTTGCTACTCAGAAAAGGAAAGTTTGTAATGCTGAAATTGAAGTCGTCACGTTTGTCATAGAGTGAGGTGTTCATGTGACCATCAGTGTCGTAGGACAACATTATGTCCAAATAGGATGCTGAATTATTTGTCCCTGTAGTTTCTTTGACTTCAAGCTCCGAAGGATAGATACTGCTCAGGTAATCCGAGAATTTTGGATTATTGATGGACAACACATCGTCTATGTATCTGTAAGTGAAGTTAAAGTCAGAAGCTAAGTATCTTTTCCCCTCAGAGACCAAAGATTGAATGAATTCAGCTTCGTACGAGTAAAGGAAAATGTCGGCAAGGAGTGGGGCACAATTGGTCCCCATTGGAATTCCGACAATTTGGAGTAAAATCATTCAAACATATTTGGAGTAAAATCATTCAAACATATTAACAAGCACTTAAATTGCTAGTAATTTTTACGAATTTATGGCTTGATAAGTCTCCACTACGACACTCACCGGAGACGCAGTTTTGTGTATGACATCCGACAAGGGGGAGTAAGGTATCACGTACACTTGTCTCGAAAAGATGTACTACTACAGCTTACCACGCGCTTTCCACATTATTTCACATACGTTTTCAATAGAAATCTTACCTAGTAATTTCACAGTCAAAGAAAAATGTTCAGAGTCAGATTAATTTGTACATAGACCCACAACTTTCCCCATTCCCTTTGCTAATCGTGCGGACGCCATTTTTCTATGCAAATACGACCTGTACTTTGACAACTAGCATGGCTTTTTATTGAATGGTTTGTATGGTGACTACATAACTCTCTAAAGTGATTCGCGCCATGATGAATCTGTTTCACGCCATCAGAATAACTCATATCGCTGTCTCAATTGAGGGTAATTATATCACGCATTTAGCTCGTTTGTCTATATCAGCAACGCTATCTACAAAAAAAATATTTCTTATATTACAGCAAGTGATGAAAGTCGATCTAAATCGGCGGTTTTATGTTAGGTCCCTTATAAATCCATATAATGTATGCTTTCATTTGGTTATTGGTCGTTTGGTATGATGGGTCTCTTGTTGTGCTTTTTTACTGGCTTGGTCGTCTATTGTTATGTTAGACTGTGAAAAATGTCTCGTATCAAAGACATCTTGGTGCACCAAGGGTTTCATCGCATTCCGCGCGACGCTTCATCGCAAAGTACCCTTGGATTCAGAGGTCCCCAGTTTCGACAGGATTTCTGTCGGCGGCCCTATTATGACGTCACGTCATTGTAGTTTAAAGACGTCGCGAAACAACAAATGCGATTACTTTGAATTTTTGGCGCCATAATTTAGAACAGTTATTCTAACTTTATCCCTATCTTCAATCTGAATTTATGTAATTTCCTTTTTAATTAATTTGAAAAATACATGGGACCTATGGGGTGAAGGCAAGGTCATATTGAGAGTGGAAAGTAGTGGAAGGAATATGACGTTGCGGTGGAAGACGGTATCAAAGATACACCTCTTCGTTATTTGCCAGTCTTACGCTACACCTATATGCTATTCTATATTTATATACTGTATAATATCAATATGAACAGATTTTCACTTAATGTTGTATATGTACAGGTAAGTACTCAATGTTCTGGACGTCTATTCTATGATTCTAGATAAGCAGTAAGCAATAGATAGGCAGTGACTACATTCAATTGTAATATTGGTTTTGAAAAAAAAGTACTTCTTTCATGTTTATTTTATATACATAGGTGATGATGACTGCTTGAGATCTAATGTACACCTTATAGTACACCAGAATGTTAACTATTCCTGTGTTGTAAATACACAAGAATGCCGATGTCATTTCAACGAACTTACAGACAAGTCTTTACTTGCGTTTTTCACTAATATCAGTGAAATAGGTTACTTCGGTATCAAGGTAATATATAAATTTTATTTCATAGTGAATTGTACTTACAATTTTTCTATTATGCTCAACTGTTTATGGAATCTTAATGTACTAGTGTATTAACTTTCCTACGATAGATTTCTTCAGACCCTAACGCATCAATCAAATTCAGACAAATAGTTGCTTTGTCGTTAAAGCGATAAATTATTGAATATTAATCCAATTATATGGTACAAAATAGAATGTTTGGAGAAAAGTATAATTGATGAATAATTTGGTATCCTCAGTATTTTGTAGATGAAATAGTTTACACTTTGACAATTCAAACATGATGGCAATTCAAATTATATTAAAAAGAATAATACGGAACCAATTTATATTATGCACCAGACACGTGTTTCAAACTTGGTGTGAAATTTTATTCAAGAAGGTATAGAGTTGGAACCATTCCGCATTAACGGATAGGATATTAAATCCTCATCAATGGTGCTTCCATCCAAAGTGCGTTTTAGAAACAGCCAAATTTCATTTTAGAGGCACCCTCTTCTTGTACTTTTTGAAATTAAATTTGTGCAATTTGCAGAGAGTGCGCGACTCCAAATTTCCTGTAGGGTCGATTCAGTAGCATATCCAAATAAATCTATAGTAAAAATAACGTAGAAGGTATGACGCTAAGATGTAAACCTCCTTTAATTTCGATGATATTTTGATCAAATGACAAGTTTCCGAAATAGCAAAATAATATTCATGACGTAAAATTGATCATTTTGTTGAGTAAGTGCCAAAACAAAACGACAGAGCTGGAATGAAGTAAATAATACTTAAGAAACATCCATGTCACGGGTAACGATTTAAACTGCTCCACACTGAAACAGGAGACAGTGTTAATTTAAGGTGGGTCCCTACTCGAAGAATTAACAGATGAAATTTGTATTTTAAGGTTTTTTCCTAAACACTATGGTCCAAATGAGAAATAAAACACAGACATAGATATGTAATTTTTTTTTCATCAAAGGTACAGTTCATTGTAGAAAGGTACCCTTGCACATTAAGATTGAGGAATATCAAATATCCAGCATATGCTTTTGAACCCTCCAAATTCAGTTATGGTAATAATATTTTAATTTGTTTTGATTTATTTTATGATAACAAGTCATGTAGAAGAAATGTAATACATAAAATGAAATTCAAACATAAATCTGAGCATGATAAGTCTCCAAACATAAGGGTACCCCTTATAATTTCATGACATGTTTTACCAATAATACATACTAAATCCAACTTTTTGCAGAAAAAAAAAAACAGATGAATTTTTTTCGTTTTGATATATGTCATATAATTATGTATGTAGATGAAGAAAAAAAACACATACAAGTACACAGTTTTATAAATGATCAGGATATGGCTCCAAACATAGGGGAGGGTCCAGTAATTCATTTTTGTCCATTTTCCCATAGGCCGCAATGTTAACGAAATCTTGTCGCATTTCACATATACATTTCCAATGCTTACAATCTATACATGAAATTAACCGTCAATGCTAGCGAGTCAAAAATATGTCAGAATAAAAACTTTTTATCATTAGAATCTGAAGACAGGAAGTGTAGTTCAAGGTCACCCTAAAATCTGCACTAAATGGAGCAGTTATTTTTGCCTCTAAAATAGCATAATTTATACAGCTTTTAGATATTAATGAATGAGTTTTCAGGAATTATTTCTGTATTTATGTAAAGCAAGAAATGTTTCTATTCTAAAAAGACCAATTTTGTAATTATTGTCCTATCAGAACATCAGAAACATAATTATTTACAGGCTCGCATGTACCCTACACAAAATTGAAAAATAGAATTTCCTCTGTTTTACCTGACTCTTCCCCATAAGGGTACCCCTTTATAATTTCATCGCAATTTTAACCAAGAATATATAGTATATCCCACTTTTTTGCATAAAATACCTTATGGAAGTTCTTCATTTTGCATTATTTCACATTATAATGTATATAGATTGTGAAAAAATCACATACAGGTATACAGCTTTTTTAATGATCAAGATATCGCTCCAAAGTTAAGGGTACCCTATAACAATTACATCGCTTTTTCAACTTAGAATATACCGGTGTACTATATCCATCTTTTTGTATAAAATACCGATGGAAGTTGTTCATATTGCATTATTTCATAAGATAATGTCCATAGATGAAGAAAAATCACTTAAAGGTATACAATTTTATAAATGATCAAGATATCGCTCGAAACATACTGCATAGAAGGAAAACCTATAACGGTTCGAGTAGGGACCCACCTTAATATTATGAAAGTGTTCCAACTCTATACTACGGAATCGTATTAGTGCCAGATTGACACTCTTTTTTAATTTATTTTCTACACTTTTTTCTGTAAATTTTATACATTTTTATTTTGTAAATTTTACACTTTTTCTGTACATTTTACACTTTTTTTCTGTAAATTTTACACTTTATTTCTGTAAATTTTACACTTTTTTTTGGAAATTTTACACTTCTCTCTGTAAATTTTACACTTTTTTCTGTAAATTTACATTTTTTTCTGTAAAATTTTCACTCTAATGTGTAAATTTTACACTTTTTACTGTAAGTCTTTTATCACAAAAAGTATCGCGATGATGCATTCGTAGTACTGTGTAGGGCAAGATCCTTAGATTACATATAAATACAACTATGTAAGCGAACATTGCTGATTTATGCAAACAGGTCGAATGACAAGTGTTAATCTTGTTGAAAATATTATTTTAATTTCTTTAAACCAATGATGATCACCTTCCGATGTAAATTTTGATGTAAAATCAGGGAAACAACTGAATTTCGGGTTGAAATGTACCTCATATCGAGAGACAACGACCCGAAATCAAAGTGGTCGCCAGCAATCTGCGATTGTTGACCGACATTGTTTAAGCGAAAGATCAAAATAGAAGATAGAAGAAAGACAAACTAAGAGAGAGGCAGACACATAAACACAAAATAACAGACTGACTCCAACAAATACCCTTTCAATTATACAGACAAGTAAAAAGATAAATACATGCAGAAAGATACAGGCTGAAAAATTCACAGATACACGCACAGACAGACACACACTGGACGATATCCAGACAGAAAGGAAAATAGACACAAAAAGATATACAGAGGTACTCATCCACAGATAGACAGACACTAATAAACATACACAGATAGACAGACAAGACAGTCACACACATACGACAAACATAAAAACCATCAAACACAAAGCACAGATACACTGTCAGACAGACACTTAGGCGGACGGACAAACACAATTATACAGACATGTAAATAGACACACGTACAAACAAAGTTTATTTTCTGAAAGAAAGGAAAGGACATACATAAAGACAGGCACAAACAGATAGACAAACAGAGAGATACAAAGACAAATAATATAAGACAAACTGAGTGAGCTTTTCGAGTTGGGTCCATATTATAACCCATCGAAAACCATTATTGAATGCCAAATAATCAAAAAAGATAAAATCCAAATCAGTAGCGGTAAGGGTAAAAATTTGCTACGGGGGAAAGACTACTATTAGGGTTGGGACGATTCAGGTATCCTTCGATTCGGTTCGGTTTCGAATCACAAGGCCTCGGTTCGGTTATTTTCGATTCGGTTCATTTGAATGAGAAAAAATTCAAAATGAATTTTATAAACAAAGATTAAAAAAAATTATTTTACCAAACTATCACTTCAGTCTAACCTTATAGAGCACCAATTTACATATATCTGAAGAATGTGAGGGTATATATACCGTGATTTAAAACAATAATCAGTTTTACATCCCAAATTATTGTTGCTGTATGTGCTCCAACATACAGTACGTACTGTGAGAAATCAAATATAAATACAAAGTTCAACACCTTATTTTTCAACAACCAAGTATTGACAGGTCTCATAGGACTTTCAGAATAAATATTTTAGTGGAAATAGCTTTCCTTACATGATATTTGGCGACTAAAATCCCCGTTAATTCTTGTTGCTGCTTGTACAAAACTTCCTCTGATCAAATCACGGAAAGCGAAAGTAGATCTACTTTACTTTCACTTTCTTTTTCATGGGCAAGTGGGGGGAAGTGCAGGTAAATCGGCGCGAAGAGTCAATGTACGCTCTTTTCTTACTTTCTGGCTTTCCGAAATTTTCGGTGCATCTCCCAGCCCTAACTACTATATAAGTTTTTCTACCGGGTAAAAATCTACTATATAGCAGGTTTTTTTTCCGGGGGGGGGGGGGTAGGAGCTACCATGGAGAAAAACTACTACTGTATATAACACCGGCAGCATTTTTATTAAAAAAAAGTTATCCTGTGATTCGTGCCGACGATGGTATATAAAAGCTGACTTAAGAGGACGAAACGTGCTTTCTCTTCCTGTATTGTGTAATTGTGTAAATTAGGAGCGCGAAGGAGAATGGAGCAGCAGGGGTTGGGGTGGGGGGCACAACCGCGTTTGTGCCCCTCTCCCCACTTTTCGGGAAATACATACTGTAACATATCAATATTGTTGTATTGTTGTTTTTTTTTACAACAATTTGTTAAGGGAATCTTCAATGAGATATTAGGATCAGACAGCACTCACATGAGAGCACGAAATTGAAGAGCAAGCTAAAGGTGCATATCCTGTCTGGCTAGCCGCAATCATTAAGGCAGTTTTCATGAAATGTTCTGGCTCGTATGATAGGCCTAAAATAAATTCATATAATGTAGATTTAGACAGCATTTACCTTGTTAATAGAAGGTGATTCCCATGCAAGAGATTATTTTCATATCACGTGATTTGCTACGGTCGTATTTCATCTACATATATTTTCGCAAGTCGAAGAGTCGGAAAAGATGGCGAGAATAGGGCGTGCTATTGGCTGATACCCCTTACAGGATAGGTTGCCCGGTCTGTGACATGCGCCTCTTTCTGGCACGTCGCCATTTTTGTGTTGTTTTTTTCTTTAAAAACCCAGAAAAATTACGATTTGGAAGAAATGCCGTAAACTCGACAAGAAAGAAGATTCTTCTCCTATATCGATCTACCCGCCCCCCCCCCCCCCCAAAAAAACCACCCGATTAAACTCGACAACGTACGCTCAACGAGCCCCTCCTCAGGATACAGGGTGCTGGATCCACCACTGAGTTTTATTTTGATAATTAAATTATATCTATAGATTAAAGGGGGGAGGGCTACATTACAATTGTTATACAATGATACAAATGTAAACTGTTCATAGCCATTCTCTGTAAGGACCAAAATCGAGTGGCACGGCATGTCATGGATTTTGATGATTTTCGGTAAAATGGGTATATATTAAGTACTGACAATAAAAATAACAGTTTTTGGCCAATGTGACCTCTGGTTGCCATGGTAACGAGGTCATTCTATTTATAGCACTTTTGGGACCATGAAACAAGCCAGCTCCGGATACTTCGTTGCCATGGATACCACTGTAACAGATTGTTCATTTTTTTATAATCTATTCTTCCTTACTTCCATTCTTACTTAGTACACCTAGTTATGTGATATTTATTACAGAAAGCGTACTGTTTTAAGCCATAATCAGTTAAAATGAAGCGAAAAATAGAGGTGAAAATAAGAGCCAATTTAGTGAGTTTTTGACCATTTTCAATCTTCAATATCACAAAAGGCACCAATAGGAGACAAGTGATTTTCTTCAAAGGAAACGTATGTTTATTGAAAAATAAATGAGAGAAAAATTGGAGTGGACTTTTTAAGAGTTTTACCTAAATTCTGTTGTTAAAGACCGTTGCCATGGCAACATTAGACCTTTTTGTGTGTTTCATATTTACTTTTTTTTTATGAAATGAAATTGATTTTTTTGCATCGGGGTGTTTTGGTGTTTTGCTGTTGATGCTGCAACGGGGTCTTGTTGGAGATCTCCTCCCTTCTTTTATTCCTCTCTAGAGTTACATAAGATTGTCAAAATGTATGCATGTATAGATATAGCTTAAATCTTTTACACAAGAGCAATTAGAATGTTCAAGGTCATTAGCTTGATGTTCAAGGTCATATCTACTTTGAGACTCAAATTTTGCAAAAGATATTGAATTTTTTAATTTTTTGTTACCGATTTTAATAATTTTTTTATTTCAATATTTTTATAGGTCATATTTATTATGAAAGCACATGAATATAAGAAAAAATTAAACAAAATGTTTTTCATAAAAAAACAGATGTCTCCCCCCTCCCTCTAAGTTACTTTGACCTTAGGCCGAAATGCAAAATGATGTGAAACCTTTGAGTCATGGGCAACATCATACTTAAACATGAAAGTGATTCATTACATTGTTTGAGGTAAAGGCCAAACATGATTGGCATATACAATTTCATTATAAGCATATTTAAAGAAATTGACTTTGGTCACATGACCTTGGATATAGGTGATCTGAAACCTACACTCACTGACGAGGGTTAAGTACCCGAAACATGCATGTCTGGTCCATGCCAAAAACTTATCTGCTTTTAAATGATGCTATTGAATTTGAAGACGTTTAACATTGTATGGATCATAAGCAACAAAAAACTGAATTAGTGATTGGATACACGGTTCAAAATATAAAGCCTAAACATTATTAGCATAGACAATTTCAGCCTGGACATGCTTAGCATATACAATTTCATTACCAAAGTAAGAAGCTACCTTAACCATGTGACGTTGGGACAATGTGATAAGAAACATTTAGTCCTCAGAAACAACATACTAAAATATGAAAACAATTGTAAGAAGGGTTCAGGAGATATAGCCCAGACAATATTAGTATGTACAATTTCATTAAAAAGAACTAAATGATCTTGACCTTGGGCACATGACCTTGGGTCAAGATG
Source organism: Pinctada imbricata (assembly GCA_033119305.1). Taxonomy (NCBI): domain Eukaryota; kingdom Metazoa; phylum Mollusca; class Bivalvia; order Pterioida; family Pteriidae; genus Pinctada; species Pinctada imbricata. Next base: position 33,812,668 of record VSWD01000003.1, read on the forward strand.
ATAAGAAACCCTCCAATCCTGAGCAACAGCATACTATAGTATAAGAGTGATCCAGTATACGATTCCACAGATATAGCACAGACTCAATAGCATTTACAATTTCATTAAAAAATGTAATACTTGACCTTAGTCATATGACCTTTGATCAAGGAGGTGTGAAACCTTTAGGTCATCAGCACCATCATACTAAAATATGACGTGATCCGATCACGGTTCAAAAGATTAAGCCTGGACATAATACATGTAACGAATACAATTTCATTTAAAATATACTAATTGACCTTGACTTTGGTCACATGACCTTGAGTCAACGTGGTGTGAGACCTTTACGTGATAAGCAACAACATACTAAAATATGAAAGTGATCCGGCAAACGGTTCAAGAGATATAGCCCGGACAAGAATATTTGCACAATATCATTAAAAATGCACTAAGTGACCTTGACCTTGGTCACATGACCTTGGGTCAAGGTGATGTGAAACCTACGGGTCATAAGCAACAACATACTTAGATATGAAAGTGATCCAGCAAATGGTTCAAGAGGTATAGCTCGTACAGGAATGTATGCATAATTTCATTAAAAATGCACTAAGTGACCTTGACCTTGGTCACATGACCTTGGGTCAAGGTGATGTGAAACCTTCGGGTCATAAGCAACAACATACTCAAAAATGAAAGTCATCCGGCAAACGGTTCAAGGGAAATAGCACGGACTGGAATGTATGTACAGTTTCATTAAAAATGCACTAAGTGACCTTGACCTTGGTCACATGACCTTGGGTCAAGGTGATGTGAAACCTACGGGTCATAAGCAACAAGATACTAAAATATGAAAGTGATCCGGCAAACGGTTCAAGAGATATAGCCCGGACAGTAATGTATGCATAATTTCATTAAAAATGCACTAAGTGACCTTGACCTTGGTCACATGACCTTGGGTCAAGGTGATGTAAAACCTTCGGGTCTTCGGGTCATAAGCAACAACATACTAAAATATGAAAGTGATCCGGCAAACGGTTCAAGAGATATAGCCCGGACAGTAATGTATGCATAATTTCATTAAAAATGCACTAAGTGACCTTGACCTTGGTCACATGACCTTGGGTCAAGGTGATGTGAAACCTTCGGGTCATAAGCAACAACATACTAAAATATGAAAGTGATCCGACAAACGGTTCAAGAGATTTAGCCCGGACAGGAATGTATGCATAATTTCATTAAAAATGCACTAAGTGACCTTGACCTTGGTCACATGACCTTGGGTCAAGGTGATGTGAAACCTTCGGGTCATAAGCAACAACATACTAAAATATGAAAGTGATCCGGCAAACGGTTCAAGAGATATAGCCCGGACAGGAATGTATGCATAATTTCATTAAAAATGCACTAAGTGACCTTGACCTTGGTCACATGACCTTGGGTCAAGGTGATGTGAAACCTTCGGGTCATAAGCAACAACATACTAAAATATGAAAGTGATCCGGCAAACGGTTCAAGAGATATAGCCCGGACAGGAATGTATGCATAATTTCATTAAAAATGCACTAAGTGACCTTGACCTTGGTCACATGACCTTGGGTCAAGGTGATGTGAAAC